>SRHC01002459.1:280599-331940 GCA_004794325.1 Pomacea maculata
GGGGGGAATAAGGTAAGGTTAGGGTAAAAGCGCACGGAAGTTTCTACTACTAAAATGAAAAAGTATTCGTCCAAACGAAACTTCCAGAATAAAAGTATTTTTGTCAGCCAAAGTTGTTTCCAAATAAATGTCGATTAGCTAAATGAGGTATGCTAGATTATGTTATGCGCAAGTAAAAGAAGAAAAACTGACTTTATTTAGCTTAGTACTTAAAAATGCTCCAGACATTCACAGCTTAGTCAGCGGGAACACTTCTCATCACTTTTGGTGAGTGTTTTTTGTTGTCAGTACACATACAAAAATAATCCCAGGAGAGGACGATGGCTCTTAAAGGCGTGAAGGGGTTCAGAGATTTCTTATAAACTTTAAATAATCCTTGTATCCCTTCCGAATGAATATTGTTTTCTATTTATGCATGCGTGTTAAGTCCCTTATCCTAAGAGCTGCTTAGTAGTGTTGTCAATTGCTCAAAAGTATTTTTGCTTTTGCCTTTGTCTCCTAGGAAAACATTATCCTGGTGCATCAGAAGCAGTATGTCGATGAGTTGTGTGTTTGTGTCATTCACACCCGGGTGGGGGAATACAGGCGAGATTAGCATGGTGCAAAGTTCATATGTTCCCAGTAACCTCAGCGCCACGTAACCATTAACTGAACGCACATCACTGTCGTGGAAAGACAAGACGGGGGAGGTGACGTGCTTGTGAATGTGACAAAGGAGAAGGTATATACGCAACAGCTGCTACCTCACCTCACGTCTTGGCCGCACCCTGGGGTAGCTTGACTGACACAGGGCAGATGGCATGAGAGAGATGTGACCACATTGTTTTGTTGCGAGTTTTTATATCGCTGTCAAACGTGGGCGGGGTGACCTGGTGCATGTCTCCACTCCTGAAAAATGGAACTTTTTTGTCGCGACATGTTTTTCTCGTTGTGTGTGATGGGATGGGAGCGGGAATGAGCGTGTGAGTGTGCGACACTCTTTTCCAGTAAAACCATTCACCTGGCCTGCACACCTGTTGCATGGGTTTTCCTTTGAATTTCACCAGATGCGGCTTCATAAACATTATGGCGGATGTTACTTCTTTACAAAATCGTTCGCTTGGCATAGATACCCAATACATCATTTCGGTTTTGATTTTTATCTTAATGTCATGACCCAACAACTACGTTCGGTGTCAAAAAGACCAATTTTATATTCCTCCATGTTTGTCACCATTCTAAGGGACGTTTTACCTGAGCACGTGCAGTATATACTAGGTGCGTGTTATTGTGTGATTAGGTCAATAGCTAGACTTGCACACACCAGCCTGTGTATCAATGTTCGCGGGGTCACCTATTGTCAGGCTGCGGGACGCGGGTCCCGGATCAGTGTTTTACGGCGTCACGCTTGACCTCCGACCCCGTGCAGCTGCGTCGCGTAATCTCCTGCACGACCGCGGGAGGTCGACGCTCCTGTACATTGAGAGCATGGTCACAACAGTGAGCTTTCGCAGGTTCTCGGGATTTCTCTTCATGAGGCAGGATGTGGGGGTGAGAGATCGGGTGTTATTAAAAACCATGGGTGCGATTGGGTGCTTTAAGCAGTTAGCGGGGGTCTGTTGAATGAATTGTTTCTAGTAAACAGGTCAAACACCCGGATCATTTCTGTTTGCTACGCGCATTTTTTGCCCTTGGAAGTTTTTTTCCCCCGGCGTGTTTATCACGTGGACAGTTGGTCATGCGAAATGACACGTGGCATTCCAGGGATGTTTTCACCTGTTGCTTGCTCCCACTCTTCCCGCCAGGTATATGAACCGCGACGGTCGTGAGCAGTGCAGCCATTGCTGCTGTTTGATGTTTTTAATTCAGATTTTACAAGTCATTGTCGAGTTTCGGTCCCCTGATTCTCAACTCGCTTTTTGTTTTTTGTTTTTGTTTTTATCATTGTGAAATATTTATTCTCGTGTGTGTGTTAAGCGTTCACTCATCGTAAGTTGTTGAACATGCTGCGCAAACATCGTTGGATTTCGATGTTAATTTGAAAGCCTGCGAGTAACGTTTCTTGTCACGGACTCTCAGAAACAACGACCTGTCCGTGGGCTTCTCGTCTATGTCACCTCGTCTAACCCTAACCCTGTTTTATTAAGCTGATTGTGATCAGGTCACAATAACAAATACTCTATCGAATCTCAGTGCCAAGAATGTTCATTCCCCACCCCAATCACTGCGAGGCAGGTGCGCTGTCACACTAGCAATCACACTAACACACCACTGCAAATATTGCTATGGAAACAAACACTAATGCTGGTAGAAACTTCCAAAATCTTCGGCCTGGACATTTGTGGAAGCGTCGCCAAATGTTCGACTCCTCGTACGTCCGACAAGGGAAGAAACTCTCGGGCTACCCGGATCTATTCGAGTTACCCAGCCCTCTCTCGGTTGGCAGTCACCCTGGGTGGGTCTGGTGTAGGTAGAGGGCTCTCAGGCCCTCCTGTAGTTAGGCATCCATCTCAGCGGGTCCTCCTTAACTGTTCCTCCACATTAGCTCCTGTAACTTAATTACAAATGAGACTCTACCATTCACTGCTACTAAACTCATCACGTGATTTCTTGTTGAACGTTAAGATTTGTCCCATGAAACAATTTAACAATAGCTTAGCCGTGAAATCAAAATTTAGAAATCAGTACAATATAAAAACATATTTGTTTACCTTAACTCGGCAAGGAACTAAATGCACTGATTCCCCTGTCTGTATTCACACCTGTACAGGTAGGACCAACCTTCTCGGCTGCTGCGTTGGGAATGTCACACTGTTCACTAAGGGAAAAACCTGGAGGTGAACTCTGGTTACTAGTGTCATCAGTCATGCTTCTGCACAGGGTAAACGGATTAGGCTCTTTTTCCGTTCTCACGAGTTACACTCGCACACTCTCGCAAACTACACTTACGAGGGAAATCAGGCATTTCCCTAACATTTCTAATCTCAACAAAAGGAGGCCAGAAAGGTTTCAGCGCGTGTTTGAAGATCTGTGTGCATCCCTCACTGCCTCCGCCCCTCCCCCAACCTCCCTTTACGTGTGAACCGGGAAACTAAACTTTGGAAAGTAAACAGTTGATTGCAAAACACCTGCCGACATTTCAGACCAGCCTGCTTGCAACAGACTTATCTGATGGAGTGCATGATGGCTTATAGTGCAGTATCACCTGTCGTGCGTGTCTTCCTCGTTTGAATGTCATGGTGTCGGTGTCACACTGTCGCCTCGGCTGGTGTTGCACCGTGGGAATGTTGCCTCATTTGGTGTTGTTCTATGTAAGTGCTACCATTTTGGGTGTCGCAGGTGTCAGTGTTGGTTCGTTTTGAATCACAATATTGTGACTGTCGCCTCGGGTGTGAGTCGTCTGATATGCTTGCTGTTCAGACAGCGTGTCAGCCAGCTCGACACATTGTCACAAGCCACAAGTTCTAGCACCCAGTCTCTTCACTGTCATTTTCATGTTTACATGTTAGATGACGAGAGAATACAAGAAAAATAGAACAGAAGGAGGTTCACATGTTTTTTGGGGGTTTGTGAGGAGGGTATGGGTAGGACAGTCAGATGACTCTGAAAACTGCTCCCTTTAGTCTCTTGTCACACCCTCCCCCACTTTTCAGTTTATTCCCTTCTCGTCTTTGCAAAATCAAGATACTATACTCTCAGTCCTTGTTACTCGGTGCCTCTTCGTGTTTTCTGTCTTTTATTCATCATCCGTACTGTTTATCTTCACGTCGTTCAAATGTTTGTTTTCCCTGTTCCTTGTGTGTTGTCCATGTCTTGTTCTTAAATGTTAGGGGCATGCTTCTACGAGTGTGAGTATTCGCTATACAAATCTTGAGTTTATTGCTATTAATAGTTTGAGTATTATTATTTTATGGGGAATTCATGTGGGTGAACAAAGCAGGAAGATTTTGCGGAAACCAGTATATTTATGGAAAGGAAAAGTTGATTCCTTTATATAACAATGTGCGAAGCTAAAAGCAGTCCGCCGTTGAAGTCCTTTTTAATACTGATAATACTGACTGATAACGACAATGATGTGGAGGATGTCGTCGTCGCCCACAGGTGCGTATCAGTCGTGGCAACACCAAACGTGGGCCGGCAAGATTGATGAAAATAGTTAGGCAACCGTAAAGTTTGTGGTTGCCCAATTGGAGTGATGACGCAGCTTCACATATGGGGCTGACAGTTGTGTTGCGGAAGTCGTAAACAAACGCTCAAGAGGATCTTCCCTCCTCCTTCTCCTCTTCAACATCTCACCCTACATACACATAGCTTGCACGCATGGTACTCATACTTCTTGCAATGTGAAGTAAAGAATATGCATTTGTGTGTGTGTGCTTGCTTTATACTTATCCCTTCATATGTTGTGTATTGCGCCTTGACCACGTAGCACGTGTAACAATACCAGTAAAGACTGTGATATCCCGCATACCTTTGTCACGTATCTGTATAATAAAATACTGAAGCTTTTTTTAAAAAAATAAAAGTCAGTAAATATTAGACTGGATACATTTATAAAAAGAATCAGAGGACAGTTTGAACTGTGTCAACATAACCGGTTTTCTTCCCCTCCCCCCTAGTCACTTTTCTGCACCCTCACCCTTCATTGACGATAGAAGGAAAGTGACTACTGGCACGAGAGGAGATCACAAAGGTAGTGTATCTGACAAGATAACGCGAAACGGTTTAGATTACACCCTAAAAGCAAACTTTACATCGGTTCAAAACCGCCAGTAGCCCACCGCCACCCCACCCCCTAGAGGACCTGCCCCGTTATTGAGCTTCTTCCGGGTGCCCACCTTTGTTCTGTCGATGCGATTCGCCATGGGGCTAATGAGCCCGCAGCCGGCGGTGCTTGCATCCTGCTTGCCAACCTAACATTTTCGATCGCTGTCGGTATAAATTGTTTTAGCAGACATGATGTTAAAGGTTTGACTAATCCCCGTTGTAATTACCGGGTGTTGTGATCTCTTGATACGCATTGATCCACCCTGCATAGACTGTCCCACAACCACTAGAGAGGATGGAGGCTCGAGACACGAGATACTATCATGCTTAAACCTATCCATTACACTCCTGGACCCAGAGTCAGCTGTTTATTATGTAGTAATGATAATAATAGTGTTCGAGAAATAATTGAAAATAATTCTCAGTGTTTTTTTAAGAATGTCCTGTGTGTTTTTCCATGTTCACAGTCTTGGCTTTTAATCTAATACCCTGACCCACCCGAACAACACACTAGTTATTTTCCGTTTTACAGAGAAGGAGCGGATTCGGTTGGCGAGGGCCTCGGCTACCAGCAGAATTTGTATTCATGCAGTCAGCCCAGCAGGAAGAATACAGCCGGCCTCGCGGAGCAGATTAGAATGTTATATTTCTAGTGAGAGAGAGACTGCCAGTACATATCACAGTCTATCGCAGACAAGGCGGAAACAAGATGCCGTCTTGTCTCGCGAGGCTGCTCGAGGGGGGACAACTGTCGAGACTCGTTGCAGAATAGGGAGGGTAAGTCTGCGAGTGAGCTCGCCGAGGCCGGTAGCTGCTAGCACCAGACCCTTCTGCCAGTGCTGTCAGTCGCAGTGAGAGGCCCTCACAGTTCCTCCGAACGCCTTATAAGCGACATATCATTAGGGTGTCTTCAACTTTGCCCTCGGGACTGCAGTGATGAACCAGAAATGCAGTTTCACTGTGTGCAAAGGCAGAAAATCACTCTGGCTCCAGAACAGGAGAGGGTTGGGTAGACGTTTAATTGTTCAAGAGGTCTCATTATGGATGAAATAGACAACGATCAAAGAGCAAGAAAACACTTCTTCTTATTATTAAAAAGTCAGTGTTAGTGGATCCTTTAAAGTATGTGGCGATTGTGCGTCGAGCCTTGTAGGGAAATCCTGGGATATCTCTTGCTGTCAAGGGTTTTACCCACTGACCATCCTCGGGAGCCATGTTTGCCGCATGATAGTGATAGCGTTTTCTCGAGAATACAGCAGATTAGGTATTCTGGTTTTTTTATTATTATTATTATTATTTAAAAAACAGTTTCTTTTGAACAGCTTCGGTTAGGCGTTAGGTTAAAAATTACTTATTTTTATGCATTTCTGTTTCTCAACATACTTGCATTCTAAGTGCAGCATCATTACTTGTCATCAAAAGCCGTTTGTTGTTTGAATTGAAAGAACTCGCACATTACTGTTTTTCAGCCTGCTTAAGAGAGTGCTAACAGAAATGAAGTGGTAGGATGGGTTTCAAAGCGCATGTATTATGTGTCTGTGCATGAACATCGCCGTAAGTTGTAGAAGATGTACAGCGACTGGAATGTAAGCTGCATTGCGGTGTAACGAGAGTACTTGTGTTTCACCTGGTATGCTGGAGACTTCCCGTCTCCGAGGGCTGCAGCCGCACACGTTGTGCAAGCCGTGCACGGTTCAACCAAAACTAATTTCAAAGTTTCATCTTTTTTTGTTTGTGTATTTTAGTGTATCTGGAGAAGTCGGGAAAGTAATTCACGGTTGTCTTCCAGCACCCTTTTCACGACTTCTTTTGATTTTTCGTGCAGTTTGTGTGTGTTGCCCCCCTCCTCGTGTTTTATCTCTTCTCGTAATGCAGCCATGAATGCCGTTGGCGTTGGTGCTGAACTGACTGTAAACACCGGTTGTTTGTAGTCATTTGTTCTGATGTGCAGCTTCGTGTGCGTGCGTGCGCGCGTTCAAGATGGATAAAATGTGAGTGCGGGTGTTTAAAGGTGGTTTACTTTCCTTCTGTGCTTGTTTGTGTCTCTTGAAAAGCGTCGTTTTAAACTTCTTATGCATTTATACAAGCTGCCACACTCCGCAAACGGTGCTCACACGGTCCTAACATACACATTTCAGAGTGGAAATCATTCTCTCACTCAATGCTGGAATGAGAGAAAAAGAATTGCTGGTCAAGATAGTAAAGTTGTGTAGAAATTGCTACAGATATTTACTGGATTACAGGGAAACTTTGCAAAGTTTAACACAACGAAAGAGGAAACCCTAGTTTATTAAAGATATGAGGAGTTAACCCCATTAATTCTCGAATAATACGCCCAAAGTGCGATGCACAAATGCAGGCCAACATCTTTACCTTAGTTGACATATATTCCTAATTAAGGACCCAGCCCTTCTATGGTGAATGTTTCCATGTGCTCTTCTGTGTTGTCCACTCCTTGCTGTACATGCTGAGGGTTGTAGGCATTATGACAGGAATGGCTGGAGGAATGTGTTCGCCCAGATTTGGGGAAATAGTATCTTAGACTGATTTTAACTGTCATTAGGGGGGGGGGGGAGTGCACCCCTCTCGACCTTTGAACGTGGCCAGCGTTTCCTATGCTTTGTCCACACCTGTAGTATTTCTTTCTACTGCATGCTAAGGGAAGCGTAGCAAAAAGCCAGTCGAGTGAAACCCTGAGACAAGGCCTCTGCATATGCACCGCGGGTTGGTCCATCCCTCCTCGTGCGTGCGTCACACAAGGTGGATGCCGTGTGTTTAAGGGACATTGCATACGAACTGCTGCTCGGCAACGTTCACGCTAAAGGGTTCTTTAGTTTGTTTGTTGTTGGGTTTTTTTTTATTTTGCCGCAGTCCGTGGTGTTGTCCCGAACTGAAGTTGCGGCACGTCCTAGACCGAGGTGTCACGTTCACTGGGTCACGCGCTTGTCACCGCGAAGTCGGTGGCGACTGCTTGTTTTGTTTCCTGCTTGCATCCGCTTGCGTCTGAAGCCAGGGGTTAGATGGGGAGGAGGTAGAGATTGGGGGAGTGTGTGAGATGTTATCGAGGACATTTTGAAGGCTACTTTACCGAAAATACTAAACTGCATCCCGTTCAGCTTGCTCTAGAGGAATGGTCTGGTCTGGTCCCTCCGGTCTGGCGCTTCAGCATTAAAACATAGGCTTCATACCTGTTTATTTAAAGTATGAATAACTTTTTTTTAGTTTACTTCTCTTAATGTTTCACTTTAGACAACTGACCCTGGTTGGAAAAATAAATCTTTGTCTTTTTTCTTCTGCATGCTCGGCAGTCTGAAACATTTTTTCTCCGTATCTAGAATCCTGAACAGAATACGGGAAGCGAGGCTATACAAACTTTCCTGTTTTCTCCTGACTTGATTTAAAGGTTCTCGTGGCCTTTGGCCGACGGGTAACAAACATTCTGTGCATTCCCTACATTTGAAGCCTAGCATCGTTTACATAAACACGCGTGCGCTCACATTTCTAGTTTGGAAAACCCAACCAAGACATTTGGTTCGTTTTCACCAGAAGTGTCTGGTTACAAAAGCGTGTTTAAGGAAAACTCACAAACTCTCGGACAGATGGGGACATGGACGCGTGATCCGTCTTCCACAAAGTCCTCGGTTTCTGCAGACGTAGGGGATTGGTCGTGGCGGCTTACTCATGCCTCAGTCAGTAGGGCTTCTCGACAAAGCAGCCCTTCGATTGGATGGTTAATTTTATTATGTCAGCACGCTCCTGACGGTTCCAGAGGGACGGCTGCACGTGACAAGCTTCCGTTCCCATTGGTGCATAGCTTGCAGGGCGGAGAGGGATCTTAAGGTGCAGACGAGTGCGGCGCAAACAAAGTTACCCCCCAACAGCTACCCGTATGTATATCCTGGACCACTGTAGGGTCCAGAGCATGACGAGGCTGTGATTGTGGAAGGGAGCATGGTGTAAGCTGTCTTCTGTCCCTTTTCCACCTCCCTGATGGGAGACGGTCACGGATTTAACTTGAGGGAGACAGTGAATCGCGGACAGGCTTGCTTTACACAGGTATGTGACCAGACCCTCGTGTCTGCTGACAGAAGAAAACATTGTCCTTGCGACTTTGTGAGTGAACAAGGTAACCCGGGAGGATCACGTCTGTTTAATTAAGACCGGACTGACCAACCTAACCGATCACTTCGACTAGCTGCCGAGTCCTAGCTATGGTTATTACAGTATAGTTTATTCAGTTTTCTCGCTCATTGTTAAAAAGGGGTTTTGTATTTATGAACAATGTCAGTCTTTTTCTTTTTTTAATCTGTTGAACTTTTATTATCGAAATGTGTATGCGGCTACTCGAAATTTGGACAAAGGAAAGCTTTGCTGGCTGGATTCATCCTAGCGAAAGATTCTGCGGAATTTATGCGTGCACATGTCGGATAAGGTCGGTGGTAGGGTGGTGGCAGACAAGATGAAGCTAGTGCGTTCCTAAAGAGGTAAAAAATAAAATGCATTCTGGGGACAGATAAGGCCAGAGCTGTGTCAGCTGCCAGCTTGACAGGCCCCAGGCATGCATATGACCCACACTGGCGGATTGGGCTCGCACGCAGAGGCTTGTAGTTGCAAGCATGCACGGCATGTGTCAAGTATTTTATGTAAATACTATGCATATTAGAGGGAAAAGGTCTCAAGGAAGGACTGGGTGAGTGTTCGTGAAATATTTGCAATTCACAAAGCCCCTTTCTTTGGCGGAAGTTTTGCTAAGATTTGTGATTCCGTCGCAGTTCGAAGATAATGTCTCTTGCTTCTGGGTTTTTCTATAATTATGGTCATTTTTACTGAAATTGTTCCTGTGTACGTGCGTGTGGGGGGAAGGGGCGGGGGATGTGAGAGAGACTGTGTGGAATGACGAGGTATGGCGATAGACATTCACGTGGCGTGCACGCGCAAGCTAGACATCTTGGCTGACGTCAACACTGTAAAGAAAGCAAACACAACAAATATCGGTTACCATCACTGTGTTAGAATAAGGTATTTGTAAGAGAAAACGGTAACAGCTTTTATTTATTAACTTCAGTTACATTTAATCTTGATATGCCATGTGGGTCACAAGGAAGAAGAATTATTTAAATTAAAGCCATTGTCACATTTTTTGCTTATCAAACTCATTGTTCGCTTAAAAGTGTTTATAAAATGCATTTCTCTGTTTGTCTTTTTCAATTTGTTAAGTGAGTAGAGACAATGGTTTCCACTTGTACTGTAATTTTTATTTATGCGTTTTTGCAGGTTGTCACGCCGCAGAAGAAAGGTGAGGTGTATGTGTACAAACAGCCCAACCGCTCAATGGAGGACTACGACGTCCCCCCGTCTCGTTACTTCCCTCCCAGCAAAGAGTCCTCCCCTGAGCCCCGGGGTTATGACGTGTACGATACCCCTAACAGCCGCCCGGCCCCCGCGGGTAGCAGCTCACTGTACGACACCCCGCCTTCCAGTAAGCGAGCTTCGTGCGAGCGGACTCCACCCGGCAGCCATAGAGCGTCCCTCGACAGTAACACCTTGGGCCCGGCGCGCCGCCTCTCGGGGGAGCAGGTCTCGCACACACCTCCCAGCAGCAAACGGTCCTCGGCTGATGGCGGGGTTCCTGTCGAGCGGCACTACGAGACGCCTCCCAGCAGCAAGCGCGCCTCCCTTGAGCGCATCCTCTCCGACGACAACCCAACCTATGACATCCCTTCGTCCAGCAAAAGCTTGGAGTTGCCGTTATCGATGTCGTCGTCGGAAACAGCTTACGACTCACCATCCTATAGGCGGCTGTCACGAGATTCCACCGGCACCGGAAATCGTGCAAGTCTACTGTCCACGGCCTCCACCGAGTCGTGCCTGTCGGGAAGCTCCTCGCAGCTAGCCTCCAACCGCCTGTCCGCGGCCTCGGCCAGTCTACCGGACTCAGCGCGCTCTAGTCTGGATGCTTCGCTGCACGATGCTTACGACCTGCCGCCTCGCGAGGCGCGCGCCCTTAAGCAACTGTCCATGGACTCGGGGCTGGGACTGTACGACACACCCGCTAACGCGCGGGCCCGCGAAACTTCTCCGCAGCCGCCGAACCACCTGGGCAGCAGCAGCGTCTCGCACTTGACTGACCTGCCTCTCGACCGGCCGCACACTGACATCAAACGCAGTCGTAGCCTGGAGCACGCGCTGGACGAGCTGTACGACCTGCCACGCAGCAACGCGCCCAAGCTAAGCCTTAAGGCCACCCACCCTGCCTTTGGCTCAGCCACGTCCGTGAACCACGACCCATCCGCCGTGTACGACATTCCGCCCCAAGTGACACGGGACTCTGTCATTTCCGCACGCTCGGATTCATCGGATGAGAGCGTTCGGCTGTCCTCGTGCAGTGTAGACTCGCGGGGTTCTGGGGCCGACTACACGGGCGGGGCGGAAGGGTTGTATGAGGAGCTGCTGCTGGACCTGGACTCGGCGCTGGAGCTGCTGGTCAAGCTGCAGCAGGAGGTCAGTCGCACGTCCTCGCGCTTGCTGGCTTTTGTCTCCTCCACATGGCGCCAGAAGGACTCTCTGCATAAGCGTATCTACGACATCAAGGTGGCCTGCGTGGAGCTGAACAAGGCCCTCGGCGAGTACGTGGACTTTGCCCAGGGAACATTGGCCAACTCGGCCCGCCTGAGTGACAAAAAGCTGGTCAGCAGGCTCGTGCGTCACGTGACGCCTATTCAGCAACACAAACAGAATTTTTCCCAGGCCCTGCGCGGGCTGGAGGAGATGAAGTGGCAAGTGAACCTACTGGTGGAGCCTGTCGAGCCGGGAACATCGGATGATCTGGGTACAATCATCAACTTGGCCAAAGAACTTGTGCCTGATGCCAAGAAACTGGGCTCCCTTATCCAAGGCAACAGCTCTCTTCTGTTTAAACGCTCTTCTGACTTTGCTGCCCACAGCAGAAACGCTACGATACCTGCCGAGATCCATGTTGCGAGCAAGCCACCCATAGTTCCAAAACCCGAGGGATTGCCCAAACAAGGCACTGCCGCCGGAAACGGCGTTGGAGGAGGTAGTGGCGGTGGTTCTGGCGGTGGGGGTGGGACTATAACATTTAGGGCAAGGACTTTACAGCAACGTCCGCTGCCTGCTCTACCGACACCAGAACGACCGTTGCCACCGCCGCCACAGCACCAGCATCAGCAACAACAACAGAAAGGAAAAGACTCGGACCTGGCCGGTGCCTTGGATAACCTCAGCGATATCGCTCACAAGGGTGAGCAGTCTCGACTAGCCGATGACAGGGACTACAGTGATCTCATCCAAGAATACGACTACGTTCAGCTGGAGGCTCGCGACGTGGCTGCCCAGCAACAGGGCTTAGAACTCCAGCAAAAGCAACAGCAGTCGCAACAGACTCAACGGGATGTGTCTACGGCCCTGGTGTCAGACGGACGGAAAATTCTGCCAGATGAAAGTGGCAATGAGCAGTCAAACAAGGACAGACAGAAAACGCCGCAACATTTGAAAACCGTGTCGGAAGATGTCCCCAAACAGCTCGCCGATGTGGACCTGGTTCCGACAAAAGAATGCGCCAGGATAGAGGGTAACACGATCGAGAGCTTCAACGCACTGGACATAACAGACGGCGAACAGGACGAGCAAGAGCTGAAAACTCCAGTCAACCTGAATGGCTTCCCTTTGCCGAGCCCAACTCAACCTCCCCCTCGCTACCTCAGTTCAGATTTCAGTAGCACGGTGCTGGAGCCCAGCGACAAGCAGGTACTGGTGTACTACTCGGGTCAGCTTGAAACCCATGCCACACTGCTCACCAACGCCATCGACGCCTTCTTCACGTGCATCGAGAACAACGAGCCGCCCAAGGTCTTCATCTCCAACAGCAAGTTCGTCATCGTCACGGCGCACAAGCTGGTGTACATCAGCGACGCCCTGCACCGCAGCCTAGCCAACTGCGAGGTGCGCAACAAGGTGATGCACTGCGCCAACCACATGTGCGAGTGCCTCAAGATCTCCGTGCAGGCCACGAAAGTGGCAGCTCTGCAGTACCCGTCAGTGCCGGCCGTGCAGGAGATGGTGGACCGTGTTGTGGATGTCTCGCATGCTGCACACGAACTGAAGTTGGTCATCACTCAAGCGTCGGCGTTATGAAGGAGTAGTTTAACTCCCCTTCATCGCCAGCATTTTAGGCTATATCATTCTCCTTCACCTCCCACGTGCCTCCGTGTTCCCCAAAACACGATCATCGGAGAACATTCAAATGTCGTTGGATGATCATGTTCCTTGGACAGACCGGTGGACAGCCACGTCAGTGAGGAACGTTTTACTGTACAGACACAAAGATATATGCACAACCATACCAAAGGTATAGTTGAAGTTATGTAAATAAGTGTGCGATTCTATCGAAGGGTCATAAACTCGATCAGACACTGACATTGTCCAGAAATACAGCAAACAAATTTATTAAAAGAAAGACTGGTGCATATTTGAAAGCCGGGTGGAGGGATTTGATAAGGATGGAAAGAGTAAACAACGATATTCTAAGATTCTGTTTACTATCTCTACAGAAGTTTGGCAAGAAGGGTGCTCAAAAAGCGTCCATGCTGGTCATAAAGGTGGCAACTGCCATCGGCCAGGGAGGCCGACCCGTTAATTCCAATAACTAGTTAAGTCTACTGAGGTTAAAGTATCACAAAGACGATAAGCTTGCTGTCGGTGAAAGATTAAAGTAGTGTGTACAACATTCGAGAACTGAAGTAGGCATAGTTGATCTCTGTCAAAAGAATACGTCTTTCAAACCAATGATGAAAAACTGATTGGTTAACTGGAAAGTTTAAGTGGACGTAATGTTGACATTTTGTTATGAAAATGAAAAGGTTACCAACATGACAGTAGAACGACACTCATTCAAAGGTTGTGAATTATTTTTAGTAGATAACTATATTTTATACAATTACTGCTTTTAAGTTGAAGCATCGTTTTCTTGATTCCACCGTTTTATCATTAGACATCTTTGAGTGCAAGCGGAAGTCCATCAGATTCTATCATCCACTGCAAACCGATAAACTGCTAATCGAATTCACTGTGCTGGGCGTTAGGTGTCCCGTGGTGCCTGGTCTGTGGAAAAGGCTGGCGTGTGTGTGGAGAGGAGATACGAACGCTGCCGGTCCCGAAACTCATTATTGTTAATTGAAATCACCGCCGTGGCTGCTTGAATGTTCCTGCATACTGCATGAGAGAGGTGCAACCTCCTTGTCTTTACCTCCCTCACACCCGTCCACCCACCGAAAGAAAGGCTACAGCGGCATGGCCAGTGGTCGTCACGAGGTTCTGTAGCAGGCTGTCCAGGCCACCAACATCACGTGACTTTAGAGCCGATCCATTCCCTAGTTTCCCTGCCACGTGCCTGACGACTACCCAGTGTATGAGATGCCAGCACCCGAGTTGCTGGGTACGATCTGTAGGTGTGTACACACATCCTTTGTTCCATCGTAAAAACAAACCGCTACTACATGGCCGTCAATTTTAAATTGTAGCCTCGCTGTGGCCTGTGTTCGGGGTGAGGATGAGGTTCGGCAGGACCTAATCAAGTTTTTAAAACTGAAAACAGATGTGCTGAGTCATTGGTAAGCGTTTCCAAACGGACCGCTTACGGGGTTCCAAAATGAGGTTTAGCTTGAGTATAAACTCGACGTGGCCTCGTGCGTGCGAGAATGGTTCCCACCTGAAGCCAAACAAGACATCATCGGCACTGAACGACCATCTGGCGTCGTAAACTACGTCTGTACAGATAACGGTTTTTATTATTATTTTAATTTCTGGTTCCTGCCAGTTACACGAGTTATCTTCTCGAGCTTCACCCACTCGTGGACTCTTTCATTCCAGAGAGAAAGCTAGACTTCACCCTTTCTCCATTGTAACGGAAAATGCAGCGCTGCGCTGGTCCGGTCCGTTGTAATCACGTGACCTTTGACCATGCGCATGTTGAAGCGCGGATGTCCGGGAGCATGTTCACGCCTCTCGTTGTTGGAAAACGATTAATTCTTGGCCGGCGCGTGGCACGTGGCAGGACTCGTGTCTTGTCGTGCTGTGCGGAACACCGGAATGCATTTCGATGACTTTCTTCTGCTGACGTTGAGTGTCTTGCTCATAATTGATTGTGTTGGGAAACCATCCTGATGCATGTGCCCATCACGACTGACTTTTGTTTTCGTTTTTAGTCTTCATCGTTTCTCTTGTTTTCACTTAGCAGTTGTATGTAGGTCGTTGGATCTGTCTATATCAAACTTACATGTGTAAGGTGCGAATCTTCAGAACGACATAAAAACGTGGTCTCTTGTAGATTCGAACCTTTTGGGTCGAGACCGAGTGCAGGCATGGTGCCTCGGCCGAAAGAAGCAGATTCTCGTTTGTGATCCCAGCAATGTGTCCGAGTCGAGCTCCTGTCTGATTGTCGCCCGTTGCTACATACATTGTGTCCCTTGCTTTTTCTGTGCGCTTTCTTTGATGCTTGTCCCCACGAACTTTGACTGTTGAGTTCGTTCATTTTCAGGTTTTATTTGTTGTATGGGGTGTTTGTCACTCGATGCCCATGCTTTTCTTGTCAGACTGACCAGTTGAGAGCAGCAGACCAGTGGAATTCAAAGCTTTCTCGCGCTTAGTTTCTTCCACCACCACCACCATCCCTCTTTTAATTAAGATGATCTCGTAATTCTGTTTTTGTTTTTGTTTGTTTTTAAATTGTGCTCACATGTTCTGCATTTCACCGGATATGTTGTAAAATGCAACGTAAGCATGAATCTACCTTCAACCATCCGCCCTCCTCCATTCCCATCCTTCAGTCGTTAACACCAACCTTCTTGCATCTTCCTAACGATTACAGTTCGCCGTAGCCAAATGTTGAAGTAAAGTTTGTTGCCTTAGAATCCCTGTGTGAAAAGTGCGGCGGGGCTGTATGTAAATGGAAAGAAATAGGAAGAGAAATTCAGCGGCAGATATTGGTGCCCCACCCACGTTTCCATGTGCGCTTCTTGAGGTGAATGAGTCACGGGCGGTGATTTGCAACGTTTAAACTATTACCCAGCAGGCAATGTGCATGGCTAGTTGCACCCGGGCGCGCTGGCGTTCTAATCCCAACACGCCGTTAGGGAATTAAGTTTGTTTTGTCTTCAGAGAGCCTGGCGTGCAGAGGGGGATCCCATGTCCGACAGTTATGTTTGGTTTTGGCCCAGATTTCTGTGCAGCTTACAGTCCCGAGAAGGCTTTTGCAAATAACATGTTTTAATGGTTTTCTGTGCCTTGTGGGGCGGGTCCTTATATCGATGTAGCTCGCCTTGTTTGACGCCATAACGCTTTTCACAGGCAAGGCCTATCTTCAGATTTTGTCAGATATTTGGGCGTCGCCAAGTAAACGCTGTGAGGGTTTCCTTTTTTTAACATCCATCTCTTTGCTTCCCTTTTTTAAAAACAGACTTACTGGGTGTGGGTACGACATAATTTGATCCTACTGTGTCTTCTTTTGACTGGACCTTTTTTTTTAAAGATATGAAAGCACATTTGTCAATTTTTGTTGTAAGTCAGTCTCTTCAGTGGCATCAAAAATTAAGGAGAGCCAAGGGGTATTATCAAACATTATATTGTGTGTGACATTTGTAAATGTCGGTTGCAGACACTTTTTTCTTAATTCTCTAATCGTTTGCCTTACAACAGACTATATTTTCACCGGTTTATTGCCATCTAACCACTTTAGAATGGGGCGCTGGGGGTAGAGGTTATTTTGGGTGCATCCGGCCAATGAATCAGTGTTTTTTCTTGTTGATTGAACGAAAAACCTCTTCCCTCTCCAGTAGGCAATTAAGGGAAAGTCTACAGCTTTACTCCGTGTAGGGTAGAAGCAAGACCTAGTCTCCACTGATTAAGGGCATCCACCCGTTTCGCCTTGCATCGTGTGTGTGCGCCGCTGAAGGACTGTTGGTGGGGAGGGTCGTAAGGCAGATGAGGCTGCAAAGATTGCCTTCATGTTCTTGCCTTGGATGCATGTTGGAGAGAAAAAAAAACAGCACTTTCATTCGGTGCATACCTTATTCGTTAAGTTTCAGAAGCCCACCGGTGAGTCCCAGAAACATCTCAGCCATTTCGGCAGTGCCTTAACGATTTCCTGTTGATAACTCTGGTTTCGCGTGGATCTGTGTGTATGCTTGAAAGTGAAAAAAAGCATGTGTGAATGCTTGTTTTAAAACTGTTTAGAAGATGCAATGTGACTGTAAACAGTAACTAACGCTTGCAGTCGGTCGGTCAAGCTGCTCGTCCGATCGCCGTGCTGTCTCTCCCACCTTCTCACTGTATCACCATAGGACTAATTTCTGTTAGCACTAGTACAGTGAGGTTTGTAGCTCATGCTTCGAGGCAGGGCTGGTGGATTGTAATTTGTTTAGTTTCAAAGACTTTTTTTAGTTGTTTTTGTCTCCATTGATGCAGATGTCACACACAGTGTGTGGCTGTCAGCTCGCCGCCATAATGAACTGCTCCGATAACAGATGTCCCCGAAACATCTCTTCATCAAAGCTGCATCTGTGGGCAGGCAACCCACCAGCCCGCCAGTCGCTGCCTGTTCCGTAGTCTGCGCATGCGTGAGTAGCGTGCAGTGAACGGCACTCTGAACACTAAAAAAAACTTTTATGTTTATGATGCCTCGTGACCGCCGGGTCAGTCATTGCTCGACCAAAAAAGAGTTGAAAAGGTTAAAAGACAGGCTGGTGCTGTCAGAAAGTAACAGTCACCCTCTCGGCACACAAAGCTTTGACTGTCTTTTTAATTTGCCATTTTTTCCACTTCTGTAACCTTTTGCTCAAGTCCGGCGGCATGAAGCCTCGACAGTCATTAGCCTTCAGTTGTAGATGAGATAAAAGTTTTTTTTTTCTTTTTGGAAGTCCTGTCACTTCTGTCTCGTCCATTCCTGCTGTCCTCAATGATCAGTTTGCGTGTTGCCCTCTCAGTTTCCTGTCCCCACATCATACAGCAGCACACTATGGACAGTATGTGTTCGCGCAGCAGTTGTCATTGCTGCTGACTGTTGACAGCCACGCCCACCTGTAGCCGGTATCACAAAGATGTAAATATCTCTGAGCTTAAATCCATTTAAATTTAAAATTTATTTTTTCATGGCTTCTTGTCTTCAGAGAACTGCAATATTGTGCACGGATTAGCCTCGGCACTTCTCTGTAGGTCTGATCCTGACTAACGCGTTTTCAGCAAATGTATTTTGCAGTAAGTGTAAAGCTGAGGTATGTGATACTACTTATGATTATTTAAGCCGTTGCGTCCACTCGTATTGACTGTATCATCCATGAGCTGAATAAATGTTCATTTGACACCGACTTGCTTGCCTTCTAGTTTTGTCTGGTAAAAAACTGTGTTGTTTGGAAGTGAAGAAGTGAGGTGTGTGTCTACTTGTTTATTCTTCTCCAGTGGATGTGCAGAAAGAGTTGTGCACACGAAGACCAGCTCCACCTTCACACACTCCGAGCGGCGCCATGATGAAGTACGAGCGGCGACGAGGGAGACCTGCAGTCTCGTTACAAATGACTGTTAAAGTTGTGTCCACTCCTCGCTGGTTGACTAATTAGCTCCGTTGTGCCAGTTTGTTTAGTGTATGTTTCTGAGCGGAAGCTGCTTGGTGTGGTGTGCACATCACAGACACCCACGGAACTCCGCACACAACTTGTGTAGGATGTACAACCGAAAAGAAAAGCTGGAGAGGCCGGAAGAAATTACAATAACCGAGCTATAACTAAAGGATGCGTGATGTCTTTCCGGATACGGAGTTCTCGCCTTAGTACAAATGAATTTAAAAGTTTCGAGAAAGGGGATAGTGGGGGGATATCTTTCCAGGAAGGAGACGCCAGGGGCAAAGATGAGTTAGTGATGTAGGAAGTGTGTTTCCTCACGAACCACGCTAGTGTGTGTGTGTCACACGCCCCCACACTAACACGTGTCATTTAAGCGTGTGTGTGTCTGTCACACGCCCCCTACACTCACACGTGTCAGCAAACCTGTCCACAGAGAGCAGGAGTGAGGGTGAACCTACTTCTAACCCAGCTCCGCCCAAAAAGGAAACAGAAACATGTCTCCTCGTCTGCCAGACTCTCACCGCCTTGCAGGCCGTCACGTGTTGCTTGACGAAGCCATCTCATGACATGCAACAGCGAAAGTTTCACTGACAAATATAAGTATTCACAATGGGTTTTTCGTCTCCTTACACGCAGACCTTCCAGCATGGCAGTTAGATAAGACACTTAAACTATATCTTTAAAAAGGTCAGCTCTGCGAGTGAGAGCTGGCAACAACAAAGTTGGACTGGAGTGATGTCACTTAAATGTGACTTTAAACTATTACATTCTATTAAAGTGCTAATTGTTGCCAGCAGAATAAACAAGAACTATCCAATGATTTAATAAAAACGAATAGTGCACGGCCTGCACACAACACTCGTCAAAGGCACGTCACGAGGTTGACCTCTGCCCTCCAAAGCCTCGATCTAAGGAAGAGTTAAAGAACGAGATGCTAACTCGCACGGATACATGTCTAATTAGTGTTGCCGCTAATCCCACGAGAACACCAACATTCCACTGCGGCATTAGTGGTGCAAGGGGCACCCCTCGTGTAACGGGGCCTGCAGTGGGCGAGAAAATACGAGAAAGAACGAGATAAGAGTGTCGCCGAGACAGATTTCTTTGCGGGGCACAGTCTGGAAAGGGGAAATGTTATCAGTCCTAAATATTTCGTAGCAGGTGAGGTTTGAGTGGTATTTGAAAGAAAAACTCACAGTTCTTTAAGGAGGAGAAACAACAGCAGCCACTCCACCAACACCAGGAGTTCGACAGCATGACGAGGTCTTTACTATATAAATGTTTACAAAAAAAAATATTTTTTTTTTGGGGGGGGGGATATTCAAACAAGCTGATCCATGTCTTCACGGGGATCTCCTGGAATTTCTTAATTGTCATTGGAGTAAATATGTGACCTAGTGGACTATGCCCTTAACCTGAAACCTGGTCGCCGTTCTTCACCTACGATGTTGGTTTCCTCAATTCTGTCATTGATATGTTGTTGAGACTAAAAATATACATTTTACTGCAAACATTAAACAGAGAAATACCATGGTAATTATCTGATTGATCCACGTCTGGATAATGGTTTCAGTCCGTGCATCAGGAAATTTTCCATGACTGTAAAGAAAAAGACCAAAAACGGAAAATAACGGTTAATGTATGCTTAAAAAGTTCCACAATCAGCCCGTCAGGCTCTTGCTGCTTTGTTATTCTTCATAGACTGGACTGCCCCTACGAGTAATAGGATTATTTAATTCTAGGCCATCATCCTCGTCGTCGTCATCATCATCATCGGCATATGTAACATTGGCGTACCCAACAAATTATTTCTATCATCAGATGAAACAGTTAACCTCGTAATGATTCACGATGGCATTCACTTTGTCCCCCCTACATCTACCTTAAAACTTGTATCCACAAAACAACAAACCCACTGGTCTTGAAGGCTCTCCTGTAATCGAGTATAAATTGTAGGTTCTCCGTGTTTCTCAATTCGTCGTTTGATAACATACATAAATTTTCAAAGTAACGGCGAGTATATCACATCATACAGACGAGGACATGACAACCTCACACTGGATGGTGACAGTAAGAGGATGCAAGCCATATCCATGCCGACAGGAACATTCATTTTCGTAATTTTTTTTTTCATGAATTGCTACAAAAATAAACATTTGAAACCTGGCTGGCTGCCTGCTGTAATAACATAATCTCAAAGAGTCAGAATATGGTTGCAGGAAATTTGTACCCGTTATAAAGCAGACACCCCGACACATGCACGTGTTGGACTCTTGGGTAGCTAGGTGTCTGGGATGCTGCTGTCGACATTGTTTCTTCTTCTCATCGCCACTCGATCTGACAAATGCAGGAGATTAGCAGTCGATTTATATTTCTCCTGTTTCTCTCCTCCACTTCTTTGTGGAGGAAGATGGCGAGGGTAGGTTTCGGATGCATAAAACTCCAGGAAAGCTCTCACATTTCAACCGATTTATAAGAGTTTTGGCCGAGCCGACCAGGGGGAGGCCTGAATTATGTCACAAGATAAGAGCACGTGCGATCAAACCAGTGCCACGGGAGGCCCCGACAAGGTATTATTAAATCAGTGAGAGATGCGTGCACAGCATCAACCGTCGGCAGGTGTCGGCGATGGTGTGACGTACACTGTCCCTGCGTTACATCACTCGTCTTTCTAATCCTCAAACATAAAATGTAGTGCCAGCCCACAGCAGACACACACTGAGTGCAAGGTCTGTTTAACAGTCCCCCACTCTCCTCGGTCATTAGAGGATATCGATACAAAAACAAATAACAGATACTAAATAATAATACAAACAGTAATAATAGTCACAGTAATAATAACAGTAATATTTATTTTTGAATCCGTGTCAAAAGGACTAAGAGCTCATAGCAAAAACACTGGAATCACACGTATTGTTTGTTAGGTGCTGTTCAAATATTTGTTGTTTAGATGTTTACTTTGGTGAGGCGCAGGAAAAACACTCGTACAAGCGTCTAGGGAGGGAGGGCGGACGTGTAAACTTATTTTTGA
The DNA here is from genome assembly GCA_004794325.1 of Pomacea maculata. NCBI lineage: Eukaryota > Metazoa > Mollusca > Gastropoda > Architaenioglossa > Ampullariidae > Pomacea > Pomacea maculata. The sequence goes on from SRHC01002459.1 coordinate 302,008, forward strand.
AGGGCAAGAAAATGGGCCTGTAGTGAACATGCGCAGTTAATGAACGCTCACATCCCTGACCTGTTCGCAAACAGGTTCACTGAACCTGATAGGCCTGTTTATTTACGCCTCATCACTGCTGATGCACGTTGTTGACTCAGATACAAATAGGACCCAGGTAAGGGCATGATGAATAATGAGGAGCAGGAAGTTAGCGAGTGCGCATGTGCAGGGATGACACACCGAAAACCCAGAAGTGCATTAAAGAAACTCGCTGGCAGTCGAATAAAGTCATCTTTTGATGTTGTACTCACAGACAGCAGGACATGAACGATCCTGTCCAGTTGTGTCACGTGACTCATTTCACCAAAACAGGACAGGAAAGTTGGTAGGAGGGGAGAGAATCGGTGTTTACTAAGCAACTAAGGCTATCTCAGGGCAAAGCAACTAGCCCTGTAAACAGATACCACATGCAGACAGCCCGAGATGTCTGGTCTGACCCGCAAGAAAATGTTTTTATCTAATTGTACACTGTTGGTGTTTGCTAGCAGACGACATCCAAACCCAGACTGTTTCACCGCTGAGCCACCGGGGCTAGCCCTTACCTGTGTTTTGCACGTCGTGGCAGGTGATGTGAATCACACACAGCTTTTGATCAGCCGACAGCGACCCCCTCAACCCACTCACTAATTTTCTGCTCTCCCACTATCTCCTCCTCCCAGGGAACATCACTTGCAATGTTCCGCCCGAGCTGATTGTCGTCAAACCTCAGGAACAAAGCCTCGCACTCGCACCTGTCGGTACCCTAGTCCCCACCCTCAACCCCTCCCATAAAAAGCTGTGGATGTGATGAGATTTCTAAAGGTTGGGAGGTCTGTGACGGACGGAGGTAACCCTGGTGGAGTGTGGGGACGGGTGGCACGGGTAGTTGGAGGGACAGTGGCCACCCGCAGCCACCCGCTTTAATATTCATAGCGCAGTCCGCCGAGACTCGGGTGCGCTTGCCAGGCCATGCAGCAATACCCGGCATGTGTCCTCAAAGACGCCATCCGTTTCAAGTAAATTGAGATGGAAATTACGATCTCATCAAGAAATATGGCTTCATTTTGCAAAGGTCTACATTTGATGGTTGTTTTTATCAACATTTCCTGTTGGATAATGGATTAAATATCCCACAGGCTCCCAGCGCTCGGAGTTATTTCCTCCTACCCGCAAAATTCATTCAACAACTGTAAGCAAAACGGTTTTACTATTTTCAGGCGGCTGTTAACTAAATGGTTTTTCTATTTTTAGTTCATCATTCAGCGGCTGTAAACAAAATCATTTTACTATTTTCAACAAATTATTCTTCGTGTGCGGTTATTTTTTTCCCTCACCGGAGGGAAGCTGAGTTCAGGCAATAAACCTAGAGAATGGAGTCAGACCCTAGGGACAGCGAAAAAAAATCACTCTTATGATCAGTAGTGGGAAATAAACTAGCGAACTAAACCTTTTTTTCCGGTAAATCACTCTGTAGTGAACCTTCACACGTGTAGATATTTCTCTCTTCCTCTCTTCCCCCACTGGCATTTAAATGTTGACTTATCCAAAATGGATGATAACCGTGTCTGCTAAAAATAATCCAACGATGGTGGAGTTGAACAAAATGCATGGATGCTTGTTCTATCTGATCCACTCGTGCCTGACTAGGGACGGGGTGATAAGAGGTTTCTGTAAAGGTTTCCTATTTTTATTTTGTTTATCTGTGATGTACTGGCGCATAAGCATGAGTCACGGTTGATGAATCCAGTGCCACCAGGGGGCAAGGGTCGGGGGTAGTGAGTTCTCGCCTCACTGAGACAGTGTCACCAACTTCACTCATGACTGGCCTGCAGTGCAACTCATGCGCGTGTGTACAGAGAATGTTGGTGCTGGTCCACGCACGCACGCACACGTACCCAACTACACACACTTACGGATTTGTTTGTTGTTTTGTGCTTGTTTGTTTGTTTTTTAATCAGAATTCTGTTTTAGAAAATATGACCTTATTTGGAATATTTGACTCGATTCATGCAAATCTTTGCCAAAACTAAGTCACACAAAAATGTAATTAAAAAGGTCCTTCAGGCGCACATGCTAACACACACACACACACGCGCACGCGCACACGTGGCACGCAAAGCCTTTCACTCATGGTTCTCTCCACTCCACCCTCCACGCACACGCGCACGCTCCCCAGCTTATTTTTCTTGAGACACTTTATTAAATGTTTGAAGACACAGTGGCAGGGGAATCACAGTCGCTGATCGATCTGCTGGACAAACAAACAAACAAACAAACCAACCTGACCTCATCTTGATAGCACGTGCAGTCCTCGCGCGTCACTGTGCGCTATCGTGAACAAGCAAACAGCCTCGGGACCAGCACAGGTGAGGCCTTGCTCCCTCCCACCTCCTCCCAAACTAATCTAGTCTCTCCCTAGTACCCCCGACTAACCCAGACAAGTGAAGCACTACGGCTGTACCTCAAAGTTTCTAGAAAAAACAAACAAACAAACAACTGAAGGTTCGGTCGTCACTGGTGCATCGGGTTCTCATAGAAGCTAAAAATTCTCGTTTCATTACATTACTAGTTAATGAGTATGTCGATGTAAGGGTGATGATGGCGAGAGGGTGATGGTTGTGGCAGAGAACTTTGAGAGTGTTGCTGATGTCATGGCATCCACCTGTCACACGTGTCACTGGGCATGCGCAGTCGAGGTCACACACAAAGCCCCAAGGGTCTGGGGCAGAGCGTACTCCACACCCTGCTATAGTCATTAGCCAAGTGGTTATCGCCAAACGGTCAGCTAAACACGTTTCCAATCAGTCTAGCTGCCAGCTAAACCTTAATCACACTCCACCTCGCGCTGCACCTGTTGACCCGGAAGACCTGTGGGGACTGACCGTCACGCTGGACAAACAGTCCCGCCGCTAAGGGTCTGCTTGAAAAGATGTCAAACCCTGTTTCTATGGTGATAAATATCAAGACACATTTACACACATCCTCTATCCACCCGAGTCCACTAAGGTAAACACACACACACAGAGAGCAAATGCGAGCACGAAAGCACGTACACATACAAAAACACATAAATACACTTTTCTGGGGAAAGTTATCAGAGGAGATAAAATTTGTGAGTGTAAACCACCTTCTGCCTGGTGGATAGCTGACCCCTAGCGCACTAGCCTCAGGCTATCAGGTCCGTCTCGCTCCGCCCAGCACTCGAAGCACGCAGGGGAGGTCAGTCAGTCTAAGGGCTGTCAAGTGGTCAGCAGCTTGTCTGAGTTATCTTCTCACGTCAGCAAGAGCCAAGGGCTGGGCAGAGAGAAGACGAGCGATGCAAGTAGACACAAGGACCATCAGGACTTTCAGACACGCGATTTCTGTCAGAAATACTCCGATGTTTCTTGTGCCTACGTGTGAAGGAGCATCTGTGGGTGTATGTGCATGCGTTGGTGTGTGTGTGCCAGTGCATGTGCTTCAGTGTGTGACTTTGAACGAGAGGTTGACACCCTCTGACCTCTCAATGACCTTAACGAAGATTTCCAGCTTTGATAGGTCTGATAGGGGCAGTTACATCTAAAGCCCTCGCGACACCATTGCGCATGTCCAAATATGGAGAGACGCGCGTTTTGTGTGACGGAGGTTGTGGTTCACATCTCCTAACCACACAGGATGACAAATCAACGAAACGGTGTTTTTCTTTGAGTTAGTTTCAGTTTTACACCATGTAACTTTCTTAGAGACACGTTTTGACACACGAGCTCACCAGAGAACACGTGACAATATGGACAGGAGACAGATAGGTCAAGGACACTGATATATATTGTTCATCGTCGTCATCATCATCAGCAGTCGGACATGGAACATGCCGGTCCAGCCGTGCGGCAGACCTCTAGTCGAGGGCGCTCGAGGGTTCTTCATTGGAGCTGGTCACGTGCTATGTGTAGCAAGTTTTTATTGGGTAGTCTGTCCTCCAGGGATACTTGCAGGGCTGGCGCCGTTAGGAGTAAGCAAAGAAGAAAAAAGCCGCCCAATGATAAATTGCTGATTACCTTTAAATAAACTTCCTAGAAAAAAGTTTGCCCTCTGATGTCACGCAGCAGGATGAATGAAAACAGCGTGGAAAAGCCAATCCCTTAAATTGCAAGGAAATGGGGAAACGGATTCTGTACAATTTGACGAACAGAAGCTTTCATAGACAAGACAGGGCTGCGGATCCAGGCTCTGTGAAAAAGTATTTAAGCAGCTCCTGGCGCAGTGAATAGGTCCTGCTTCCAAGTGAAACATTTGCTTGTGTGACATGTTGAAAAATGATGGTCTTGTTTCGGCTACTCGATGATGGAGTCGTCACACCAACCGCCACCCCACCTCCCCCAAAACAAAACAAACAGTCTTTGCCCTCGCTACACCTCGTCCGTTGGATGGCTCTCAGAACGAACATTAGCGCGCGACAGGAATATATTGGAGGGCAAGATCATGTTCCCTGTGAAGGGAGAGGCACGCGCGTGAGTATAACGGGATTTATTTCAGGTAACCAAAGGGCCGGCAGATGTCGCACCCTGTGACAGCAATCATCATTCGTCTGCCAGCCCCTGGCTGCCGTTCTTGACTCCCTCCTTGCACCTCACCCTAACTCCCTTGCTACCCCCGGACACGTGTACGAACGGTTGTTTACAGAATGTGCGAGGCTGACAAGTGAAGCCCACGCACGTGCATCACGAGAATAATCTGGTCTGCCAGCTGTTGCTAAACTTACAGCAACTTTGTAATCAAAATGTATCACTCATCAGAACTGTTTGCTCCTAATTTTTATTTTCTCTCTCTCTGCGAGTGCGTGTGTGCTTTTCTGTGCGTGTATGTGTGTCCTGTTTGTCAAGAGGTACACAGCCCTCGTGACTATCTACCCCAGCACCTTCCTGTGACAATTAAACACCCAGACTGTGCTGAGGTGAGCTTCCGTCATGGACCGCTCTAAACATTTCCACAGGTCATCATTTCTTGTTGACCTCTTGGTCTTTTCCTTCTTCATGTTTGTGCCCCTCTCCTTGCCCTGGGTTGTGAGTGTAAATCTGTCTTTTGCCCCAGAGAACTGTGTTAAGGAGCTGCGCCAACGTTTTTGTTTTTGCCTCTGATTATAATTATAATTGTCTTTAACAGGATGTAGCTTCCGATTTGTGAGGGTGCACTTCGTGTTGTCTTCCTTCCAAAGACGATTTCTTTCTGCTTCATCTCCAAGTGAAATGCAAACTTCTGTACCTTTATGCGAGGTTGTAACTGCGTGTGCGCGCTTGCTTTTATGCTGTGTATGTGTGTGTATTATTTGATGTTGTATGCCGTTCTTTTGTTATTTCAACAGTAACAGCATTCAGCAAAGGATGCCACCCTGACAGGCCCCCGCTATGGGTGGGAGGGGTCTACCAGGATGAAGGCTACTTACCTGAGAGACCACGATGCTGCTCATAAAGCTCATAAACTAAGCAGCTTCTATATTTCACTTGAAAAATATCTGGAAGGGCCCCTTTAAATTCTGTAGGGCAAAGAAGAAATGCGATGTCAACAACCGCGAAATCCTGTTTCGGGATGGGCTTGAGGACTGTCTCTTGACCTCATCCATCTGTCTATCCTGTTTATACTTTCTGGGTCTGTGTCGACACAAGCATCTCTTCTTTGGTTTCTACAGCTGGGTGATGAATGCAGTTGGTCTGCACTCTACTCATCCTCACATTCACAGTGAACAACCGAGGGTCAAGTGGTCTGAACATTCTACATACTCGAGTGAATGTAATTGCAACACTCGCTTTTACAAGTCTGATTGAAGTGATGAACACGATTCTATCAAAGTGGTCACAAGCACTTTCTCGTGTAATTAGGAAATAATTTTGGAGTGGACATTGCCAGTAGAGTAGTAACCGGGTAGAATCATGATACGCAAGCTCATGGTAATGGACGTGGAGTCTCGTGTTTCTTTTGCCGCTGGTTAACACGAGCTGGTAATAACACATTGCACCAGTCGTCGACATGTTAACTATCTTAAGGATAGGGGGAAATTTATTATCTTTCAAACAACGAGATCAGAATGCATAATTTGATAATAAAAAGATTGACAGTTGTCTGTATCAAATTGTTAAATAATTGCTCAGTTCCTCTTCCCTCACTTTTTCCGTTTTTTGTTTCCTAGATTTTTTAAAGTTATTTTTATGTACACTGACCTTTCACATATTTTTATATCAATGATGCGAGCGGTCAGGAAATGCAAAATGGTTTTTGTCGATCGGCTGTCAGACCATTTTTGTTTTCTGGTCCAAACATTTTGATATCCAGACGATTCCAGTGTCAACTGATGCGAAAGGTACGAACTGAGAAGGCTAGAACACTAGAGTTAGTGAACAAATCAATGAACGAATAAACGAATGAATGGATGTACGAACGAGTGAATAAATAAACGAGTGAATGAACCAATGAATGACAGAAATGGCGGGGAAACGACAGAGCAAGACACGTGATAAGACTGTGGCCGATGTTGGGCCAAGTAAAGATAAGTAAGGTGGATAAAGATGTCGGAGCATGTCTGACTCCATGAATGTTACAGATTATTTTATCAGACTTCCCGATGCTTCATGATGCTTTCTACATCTTCACCAGACCTTGTGCACGCTTTCGTTTGATTTTAAGGGAGATGCAGCAAGCCATCTCTAAACCACAGATTCATGGGATAGCACGCTGGTGTCGAGACAACAGCTGCAGCAACATTCACAGCCTGTCAGTTTGCTCACAGTTAAACAGCAAACTTTCAAAAGAAGAAGACGAGAAGGAGGAAGAAAAGAAAAAAGGTTTTCCAGCTTTGAGGTGACTTCTCAGTTCCATATCTACGTCCAGTTTACGGCAGGTTTACGTCCTACAAACGTCTTCCGCACGTCTGGCTTTGATTCCGTAACTTCCTTGGGGAGTGCATGGCACTCCCTGAACATACATCGCGCCAACCAGACTCAGCTTTCGCCTCCATCTTCTTTTTTAAATTAATTTATTTCCTTTGATTTATTTCTATTTTTGTAAGCAGCCCGGCACAGCGCCATGCAGTATATTTATGAACTTTGTAGCCCTGTGGTCATAAATCATGGCAAGACAAGGGAGATGGAACAGGAACACTGGGATCTGCTATTTTTAATTGTATTTTCTCAGACTTGCATATTCAGGTAAACAGCTCTGTCTATGGGGATATGAGTGTGTTTTATTTTTTGTTTGTTTGTCTGTCTGATTGTTCTCGTCCACACCACAGTTATCAAAAGTGTTTTATGCTCTGTGGTGTAGTCGTTGCACGAGCGTGTGTACTTCTGTTACAAACAGCGATGAGAGAATCATTCTTGAAGCATCTTTAAGGAGTAAGAAGATTGATAACAACTTGCGAGCAGCCTATAAATAGCTGCCCTTTGACATCACGAAGGTGGTGTGTCATGATCCACAGATGCCCGACAAGTGGTCTGAGGGTAAGTGGCTTGTGAGTTAGCACACCACAGGCTAACGCTAAGTTAGCAGACGTTAGCACATGAGAATATCAGGACAGAACTGCACACATTAGTACCAGGTGAGTAAGAGAGAGACTGAGAATTGTGGGTGAGTTCACAGTCTGTCTATGATGTATTTACACCAGCCGCCGCATCCACCAACTCGCCCTGTCGACACACTTTACACTGGACCTCATCGACGGCCAGTCAAGCTGAAGATACAATCAGAGAGACTTACTGAATCATTTCCGCAATAACACAGACCGGAAGTGAAGGTGTCAGCACTCTCGTCCCCCCCAAACGTCGACCAAAACAGGAAACTATTCGAAGGCGAAATATGAGCGAGGTCCTCATGGCCGAGGAGTGGCTGTGTTTTCTTCATTCTTCCTGTCGCACTCTCTGGTGTGCACGAGACCACGTGGTCAGTGTGTGTCCCCGTGGTTAGAGAACAACTACTGAATGTGGTCAGATTCTCGTGTCACCATGGAAACACTAGTTCTCGGTGCTCTGTCGTCAGATCTTCAAAACCGAGAGTTCTCAGAGAGACTTGCGAGGTGACCCCAGAGTTCACACGAGGACCGGCTTCCTGTTGACATCGACATCACACAATCGCTTTACTTCTCAACCATCGAAGTCTTTTTCTTCGTGTTCTCGTGTCTTGTTTACAACCCTTCTACATTATCGTCTGCTTGTCATAAATAATCTTTTGTCGACTTCAAAGCAAGGCCAGACTCTAGAGTCTAGACAATCAGATGGGTTTATCTCCCAGGGCTAGGTAAAGGACATTCTTATCCGGATTACATGGATTTCTTATATTTCTGTAAAGGATAAAAATGGGCTAAAGTTTGCCTAGGGTTTTTTTTCACCATCATGTAAAACTTTTCCAAACTTGTTCTAAACTGAAACAAGTTCTCACCTAATGTTGTCGACATGATCTTACAAAATGCAAAACGAATCTATGAAGCCTGTGTTATGATTGGCCAGTTGATATCCATGGAAACAAGAGTGAAATTACTACAGTATATTTCTGGTGACAAGCATGTACAGCATCAAACTTTTAAACAAAGATTTAAACCCTGGAAGGAAACCGGAGAAAACCCGCAGAGACACGAGGAGAGATGTTAGCACCACGTGGACAGTCAACCCTCCCGGGTATCGGTTTCTTTTCTTCATCAAATTTAAATTCAATAAAATCACATTAAAAGAAACAACACTAAGATAGATAAGACTTTATTTATCCCAGATAAATTAAAGGCAGGGATTAATTAACACGTAGATTTAACATATAACTAGCAATGTTAACTGAGGACCACGAACAACGATGACACGTGATCAGCCAGTGAAGGTTCCTGTCATCACGTGACCAGAGCAAGTCAAGCAAATCGCAAATACTGGGTTAGTCTAGTCAGTGAGGATGCTTGCCTAGATAGCTAGGAGAGGTGACTAGTCCAGTCCGTGAGGTGATGATTGGAAAACTGGAGAAAGACAACTCCAAGGGTGACCCCCGAAGGTCAGTCTTCGACACAAAAACTGTCGTCGTCTCCCATCTCCCCATCCCATAATACTAGCATGCAGATGATAGAACTTTGCTTCTGTGAGGGCTGTGACAAATAATTATTATATTTTACTTTTTTTTACTGCCAACTGTCATGTTTTGTCCAATGTAAAATATATTAATTCTTCCTCTTAACTCATCTTTCTCTCTGTCGTTTTGTTTCACTGCTCCTTCTCTCCTAACCCTTTATTCTCTCCCCCTCTCTTGTCAGACATGCGCAAACGTCTGTATTCAGTGCACACTAGGGTCAAGGTCAAAGTACCTGACCTTTGGGGATCACGTCATGGGGTCGATAGGGGGGAGACAGGCTGTCACATCATCCGGGCACTTACTGTAGAAGACCCCCCTACCCCTCATTCGCCCCTATCCTCACCCCCAGAACTCGTTCTACCCTGGCTCTGGCTTTGTCCATGGAAAGGCTTTGTCTTTGCGACTCGTCTGCTGGGTGCACTGGCTGGAGGGAGAGGGAGGGGAGCAGGGGGAGCAGGGGGAGCCCTGGGTCAGGGTGACTCGAAACCCTCCGTGTGCAGCTCCATGCAGTTCTCGGAGATTTATGAGCGCGTGCGTGCGTCCATTGAGTGGAACTAGAATTCAGGTCAATGCAAGTGTCACCTTCCCTTTCTCTGTCTCTCACAGAGAACGAGAGAGACTGGGGGAGAGATTCGATTAGTGTCAGTGTTTAGGGGTTATAGGTCATATTAAAGGTAGATGCTACATACAGGGCAGTCGACGGGACTAAATTATAATATGTTTGTGTGTGTGTGTTTAAAGTATCTATTGTTACTCCTTCTTGATGCAAAACGACGAACTTCATAAAAAGTCTTCATCCTGTACCCTCCAACCTTCCCTGATCACTTTATTTATTTTTAAGTTTCACAGTTATTGTCACAGATCACACTGATGGAGTCTGGTCAGGTTCTGAAGATACACCACCGGAGTCCTCATCATATTACACGAATTATTAAGTCTGCAAAGACAGATATTGTGGGTCCTGCCAGTTACTGCAGATGACATGTGGCAGCGCCTCACATTACAGTCTTTAGATAGGGGCCGTAACTCATCAGCGCATGGCCGTTATGTCTCGTGCTCTGTGAAAGACAGTTTATAAGAACTCTTTCCTCTGTGAGACTGAAAATGAATAGCTCTCACGCAAGAAACTAGTTACATTGTTTTTACTTCATTTCATACAAATGTTCTTATTCTACTTCTGCTGCTGGTGGTGGTGGTGGTGGTGGTGGTGGTGGTGGTGGTGGTGGTGGTGGTCTGAAACAGATCAACTTGTAACGTTGTTTTAAATTTTGTGTAGAATTAGTGTTTTTAATATTTTTTCCTTAATTTAACGCTTTCTCTCTTTCTCTTGCACGCACACATGGAGAAGGGAGAAGGACTTTAAAAACAAATAAAAAAATCAGAAAGTTGTGCTGGACGATAATATGTCTTACCGGTAGACTCATCTCACGCCTTCCGCCCTTTTATTGTACCACAATTATATAAGGAATAATAATAATAATAATGATAATCCTCTTAGCGTTTAAGAACAAAAACGAAACATGGACAGGATACGAAGGACAGGAAAACAAACAAATAACACATGAACTATAAAAGAAAAAAACAATCTTACCAAACGAAGAATAAAATTAAATAAGAAAACACAAGGAGGAATAAAAATAACAAGAAGAGCTGAGATATAATTTAGGTCTGGCTGCCTCTCTCAAAGTAGTGACATCTGTGATAGACCATGTAATGTCTACCTGCCTGCTTCTCATCTTAGTTTTTCTCTCTAGCTCTCATTGTCTCCATTCCTTTCTTCCTACAAACTAATATTTCTTTTATCGCTCCATTTTTCTTTATGTAACATTTTCTTCTGTCCTCATTCGTTTAGTGAGTTTATTGCCTCGAAAATTTGCTCTGCAATTTGTAAACTACCTCACATAATATTTATCTCCGACCTGAGCTTCTACTTAATTCTTTTTTTTCTTCTTTTTATCTAGTCAGCACAAAATTCCACCCAGCGTGATGAGGCAAGCCTGTTCTTTTCCTTCCCTCACTTTATGTGTAGGAATGAACATTTCCCTGCTTGCACTAAATTCTTTTCATACCTTCAAAGTCAACCCCTTGAAGGAAAGACGACATCAGTGTACAATAAACGAGAGCTGAATTTGTCAGACGAGCCGCAGCTACTGTAGATAAGGTGTGAGACGAGTGAATGTAAGCCAGTATTATCACAAAACGAAGTGTTTATGTTTTAAGGGCAACCATGATGATACTTCAGGCTGTGTATGACCGCAAAAAAAAAAAAAAACTACAGGCAGACGTTTGAAACATCAGCCCGGCCCTCCATTAGGAGACGCAGTCGTTTGAAGATCCATCTTTCTCGTTTCCCTCCGAGTTTAGAACCTGACCAGTACAGTATCCCCGTGCCAGCTAGCTGTGGCAGTCCCAGAATTCTCATGTTTACTGCCCAAAGAACGTTAACTCGCACGGCAACGTCGGAGTTAGTTTTCCCTTGCCTGCGTCACAGGTAATGCATTATCCGGCATGGCGGCGTGAGGATGGAGGAGTCGCAGCGTTTATGTGCGAGCTCACGACAGGCAAACCCTCGCCACAGACATGCGCAGTGTGGCCAGCCACCTCTTCATCGTCAGACCATCCATTACACAGTCACGACACGTCCACGACACCAGCAGGCTCCGGCCCTCGACGACATCTGCACCTGGAACCTTCAGCAGCTCCCGAGGGTGATGGAATACAATGACTCATGTAGCTCTGGTCTGATTTTGCAGAAAATATTATTATGTTAGGTCGAAGCTTTCCTTTCCTAAAGTGATGGAGAATGAAAAAGATTGAAAAACATGGCCTAATGACCAAAGTACCGAAGAGTCAATTCCTCGTGCCTTAAATTATCATCATACTGGCAAACGGACTAGCAATGTACTCGGCAGAATATTTGGACTTGGTATATGGACCTGAGCTTCAATATCTCGAACATTCGCCATCAAAACAACAGATTTTCTGTTACCTTTACACATATATTGGCCGATCTTAGTCCATCGCTTAAAGTTTGTTTGGTTAAGGACGGCATTTGAGCTGTCAGTCCAAAGTGCGAAGAATAAATAAATATACTCCCAGAATAAAGAAATAAGATAAAGTACTAACACCAGACCCAAGCGAAGCAGACTACCTGTATGGCACAGATCATGTCTCACCTTACTGAATTGTTGAACCAGTTATATCAGTCGTTAGATGATAAGCAAACAAAGGCAGTTCGGTGGCTCCGAGATGTCAGCCTCGAACACCTTGACCCCAGTGCCTGAAAGGTTAGGGATCCAAGCAAAGAATATGTCCCTGTGTTTGCCGAGGTCATGACATTTACTGGATACTTCTACATCTTCTCTCTGTCTGCCCTCTTCTGTCAGAAACACATTTTTTGTAAGATTGAGTTTCGAATTGGTTAAGTTGGTGTTGTCGGATTATAACTGGCACACCTTACTCTTAGGTCACTGTTGTTGCTGGACTTCTGTGATAGGATACCCGTCCTTATCCAGACTTCTTATTGTTTCTGAGCTGAGTTCACCGGCCTTTACCCTTTTGATCAGTTTTTCATTGTCGGAGAAATCCGTCACGTGGTTATTCCTTTTGTTTGATGTAAAGGCTGGTTAAATCAACAATGTATTGTTGTATTTGTTTGACCTGTTATTTTTTTTCCTTAGAGCGGATTCAGGAATTGTTTCTCCCCGGATGCTGACTGCCAAAAAATATTTCCTTAAAAGACAGACACTAAAGAAATGTGTTGCTGTCTTCTTTAACCTGAAAAGTAGCAAGGCTTTTATTATTTCACTTTCATCGTTGTCCTCATCTCCCATTACTAGCATTATCATTTTCAAAGGCTCAAAGTCTGTATAACTACCAGCAATGCCCACAGTCGGAGTTTCTGGTAGCCAGATAGAAACTTTTGTGCCGTGAATACTGGAGGGTTGGCGAGTAGTTGATTGTATTGCCATTGGTAATATTTATCTTAACACAGACTCCACACGAACACATACAAGTGCAGCAAATAATACAATCAACAAATAAATAAGCATCATGTGATCTATCGAACAGCATTCAGCTACATCCAATATGGCGACTTGTAGTTTCTCTTCAAAAAGATTCGTATTACATATTTGAAATGATAAGATGAAAAGTCTAGCAACTACCTTAAAAAAAGCAAAACTGTGGAGGAGAAAAAAATATTGTAATGTGCATGAAGAGAAGGAAGACGAGAACAGCTGGTCGCTTGCTGCATAATCTGAATGGATGATGACAGCTTGGAGTACGCGGCATCAGAAGATGAGAGAAGAGTAAACAGACCGACAGAACCAAGTCGAGATTTCTCGAGGGGATGTGTTGGTGATGTCTGCAAAAACAAAAACAAAAAAAAAATTAGGCAAAGGTCGGGCGTGTACTCTCCTCTTTCTCTCTCTCACACACACTCTTTTACTCACAGCACATCTTAGATGATGATGCTCCCAGTTCGCATTAGCACCTAGGATACAGATGTCATCGTCGTTAGAACCTCAATGATACTCCCAGTTCATGTCCTTACTGTTCCTCTTCCTCACCGATGATGAAACCACGTCTGTCTTATCTCTGGTTTTGTATCACCTTAACCTTCCTGTCTTCTTCATGTCTCTGCATTTCTACCCGTTCCACCCTCCTCTGCCACCCAGCCCTCCACCCGCCAGTGCACGACTTCCTGCTGACGTACCTGCAACATTCATTATTTTCTGTCTCACCTTCTTCACCCAGACCCTCCTCTTCCCTCTTCAGCTCTTCTTGTTACTACCTCACCTTGCCATCTCTTCGGGTTTTCCGTCCTCACAGCCGTCCTCCATGTGTGGAGAGCACCAGGCAAGGGCATTAATACGTCGACGAGTATTTGGGGGATTTAGGGTCAAAGGGCAAGCTGCATGTCTGCACTCTGCATAGCCACCGCGGCAGCTCCTGTCGACGCTGCTTTTGCTGGTGTAGTGTTATGCTTGAAACAGCCGATACCTTGAGTTAAGTTGGCATTTTGAGGGTTTTTTATCCCTGATTTTTTTATATTTCAAGTACCGTTACCTTCTGGGTGCAGACATGGAGTCATTCCCTGGAGTATACCAGACATCAAGGCACGAGGTGAAAAAGGTCTTCACACACGTACACACGCACACTATACCACCACCACCACCACCACCACATGGCCTCGGTGGCCAAGGAATGCCAGCACCAGGACTGAGTGTCCGTTGCCAGGTCCACACGTAATCCGCTTATCTGGAGATTCCCTTCACACTGAGGCAAACATGGCTGGCAGCCTTGCTGGAGGGCCTGCTAAGAACAATCAGCAGATCCTCCCAACCTCCCCCTGTCCCTTTGTTTGATCTCACTCCCTTGCTCCTGTCGCTCTCTCTTTCTGTATTTGTATTTGAAGGAAGGGATGTGAGGGTGATGCCTAGAGATAAACTACAAATGTAACAATAACTACAGGTGTTGCAGAATAATTACAAAAAGTTGCACTAGAAAGGACGAAGGAAGAAGTGTGCAGGAAAGAGTAAAAGATAAAGAATTAAAAATGTAAAAAGAAAGAAAGAAAAAGGAAGAAGCAAAGAATGAGAAAGAATGAGAAAATGAAGGGAAAGGAGGTTAAAGGGTTGCTTGGTTTTCATACCATGGGGAGACAACGCTTCCTGTCCGCAGGACAAGATGTCAGAAAGACGAAGGACAGGTAATCAGGAAAGAAAAAGAAAAGAAAAGAAAAGAAAAGAAAAGAAAGAAAGATACAGAGGTATTCAAAGAATTTTCGTGATACAGAAACAGAACATGATGTACGAAGGCCGTTATGCCGACATTCTGTAATTTTGCCTGCTGTTACCTCCCCTCTTTCCATGATATTAAATTATCATCTTCCATTCTCCATGTTCTGTGAGCAACCACACGCTCATACTCTGTAAGTGCACACGTACACCTCTAGCGGGTGCACCTCCTCCCCAACACACACACAAAGCTCATTTAAATGAGTTTGGAAGATCAAAGTCCCCTTGAAAGAATATTTGTTCCTCTGTTGACCCTATCAATCTTTTGCTCTTTCCGGTGAGACGACTTTGCAAGCAACTGATAGCACACGGCCAGAGCATATTGATCGCTCTTCTATCGATCTCCTACTTATCTTTAAGGTCCATGTGCGGAGTATTATTATTATCATTATTATCATGGTGTATATCGTAAGTTAAGAAAAAAACTAAGTAACAAAACTTGTATTTCAATGCTCTAATGGCGTGCAATTATCTTCTAATTGCTCAGGTAAACTTCGGTGCGAAATATCTCTCAATATCTGGGTGGATATTCTCAACGTGCACAGGTACAACACAGGTCAAGGCCAACAACATAGACGTCACGATTGTACATGGAAATGCTCACGTTCCGGATGCCTCAGCCAATGGGAGAGATGATAACATGTTAATTAGGCATCTCGGTATACGAACGTTTGTTACTCGAGAACGCACGCGGATTATTCACCATTTACCCACATTTGAGAAAATAGTGTTTTGCTTTCGTCTTTAGTTAATCATAAGGAAACATGCTGTACCCTAGTAGTCATGTGAAGTCAACATCCGGGGAACTCTGTCTTGTTCTTTTATTATAAGCATTATGGTGTGTGTCTTCAGTGCGAGAACAGTTCTGATTTTTACTTTGAACTCAATGAACTTTACAAATTCTCATTCTCCATTTACTGCTGGCCTAGTAACATTTGTACCTACTCTCTTTTGGTCTTAATGGGCGTTTTAGCTGCACTTATCTATGAGAATAAAATACACTTATCTATGAGAATAAAAGAAGAACAAAAGCTTAGCTGGGTTTATGAAAGGAGACAACTATGTTCCTGTGAACAGCGAAAAGCTCCAAATCGAAAGTAGAACTACTTATCCTGCTCTTTTTATGACGAAACATAACCCCACAAAATCCGAAACAATCTGCATGTAGAATCAATTTGAAATAAATAATAAAATAAGAATTTCATAATGTAACTTATTAGTTAATTAATCAGGTCTGATTTTCATAGACACGTGTTATACCCATTAATTACATTATGCACGAATGTCCAGGTCTTATCAAGCTTAACTTTTATCATAAACAAAGTTCAAACATTTGGCGGAAATGTGTCTAGAAATAAATGTTTTATTTTTATTGTGAAAAAATTGAATTATTGATGATAATGTAATAAATTAGTTCGCCAGAGGTAGTAGACCTTAAAGCTTATTTTCTGGTGCACTTTCCCCTCTAAAATGTCAGCAGATTCAGAAACCGTATTTTTACAAATCGAAGGGAAAATTGCAGTGGGTGAGCAAGGGACATCAGCTACACACTGGTGTCTGGCATGGCCACCACCTCACACAGCCTTTGATTAATTCAGTCTTTGATTGCAATACCAACTGCGAGACAGGTGCACTCGGTGCAAACTTCTGTCGGCAAAGATAACAAACTCGACTGGGGTTGGGGAAAAAAACTGAGTAAAGAAACTACTGGAATAAAGGTGAGCACACGATTCCCCTGACTCAGTAACGCAGGTATTTTAATTGCAACTCATGAGTCGTTTGAGGCCAGCAGTATTTCCCTAAAAAAAGTTGCTAGTCTCTTCTTTTCCTTCGTCCATTTTTGAAGCTTATCACCTCTTTCTTTCCCACTACCCCCGTCCTTTCCTTTCCTCATTCTCTCCCTCCACTTCTCCGATTGTCGCGAGAAATCCAATCCTTTGAGAGAGGGGTCACAGTCGGTGCAGTCGGACCGGTTGACCGATCAAACCTCACATAAATGAAGTGTTTCTCCATACAATGCCACTTAAACACAGAACTGACGAGATCCGATTCCCGGACAATCAGTTCGTCTGCGCAATAAACATGCGAATACACATCCTGTGGCCGACATGTAAGGTGAGTTCTGTTGTGTGTGTGATGGCCATCTGATAATTATTTATTGCTTTGTCTCAGTTACGGATAGGATGCTGATTGAATGCTGATGAATGTATGGACGGACATCTGGCATAGGGTTCCCCCATGTTCTCTCTCTGTAAAACTATAATTCACCTTACATATCGGTCAAAGGACGTGTATCCATGTCATTGTTGAAATGATTGCCCCTGTATTTGTCCTTCTATTAAAGGCATTGTATAGAGAACAATTTTTATGTGACTCATGCTCATTGGTACCTAAGTACGACAATCTACTCCACACAGGAAAACAGGTTATAGTCGCCACAAATCATATAATAATAATAATAACAACAACAACAACAATAATAACAACAATAAGAACATTCCAAACAATGCATTTAAAATACGTCCTCAGAACAGACATAAGTTGTCATACCAATTATAATTATTTGCAAAGGAATAATTTTTCAGATCAACCAAAATGTCAATGAAACAAAACAAAACGAAAAAAAACTCTTATTTACAAAGTCACTTGTTTCTCCTGCTGTTTGACTAGTAAGAGGTTTGCTTCCACTGTGTAACTTGTGGCTCCTCCATGTTTTCTAAGATGCACGTAGATAAAGAAAACACAAAACTCGGCAATGGAGGCGAATGTCGGTCAGAATGTAGTCGAGCTTCGAGGAGACAACTGCGTTCAGTTTTTATCGTTTGTTACCTCCCTTACAGGGCACGTGAAGCCCGCATTACTCCTGTGAGTGACGGAGGAAATAAATTGTCCTCAAACCTGCCTCGGCAGCTGATAACGGTTAGCATCAAGGCCGTAAAGTGCAATCAGAATTAAATGTTGATTTTTTTTTTAATTACACGATGTTGTCTGCATGTACCTATCCTCCTTACTTTCTCTCTCTCCCTTTATGTGTCTATCATTCTCGCTGTGCGTGCATAAAGTTGTGTGTGTGTGTCTTCCTCCTCTGTACGTGTGAGTGAAAGAAGAGTGGTGGGAGAGTAAACTGTCTTCCCAACATGACGCAAGATGCTATTTTTAGCTGCTGTCTGCGCAGCCAGCAGGGGATGAGGGATGCAGACGTTCTGAACAAGAGTGCTGGGTGCTAGTAGTCTTCCTGGCAAAGTAAGTAAAACCTACTACTACAGCAGCGCCATCTACTACTGAATAGTCCCCCTTACCTTTTGTAATCAGCGACTTGGTAGGAGTGGAGTTCAAGAAATGAATTTTGGAGAAGATCAGGTCCATTTGAGGTCCGGCCTCTTTTCTTGTCTTTCACATATCTACATCGACACTTTTGTTATTCATTCACTAATACACGCACTCATACACTCTCACAGGCGCATACACACTTACTCTCACTCCTCTTTCTATATATCACAAGAGTTGTTCAAGCTGTAGAAGCCGTGAAAGACAAGGCTGCCTGCTACAGTATTTCACTCTTTTCCACATTCATTAGTCGGAGTCCCTGAGTCATTACCCGATACCCTTCTACTTCCACCCGTGACGGGCGAGGGGGTATCCCGGGTGTTGGGGGATATGAATGGCACCTGCTCGGGTGGGTCAGATTAGACACCCTGCATGCTTCACGGTGCTTACCTCAGTACAGAGATAAATAAAAACACAGCTAAGCACACATATACAATTTGTACATTTTTTGAAGGGGATCCTTTGTAAGATTTTCCAATGTCCCTCTCATTTCCTTGACAGTCACATGTTCTGCGAGTGGAGTCAGTCCTGCAAGTTCCAGTCAGAGAGCAAGAAATTTTTGGCGGAAAATACTCCTGCCATCTGGAAATCGGATATCTTCTTGCTTCGTCTCTCGCCTAATTAGCCCTTGCTAGCCATTCTACAGACTTTAATGTACGGCAGTGAATGACAAGGCTAGTTCTCAGAAAAGAAACGACCAGAGACACCATGGTTTAAACACAGAACACTGCTGGTTAACCAGAAACTCCTCGGACATTAATCACTGTCTTGTACCCAAAGCCCCGTGGAATTGTTCTTGGAGACCTGAGCAACACTTTAAAGATATTAACACGGATTTGATAGGAAAGTTCAAAGCAGGACCCTAACCCTAACCCTAACCCTGTACGCAGTGCTTTGGTGAAGCACAAAGAACATTGTTTTTAAATCTTGGCTATACAGGGTGATAACCAGACGATGTGTGTACCGATGACAAGACTGAGGTGTTCAACACACCAGTGATGTGGCGATACCTTCAAGGTGAGGGCTGGCAGTGACAGTGGGAGCTACACACCTGACATTGCTAATCACAACCCACCAACACCAATTTCAATGTTTCGGCGATTCTCACATCTTTAAAGTCATTACGAAACCATTCCTCACTTTCTCTAAACCCTTATTGAAGAATACGAAGACTTAAAAACCAAAGTTGTTAGGTCTTCTTTTTTAAGCTCGCTGGCACCATCATGTAGGCTTATCTTGAACCCAGAAAAAGCCAATCTCCAGGTAACATCTTAGAAAGTCGAGCCCACGGAGTGCAAAGAGAGGAAAAAAATTGTAATGGGATGATTTTTTTTTATTTTTGTATTTTTGTCGACGCCGGGTAGACATGGGGGTGAGGCAGAAATGGCGAAGACATGCAGCAAGAAGTGCGCTCTCTAGTGGAGGGAGGCGAGAAGAGGGGTAGGAGATACCCTAGAAGAAGCTGTTGGCGTCTTTAAATAATGTCTGCGGAAGAGGCTCGCCAAGGAGATATAGCTCACCTGAGCTCACCTGAGAAGCTGCAGTTCATCGCCTCTCCTGCGGTGCGAGGGCCTGGAGAGGAAAATGGCGAGGTGAAAGGTGGCGTCTGTTTGGGATGATGGATGCGGGTAGTCGCCAGCAGGCGGCGTCTTCTGGTGCTAGGAGACCCTACGGCTTCCGGTCCTGGATAGAAAGGAAGGGAGAGAGAGGATGAGTTAGGGATGTCAACTATACCATAATACAAGTCCGTTGTTCTGGAAAGTCATTTGCTGGCTCAGTCTGGTGGATAGGCTGCTTAGGGTGCAGGCAACAAAGAATTAGAAACATATCAGGTCTGGAAACTAAATTGAGCTGAATACCATGAGGAAGGCAAGGGCTGGAAGAGGTGAAACAGAAATTGTATACCTGTCAGTGCAGCCTACGGGAGGAGGGTGGTGTTCATTCCTCTCCCTCACTAAGAGGTCTAATTAAAACAAACTTTACTTCACTGGCTTAATTCTCCCCACCATTAAAAACACTAATAATGTGCAACACCAGAAGAGCATGAAGTTGAAAAATAGTCAGGTAAACGTGGAAGTGAACCCTTCAAAAGAAGTTGTCTTTGAAAAGGTCGCGTTGGAGGTCAAAGATCACAGACTGTGCTTTAAGGTCAAGGAGTTTGCAAGTCCCGAACACATTTTACTCCAAACAAAGTTTGCAAGGAGAGGACTGCTGGCGATGTTGGTGTTAGCTGGATGGCTGCTACAAAAGGATTCTGTGTGTCTTTTTTTTCAACTTCTTCACAGGCAGTACAGGTTCTGCAAAGCTCAAAGCCTGTGGTCAGCATTTCCCAGCGAGATGTCGGGCTCCCCCTGCCTTCCCCTTCCTCCCTCCACAAACGTCTCGCATTTTTTGGTTGTTTGGGGCGCCACACTGACCTGCTGCAAAGGTCCCTGGAATCAGCAGCTGCCTGTGTCCTGTGAGGTGGGTTACCTGGCTGGCCGACACACTTCAAAGGTGCGCCGCTCGGCGTGGGATGCTGACGTGGGTTTGCACTCTACTCTCACCGACAGCATGCTGAGTGACACACTCGCCACTATGGCTGCACCTCCCCCTGTCTCTATTTACCTCTCCTTGAAGACGACTGAGCTGCTGGGTCATTAGGATTTCTCCCATGTGCCTCCCGGGCGTTTTTGTAAGCAGAACAGGGAAAGAATGAATAAATGAAATAACAAATGAAAGTTAAAAGCAAATGAAACAAATAAATAAGGAAAAAATCCAAGAAATGAACTTAAGTTAATCAAATTTATATCAACAACGAAATAACTGAAGGAATAACCAAAGAAAGAAAGAAAAAAAAAAGCACGGAGAATTTGGATTGACTTTTCACTTCAGCAGATGAGAAGGTTAACAGGTCACGTGACGTAAGTTGTGCATCACAAGACACTCACCAAAAAAAAAAAAATGCCATGAGAAGCAGATTTATTGCAGGAATGTTATCAGAACGAAAATAATATCCACACACATCAAGATTAAACTCACACCAACTATAATCCACTACACATCAACATGGTAGTCCACCCCATCCACTCTCTCTTCTTTTCACAGACGCTGGCACGCGCACACCACTCTCAAGCTATGTAGAAACTCAGAGGTTCTCTAAAAAACTACATTCCTATAAACTGCTGGCAGCCTCTTCAGCAAAGTTTGAATGTGGGGCTCAAGGTGCACCCACAAAGTCTGATGCCGACACTGAAACTAGTGTACGACGAGGTACGAAGTGTGATGCAATGCCCAAAAAACTAAATATACTCCAGAATGCTTCTTCCAGAAGGAATTCGACTAAAATAGGTACAAGTGGTGATAACTTGAGACGGGCTGCTGTCTCCGCCAGCTTCTTTCTGTCTTCTGCACCCCTTTATACATCCACACTACCAGAACAACGAGCAAAGCATTTGTGTGTGTGTTGGAAGACAAGACATCTCTCCCCTGGAAAAATGGTTCTCGGTCATGAGGGTTCTCGACTGAAAATACTAAATTTACATCCTTCGCCACCCTCCCTACCCCTGTACAGGTGACACTGGGAGACAGTTCTGACACCAGCATGAAACACGAAAATCCAGTTTAAGCTCTGTTGAACAAGATGGGGGCTGGGATGATATCGGCCATCTAGGAAGAACGAGGCTGGTATTGAATCTTAATGAAACAGTTCTGTACGATTTGCACGACCTGACAGTAAGACTGTTGCACAGGTCAGCTCCCTTTTTGCGTAGCTTCCACTCGTTTCACACGAGGGAGAACTCCTGGTTAATGCCATCTCAACCATTGAACATCTGAACAGTCATCTTTGTTGACTTCAAGAAAGCCTTCCAAACGATGGACAGAACAATGATCTAAAAAATAATCTGAGATGGAAAAATTATGATCAAGAGCATTATGGTCGTCCAAAATTTTTTACCAAAATAAAAGCCAGACCTGAAGAAGGAGGACCTGAAGTAGAGATGACAGTCGTAGAGCCCCAGGTGAAACACCTATACCTGCCATGTCCGCTCGACTGACCTTCACGAGTGTCATAAACCAAGCAAGAATTTGCCTCCAAAAACTAGCTTTCTTTTCAAGACCAGTCAGGTTTCTTGAACCTTACCCATCCCAAAATCCCCCGCACCCTCCCGCATCATCTCGCATCAGCTTTTCCAGACGCCGGAGGAAGCCACCATCTACGATGATTATGTAAGCAGCCGTGAAGGGCTGGGGGAGGATGACAGGCTGACGGAAGGGCAGGGTAGCATCATGAGGTAATACATGCACCCATCCGTGTACTCACCCCAGTCTGGAGCTAAAAACAACCCCGGATCCTGTCAGGCTCCAGCTAAGCTTAGCTGACACATAGCAGGGAGGTAACCCACCACGTTAAATCATCGGTGACCTCCCCTCTCCTCTATCTATAAATAACAGAAAAAAATTTATTCATTGGAGGTTAAAAGTTCGTGCTTGATTCAGTCATTGTCAGTTGGTTGTTAGGAGTGTGCCGTGGATTGCTCTCCATTGTCAACAAACATAGAAAGTAAGGCATCACACACACCTCAGTGAAGACACAAACATGTCTCTACTGTGAAATGTTTTCTTTAATGTTTGTAGAACACAAATACACACACTTCCTTTTATTCACACTGCTTCTGTGTATCTCATGTTTCTTGTCTATTGTGTCTGGATTTACTTTTCTCCCTCCTCTCCCTCTCTTTCTCGCTGATTGCTAACTTATTTTCACCTGGCCTCTCCGACAGTTTTTCTCCTGTCCCTCCACATCACATCTGTCAGCTCACTCCAGTTCCGTGGTTTACCGACAGACCGACGGTGCTGTACCAGGTGGAAATCTTCTTTCTCAGTTTATTTGTGCTCTGGTTTTCTCGTCGGTGGAGCTAAATGTGGACTAACTACAGAGCCTCAGGTAGGCTGCAGGTTGTGCTGCTTCAGCACCTCTTCGTTCTTCATCCTTCTCGGGATAAGGTGCGCCTATGTAGGTTCACACATTTGGGGTTCTTCTTTTAGTTTTTTTACAATTTATTCTATGATGGTAATGAAACTCTTGACAACAAACAAAAGTTAATAGCCTTCATTTTGGGAAATGTATGGTGTATTAGTTAAATCTTTGAGAGAATGTGTGTGAGAGAGAGAAAGAGAGACGAGAAAGAACTTCCCATAAAAAATCAGGGCAATGCATGTTTTGTGTGCATGCTTGTGTGTGTGCTCGTGAACGTTGGAGTCAGTGTACGTATATACGGGTGGGAATGACCGTGGCAGCACTCTACCCACTCATCTTCATCCCAGACTGTCTGATGCACTCACACGCAAGCTTGTCCGCACGCACACGCACATTAAATGTCTGTCCATGTCTGGTTCACCTCTGTACTGTGTGCTTCGTGTTTCCCATCAGCCTTCCCCCCACTCCCCTCTCCTCCTTCCCTTATTCTCCAAAAGACTGACACGAGGCCTGGTGCTGGAATAGTCTTCTCCTGTCTTCCACTCCCTGCCTGTCAGGAGATGCACAGTGAAGTCTGTTGCTACAACAGTGGCAACCCATGTTGAGACGGGGGAGTGGGTATTGAATTGCGAATTTGTTCATCTGTTGCTCTGTGTGAATGCGTGTGTAGATCATTACTTTCATACCTTCGACCACGTGAGCGTTTCATGTGTGGAACTGAATGTATGTATAAGTACAATTGTTTGTCACTGTATGTATCCGCATGTATGTGTGTATGTCAGTGTGTGTATGCGTGTGCACGTGTGTTTGTGTGAGTATATGTGTATGAGTGTATGTATGTTCATACATATGTATGTGTGTTTCGGTCTCCGTCAAACTTAAGCAGTTAGCTCCAACCTACCACATTACCCAGAGATAAACAAAAAGATCAATTTAACAGTAATAAAATAAAGAAAGAATAGTTATTTTATGTACATCCCCGGCGTCACTGCTTCCCTATAACTTTTTTAGCCGTTGCCTAAAAAGAAGCCAGACTGGTAAATCAAAACCAGATTATTTCTCACTTCTACAAAATATTTACTGAAGACATTTCCTCGATCAAAATTAGAAGACGATTGCTTTCGAAGTAATTTTTTTTTCACTTTTGTCGAACAGGAAACCCAACAGCCTGTACATATTGGAAGAAAGTGAATAACATACACTGCCTTGCTTCTAGCCAGTGAATTTGCTTTGTTTCGATTGTCTGAGACGATTTTTGTAATGTTTTGTACGAGTTTCACAATTGTAGATGGTTCTCATGTCAACACTTGCGTTTCCTGATTTCATTTTATTTCTTTTTTATTTATTTGTTTTGTTTGTTGTTGGGGTTTTTTTTCCTAATCCTGGCTGTGTCTGTTCCCAAGACGTGTTACAGTTGTTGGTGAGAGTGAACCACTCCTTGCTGTCGACAAGATTTACTGTTTTGTTGTTGTCGCCCTTGTGGAAAGGTTAGCGCCCTTTGCGTGCCGCTGTCTCGCCGCCATTCTGTGGCTCTAACTCTTTTCAGGAGAGTCTTTATTTTTTTTAAACTATTTTCACACTCAGCTTTCTTTCTGCAACAGTGTAAGCATCAATAACAGCCTAACATAAAATCAAGCTCAGAGTTGCTGGCCCTTACCAGACCAGAACACTTTCGTTAATGTCTGACGGACACCCTTTTAATTAATTTTATTTTTAAGACAATACACGTGGATTGGCCTAAATTGTAATTACTGGATACTAAATATTGCAGACAATTCGAAGGCTTCGGGTATATGACATTGAATGAGATGCCTTCCTCCCTCTGAAACCCTGGCCTGGTTCTACAACACAGCTCACGCAGAGAAAAGAGAAAAAAAGTCGGGCTGCTGTCAATGTAGTTTACATGTCGGACAGATTTGCTAAGAGCACCATTGTGAATTATGTCAGAACTTGATGGAAGCTAGAAACTGTGGCCACGGCTGATGTGAATCGTTCGTGTCACTAGATTTCCGTGAAGGTTCGCGAGGTACAAAATCGAAGTCGCTGCTTCCTTCCTAAACAGATTGGTATCACACTGATCACTCCATTGCAGCAGAAGGCACGCAACGGGTCTCCAGCAAGATTATAGTTTTCACTCTTTTTCGAATGCCCATGAGAACCTCCCCTGTTTCACTGAGGCCGTGTGTTCAGCTTGTTTAAAGCTACTTTTTTGAGAGAAAACGTGTCTTGGCCACATTTGCAGCTGGCCCCACGAGGGTCTGACCATCATCTGTGGCAAAAGTCTCGCTTGAAGCCATTTCCGGTGCTGAGGAAAATTGAGAACAAGATCGAACTGTGAGCACAATAGCTCTACACAAGCCTTCTTCCTGTCGATTTGTCTGCAAAGGGTAAACAAAATGCAGTCCTCACTACATTATCTTCATTTGGCGCGTGCGAAAGTGAGCTATTTTAGAATCGCTTCATGACGCAGCCATCATTTCCTAATGGGTTAATGATTGAACACGTGATGCGAAAACCGGTTTTCTTTTGAAACATTCAGACTGGTCCTTTGCAGCAAGACAGATACATCAATGCGACTCATCGGGACAGCACCTTCAGAAAAATTGATAAGATAAGATGAACCTGAGCAACCTGTCTGTTAAGACCGTCACAAACGCTCGCATTTCAATCAAGCGTGTTTTATCTTCTTTCCCAACTCCCTTGTGTTGGGAATATTTCATCCACTCTTGTACTTTTCATAAAGAAACCTTAAAAATTGTTTTTTAAGACCATAAAGTTTTGACGAATGGTAAAGATTCTTACAACGCAGTGGCCATGAAAGTAGATGGTTAGCAGTGTCTAGAGTGCGGCCCTTTGCTCCTCGAGGAGTAACAAGGTCTAAACTAAACCAAGTGTCTAGAATAAGAAATATAGAAAAGAGAAGCCTTACTCACCCCACCCGACCGCCCAGCAAATCATGTACTCGTTTCTGCTGGACAGATGATGATTGGTGGACTGTGGGAGTTTTTCAGGCCGAGGCCATATTCATGAAGCGAAGGTAAGTTATCCCGGGTAAATCAAGGGCAACTATCGTGCCTTCATAGCACTGGGGTAGATAGCTCTCCCCTCAAAACTTGTAAGTGTTGATTTGTCATTCACTGTCAGAATAGAGTTTGCATTCACCCCACCCCACCCCAAAGCCGAGCATCTTCCTACACCACTGTGTAGCTATAAAGGGGCGCACACACTCCACGGGTAGAGCTTTACCTCTGAGACAGTACTTATAATTTAGAAGTGAAATATTCTTTGGTACAGTGACATATTGTTCTAAAAAACATTTTATAGCAAGTACACAAACAAGAGGTTTTCCTTGAGTTCCCAATTTCGTCTACAGGTAACGACTTACCCTTCATGAACACGGCCCCAGAGCTTCACATTCGAGCACACAAACAACCAGGTTTCTTGGCTGACAAACGATGCTTCAAGGAAGGTCACGCGAAAGTAGCATCTTCTCAAGCAAGAGGGAAAAAAATCACACAAATTTATGGGAAATAAATGTCAGAAGGTGTTGAAGAATACGATGGGAGTAAATGGTTAATACAGCTTTTGCTTTTGAAAGATGAGATAAATTCCCTTTTAAAAGAGGCTCGTGATTTGTGAGAAAAGACGAAACAACACGAAAAATTACATTACATTTAAATCAGCATAAAACAGAAGAGCTAGGAATAAAAAAGAAAATTAAAAATGGAACAAAAACTTTTCTTCGATGGTTAATGTATGGATAATAGCTCATGAACAATCCCTCGTTCAGAAGAGACATTTAAAGAAAAGGGAGGGAAAGGAAATGAGAAGAAAAAATGAAGGGAGAAGCAAGGAGAGTTGACAATGATGAAGAAGATCAGAGATAACTAAAAGCTGTCCTGTGCCCACTCTCAAGCTCACGCATGCGCGCTATCAAACATGTCGACATTTATGAGAATGTCTCATTTATTCGCTTAAAGATATGCGTCTATAAACATTATTTTATGTTTAGAGGAAAGTGTTTTCAAAATTGGATTCTTATTTAACCTTATTCTCTTGTCGTGGTAGTCGCCTTCTACTCATTATCATCACCACGCTGTCAAGTACCATTGCACGAGGACAGCCGCTCACGTTCAAAGAAACATAACTCTGTTTTGAACGCTACGAAGTCGATTCATGAGTGCTTTCCCTTGACTGACATAAACTGCAGAATCTGTCGTCTCTTTTTATATATATCTAAACATAATAAAAAAAATAAATATATTTATTACTACAGGCTTTTACAAATTGTTGATTATTCCCTAGATAAAACACGTTACAGCAGAGCCAATCAAATTACATAAGGAAAAAAATCAAGAGCATTATACATACCATGAATACAATAATATAAGCATCTTAAACATAAACATCAATCAATAAAAACAGGCAACAAAGGAGCATGCAATAATATGCGTCCTCTGCTACTGTTGCTGAAATGAGCTCAAATGCTTGTTGATGCTGTATTTCTGGACGGACTGTTATGATAAGACTTCTGGTAATCTGTAGAATATTGTCTTAAAAATCTGTCAGAAAAAAAGTAATTTGTATAGGGGTAGGCCCCACCTATCTAAATTTTATATTTATTTGTTTTAAAGTTGATAAGCTAGTAGAAAATGGACCAGTAAGTCATGAAAAAGTCATGCTCAATTTTCCATTTTTATGCTTTATTTTTACAGAGCTCTGGTTATAATCATTTCATTTCATGAGTTTAACAGTTAATAAAGATATGTTTCTCTCTCTCTGTGTGTGTGAGAGAGAGAGATAGAGAGATTGAACTACATTAAAATATTTTTTTCAGTAATAAAAATTGGTTAAAGTTGATTTGGAACTTAAATTATTTTGCCTTCTTTTTTAAATACCCCTTCCGCATTATTTTTACTAATACAGCATGGATATATTGTTTTAGAACGGGGCGAACATTTATATTTAAATATTTAAATTTGTATTTCAGGTATTTAATTAAGAACGATATACAAATTATTTTCAAAGCCGTGTTTTCATTTCTGGCTCCCCAGTAAGTGTACACCAAACCGAGCATTATTTTGTCAAACAATAGGAGTAACTGTGACACAAACTGTAACAATGACAGGAAAACAGTGTTCAACTAAAATACAAATACTGTCTCGATTGACAGCAACATTTAAAATACTTGGTAACAATTTTCCTACGAAACAGCATTCATCCATTCAGCACAAAATACCGAAGTCACGCGATATTTATTCTCGTCAAGACTATGAAAGTTTCCACGTGCCAAACTTTAAGAATACGAAGCAAGAAATAAGTCAATAAATAAATCAATAAACTTTGTTTACAGTGGTTTGATCGTCCATTCCACTCTCTCACTCGCTCTCTTTTCCCCTTCTTTCCCTCACTCTCCACGCACGCGCGCACACACACACACACGTACACACAGAAATGAAAAGTAAGACGAACAAGGAAGACGATATCAGGTATTTAAAAGCAAATGAAGAATACTCTTAAAGCAGTTGTGTTCAACAACAACGATAATAACAACAACAAAAATAAATAAAAGATTTGTTTCTTATAAGGTATGGACATCTTGCAGACGTTTCGATCTCAGGCAAAGTGTGTCTGTCGACTGGACAGCACGCGCATTGATCACAAACACCAACACCTGCTTGACGGCCATTGATCGTGACTCACGCCACCTGTCTGACGTGGCGGCCATGATAAGGGTGGACGGGTGGACAGGTGGTCCGATGGGCCTTTTGGCACGTCCTACCTGCGGCGCTGTTGACCTACCTGTGTCGTGGCTTTCTTCAGCACCTGTTTCTCACCTGCCTAGTGCTTCGCTTACGTCGGTCGGTTTTTATGTTAAAATAAAAAGTATACACCGATAGCTATGGATGGATGGATGGACAAATGTACAGACGGAGGCACAAGGACATCTGGCTTCATTGTACACGTAGCAGCTTGTATAGGTAACAGGCTGAACACATGCTATGTCGTTCATTGAGTGTAGAGCGATTATCTTCAGGAGATTAGCACAGTATTAAGACCTGAAAGTTGGACAGAAGAAAGATTCCGTTTGACCTCAAAGTCTGTCAGAAAAAAGCTTTGTTGCTCAAAGTGTGTGAGGACAAAGCTTTCTCGCTTTGTCTGTGCACAGTGACCAGTCACCTTTAACAACCCAATGGCCCAGGTTCGCTTCTCGGATTTCCAGAGCTTGTATATTTTAAGAACATGGTGGTGGGGACGGAATTTTATTTCAGACCGATCCAGATGTAGTTCGTCTCTGTATCTAAGGTTTTCTCTTCTTAAGCCTTCTTTATACAAGTAATCCTGTCTTGTTTGTTCCTCGTTTACTCTCACCTGCATATTGTGATGAGCTGGCCTCTTTCAGCAAAGAACTATTACTTACCACTAATTCTCAAAATGCCTGAAAACCAAAAAGTTGTCCTAAAACTCTTGGTGACCAAGAACGCAAAGAGTTGCCATTGAAACACTCATTCCACGAGGTGACTAATATACACGTACTTATCTCCCCCTACATTCACACACACACACACAAATATCCCATAATTTAACAACACACCCACGTCGGGCTAACCAGCCATCAGCCAATCAGCGCCAAGATCCACGAGGTGCCAATCATTTTCCTTTCCAGTGATGATGTCACGACCATAAAAACTCCGGTCCTGGCGGTAGGCGCCATTGTGGCGCTTGAGGTCGGCCTTACCTGAGCCGACTGTACT
>SRHC01002460.1:2181-44116 GCA_004794325.1 Pomacea maculata
ATAATAATAATAATAATAATAATAGAAATTTGATATCACCTATTTTCAGCATGTCAGACTCAAATAGGCACGCAATAACAACAAAATAACAAATTAATTAAGGAAAGTCAAGCCTACATACCGATATATTACACAAAGTATGTATGAAACACAAGTGATATGACGGACTTCCTATTTTATTAATAAGTTTCATTGCTGCGATCTAAAAATCTAAAACAAATAAAACAAATGCCAAACAAAAAAATTTTCAAAGCTGAATACCTTTTATTATCGTAACTTTCTATTTCTAAGTTCTTACCGATCATCTAAATGCAAGAAACATCATTTAAAATCTTGAATTACTTGCCAAAGCAAACGTAATGTAGCTGAAGAGAAAATGGGAAGTAACTGCAGATTGTACTAAATCGTTTTTGCTTGTTGTCTCCCTTGTACCGTAAACTCAAAGGCTTCCCATGCCTTGTGTATACAAACTACCCTGTATTTTGACACGTGCTAGCCAAATGCTTTGCCTACATCATTGTGAAAGCAACTATGCACAGACCTTGAGATGAAATGATCAACAGGTCTTACTCAATTATATTAATCTGATTTTTCTCACCTGCAACACAGCAGAAAGATTAGACGGATTGCTTTTTTCCTCTTACAACAGCTTTCTCTTCCTGTATTTTTTTTTCTCTAAAAATAGAGACTACTATAGTATAGGACACCCAATCACAAAATAGAAGATTATTTTTAGTCAGAACAAGAGGACTGGGGGACGAAGCTGAAGTTTATGTGCACTGCATCTGGAGAAAGTCGACTTGACATGACATTCAGACTTATTTGGGGCTTTAGCCTGCTACTGTAAAAGATATCATCATGACATTTTGTAATTAATGTCGGCCCTTCTTTATGCCCGCTCATTTCCTGTCTCTCTCACACATCTCCATCTCCCCTCCAGTCCTCTCTCATCACCATTCCACTTTTTTTTTTAATTTGGTGCCACGGGCCAGCACATCAAATAAGCCAATTATTTTTTTTTATCTTAAAATAGAGTTTGAAAGTAGCAGGTTATAGGGAAAATGTAATGCTTGTAAGTTATCAAATCTTATAAAATAAAAATATAATTTACCTCATAACAGCAAAAAGGCAGAAGAGAGAGGAAGTGTACCTTTCTTTTAGCACCCATCGTTTGCTTCCACCATTGCCCATTGCACCATATATTCTTCATAAAGTGTAGAGGCAGTTGGTAAATTTGGTTCATGGGAGGATCACATGGAGATACCTCTTTCTAAAAAATTCAAGATTGAGGCTCATGTCTTGTCTGTCACAAGGATACAACACCGTCAGTGACGGCGATAGGTGTGTCAATGTTCAAGTGAACACCCAAGTAGTTTCAGGTGTGGTGGATTTATGGTGTACTGTTTCTGCACTTATACACCTGGTGTCATCTTCTCCAAGTGAACCACAACCGATGAATCTGCCGGATTGTGAACACTGGGCTGTGGTTGATACTTGCAGACAGGGCCGCCGAGAGCCAGCACGGGGTAGACGAACTCTCTGGACGCAAACGTTATGACAAGTGTGCTAGGATCTACATCACTACTTGAGCTTTGAGTTGTTTACACGTGGTTGGTTATGAAATGAGGAAAAATGACATTAAACGATCAAATGTGTAGTACGCCGCTCCATAAGAAAAATCCCCGGAGTGTGAAATATTACGTCAACTTTTCTTTACAAGAAAAGGAAAAGTAGGGGAGAAAAATAACACTGACCAAGGCCGGGCCTTCACCGCCGCGGGTACGGGTACGACATACCCACCTGGCCCCCTTCCCTCCAAACACCCCTCAGGCCTGCTTGCAGAACAGAAATCCTTGGCCCGTTGATTTAACCCCTGCACGCAACAGTCAAGCGGGTGGTCTGGCCATGTGACCGGCGTGACACTCTGTCGAAGATGAGCTTTTCAGGTGTTTGGAGGAGAAGACAGGCCGCCATGTGCAGGACCTGATACAGGTGGGAGTGGCGGGCTTTGTTACCTGTCGTGTCTGTCCATATTGGTCCCCCAGCGACGTGTGCCACTTGACGGACAAACGGCTGATTTCAGTCAAGTGTCAAGTGAACGCCAAAGTAACCTTATGTGTGTTGCCGGGCTGTCAAGTGTACCCTCAAGTAACTTTAGGTGTGCTGGACTGTCAAATATTTGCCGAAGCAGCTACAGGTGTGTTGATGCTTACACGTATGTCTCCAAAATGTAGAGTATGTCATCATTTTAACTTTAGGACCATGTACAGGGTTAATTATCTTCAAAGAAGATGACAATTCACGAAAAGTCGCATTGTGAGAATAACGCAGAGCAAAAGGTCGTGACAAATATTTTATTTATTAATTTACTTATTAGCATTTTTGCAAACTGGGAATCACTAAAACGTCGTTCGATCACACTGGGTTGTTGTTGATTTTTTTTTTTTTTTGGTTAACTTTGCGCTTGGACAGTTAGTAGTGCTTGCGTATTTTTTATTTATCCTACAGGCAATACTACCCCTCAATACACACACACACACATACATACAAATTATATACACACAGAGACAGATAAACAAATGCACCAAGCACACACAAACATGTCACTATAGCCAAATTTTTAAATTGATAAAAGCGTCCTAAACTATTAACAAAAAAATGTGTGTGTAAACCTAACGACGGCAACTGTT
The DNA here is from genome assembly GCA_004794325.1 of Pomacea maculata. NCBI lineage: Eukaryota > Metazoa > Mollusca > Gastropoda > Architaenioglossa > Ampullariidae > Pomacea > Pomacea maculata. Next base: position 4,872 of record SRHC01002460.1, read on the forward strand.
CATGGCCCTCGGCTGTTTGCCGTTCCTCCGTTATCTCGTCTGTCAGCGGGTAGTTCAGCTCACGTGACTCGTACTCACCCGGGTGCATCTTGCCTCGTCGCTGACGATCATAGGTAATGAAAGGAATGCCCAGTCCCTTTTGTTGTCGATGAGCTGATAATAGCAGATAACGCCCCTTGACAAACAGGACTTCCTGTAGTTAACGAGGGTAGCATTAGCGGTCTGCAACTTTGCCCTACCCAACTCTTTCACAACACACTGGAGCGAGAAAAGGTATGAAATTTTGCGCACTTCTCACAAGTACCTCTCTCTCACACACAGATGCCTATTTTACTTTGGCGTGAACCTCTTTTGAGGTTAATGGACACATTTTCAAGTAGTTGTGCGGTGCTATTAACAGGACAGGGAGCAAGAGGGCTTATCCAACTTCTACCTCCTGTCCCGATATTAAATTTAATCGTGAATGACTGTCTACGTCACCTATCGGGTAGCACAGATCCGGGTAGCTATGGAATCTGAAAAAAAAAAGGAAGACATTTTTCTTGAAAATGATCTCCAAGCCCCACCTTTGTCAGTCCGCTGTTCAGTCATGCGTAACACATACGGTGACATACCAGGGTTTTTCTTAAACGGAGTCACCTTCTTGTATTTTTCTTCTCTTTCTCACCCCGACCCTCTCACTCCCTAAAGTTCCAAAGCAATATTATATCTGAACCATTTAGAGTGCAATGGAGAGGCATGTAGTACAGGTCCAACTAATGTTGATCTACTATAACAAAGTTCAATTAAGCTTTAACGAAGGCTGTAGATTGCATGACCAGGAATATTAGTATTAACAATAAAAGGGATAACAGCTTGCATTGATTGGCTTGACTAAGAATGCAAACTAAAGCAAGTTGTTAAGAAGGACGTTGAGAATGTGTAAGAAGAAGAAAACAGAGAAAGGAAGAATAGAATACTGTAAAGAAAGAAAAGCATACAAGCGTCTACAAAAGGAGAAGGAGCAGTTATCTATCAGATCTTGAGGATGCTACCAACAGCCACGTGGTCTTTTTGGAAGAAATAACGAAATGCAGGAGGAAGCGATTTATAGTAAGGGAGGAAGGGTGGGTAAACTATTTCAAAAGAGTACTGAATGAATGATGGGTAAAAAGTGACATTCCAAGGGACACCTGTGAACATAGGGACAGTGCCTACAATATTCAGCAAGATTCCCAGAATAAAGAAACAAATAACTAAAGAAGAAATCAGTGAGGCGCTGAGGTAGCTAAAAAATGGTAACGCTGCTTTCCTATTATTTAGTAATTATGACCACGAAATATGGCCAGAAGAGTAGAATAAATCTATAATCATCCCATAATTTTATAAGAAAGGTGACCGGATAACTATAAAGACATTTTACTAACAATCATACTAAGTTTTTATTAACATTGTAACAATAGGAAACTGTATGTACATTCAAGGTGTATGATGGTGTCCAAAGACCATGCTATGGCGGGTGTTGTCACAAATGTTAGCAGCAACCAATCAACGACAATTGTAAAAGGTTAGGGTTAGGTCAAGTCGTTGACTGTATTGATGGTGTGCCACGTCGCCAGTACACTGGAGTAGACTAATAAATAATGCCGAACCCAAGTTGTGCAGAACGCCATGCTTCAGTGAATGCCTTTCCATGGCCAGGAGGGATAGGTCCAGGCCAAAGTGCTCGATCTTACAATTCCAAGCAGCAGGCGCCACCCTAACGGCATTTCTTCTCCCTCACCATGAGCCACTGATCGTAGACGGCCTTGCTGGTGGTGGCTCCGTGGAATGCAGATGAATACATTTTGATGGAAGAGGACGTGCTTCCTTTATAGCTGAGATCAGATCGTTTTTATTTTTTGACAGGTTGGCCGTATTTCACGTTTCCTAATCATTATCTGCTGACGTTCGATAACTCAGGCATGCAATTTATCTGTAAATATAGCAATTCCTTTATTTTTGTTTTCTTTACTGATATGTCAGATCTGAACTTTAAGGGTTCTTGTTGTCTGACCTCATCTGTGCTGCAGCACCAGGTCACCTGTTTTGGATTTGATGGCGATTCTATCAACTAGTTAAAATAATTTTTTATCGACTAATTTTTTTTAAATAAGATAATTGCTTATATAATTAAATACAGTAATAAACGAAGAGAGACACAAATGTTGTCACATATAGATTTAATGTTTGCATAATATGTACGGAAATATTTGTCATGTCAATATACAGATCAATGGTGCTATTTTCTCCATATTAGACCTATTTAAAACAAATATAATAATCTTACAGTTTTCAGAGCAATGTCAGTCTTTGAATGGCATTCCTTTTTGAGACAAATGTTATGCTCTGATTAGCTAAAATGTTTGTCTTTATTCGCAGTTGAAAAAAAATTCGGCAAGCAGGATACAGGTTATCAGCTTCAATAGCCTGTAAGCTAGTCATAGCCTGGAGGTAAATTGCAAATGAGTTCCATGTAGAGCCCGAGAACGATTTGTTAGAGTGATGCTGCTGTCGCCATCCTGAGGACGAAGGTGATTGACGCACACTCCGACCTTCCCACCGGTCACGGTCTTTCCATCATTTTCATCGGTGATCTCGTCGTCAGCTCTCTTTGCTCACAACTGTGCACATGTTGCTAGTAGTTGGTCGCTTTGTGTGTCGTCAGTTTTCTTTACTATCAATGTTTTTTGTTGTTTCTGTTCGTGCTGTTATTGTTGCCGCTGCTTATGCATCTCTTGACTCGATCAATGCCAAAGGACAAACAAAGAGAGTGTTGTTGCATCTGTTGACCCTATCTAGATTTTTGTTAATACTTTTTGGTGTATTGTGAGCTTCGATTACGTGTGAATACAGTTCTTGAAAGAGTGAACAGCTTGCTACAGCGACTCATCAACTCTCAAAGCTTCTTCACAAGCTTGTGTCAGTGAGCTGGTCCTGATGTGAAACCCGTACACCAGCTGCTGACACTGACAAATGGCACTTGTCCCGCCAACCAGACTACAGGGTTCTAGTGACATCACCACGACTGCAAGTGTGGGGGCGACAAAACCTCCCCACAAACCAGGTTGATACATCATGCGAGGAATGGAGGTGGTTGTTTTTATACTGAGGATTCCTTTCAAGTTTTTGTAATACTGCTTCCTTGCGTATTCTCCATTTTGTACTTTTTCTGTGTTTTTTTTTAAATTCTATTTGTTTTGTTCTCTGTAACAAAATAAATATATAACAATGGTGAACATAACAGAATTACGAGGAAAATATTCAAATCTGATATCATGTTAGAACCTTCTGTCAGCTTAGAACGGAGAAGAAAGTCATACATAGTTGCGTGCACGACATCAAACAACCAACCAGTCAATGAGCCTGCCTCTCCTTGGTCTCCCGCCCTCCCCCTCCGTCCCTCCTGCGACTGTAGCCTTATAAGTAAAGTCTAGCATGCGTGTTTTCTCGCCTTTCAGCTGCGACCAGCAAACCGTGCGCTCCTCAGAAAGAGGCTGTGGTGTCTGACTGGAGGTCACGTGATGTTCACAGGCTCTGCCGTCACTCAAGCGAAACCGGAAGCTTCTGACATCTGACGTTTTTATGAAGGTGAGAGTCTGTCCTCAGTCATCGTTGCCGGAGGCGATAACACCTAGTACTGCTGCTTCTCCTTTTGACCCAAGATGGCGCTTAATGGGAGCAAAGCAGACGTGTCAGCATAATTCACAGCTAGTACTTACCATGCCTCCTACTCCTACCAACTTGACATTTGTCCATCGGGTCCGGACAGAATGTCGCAAAGAGGTCAAAGTTAAACAGTATTTTGTTTCGGTTATGCATGTTAATATTAAGATATCGCCAACAATAGTCGTGGCAAGAAAAGGCTCGCACGATGCTTCGTGGGGCAACAAACACAGGACTTCCCTCGGATCATTATTTAATAATCACAATAATAAACTTGGGCATGCCATCATTCGTACACGCAAGGGCGTGACCCACCCACACTCATCGCTCTTCTCGCAGTTTCTTCACCAACACCCGCCCATGTCAAACACCCGACTGTAGCCACACCTGTAGAAACACCTGTAGAAACATGCGCGTGGCGGATGAAGTGACAGCTGTTATAAATAGCAAAGTGAAACAAGAAGACAATAATTAAAGGAAGAAGAGAGAGAGAGAGAAACAGATGAGAGAGGAACAGATAAAAGAAAAAATGCATTATGCCCACTCAGAAGCTGGGAAAACACGTGACGAGGCCTGTTGCATAGCTGACTAGCATTCACGCACTAAGATAAACACAAGAATCGTCCTGAGGAATGAGGTGATACAACGGACGTGTATAGGTGGATTGCTGTCTGCCGAGACCGAAGCTTAGCCTCTTGCGAAGCTCTCCGCTGTTAGTCTCGGCGAGCCTAAACAAGGAATGAGACTAAACCGGAAGTATTGTACACACCAGCCTCGTTTCAGTAGTTAACTGGAAAAATCGTCTGCAAGCAGTCCAGTGATACAAGTTTGTGGTGATTCATTCCAGAGGAAAGGAAAGTAAGTCATAGGGGAGCTAATACATGCATAATACAACATTGCCCGCGGCAAATCTTTTGTGTTCGGCCTTAGCTGACTGCTAGCTAGCACCTAAAAGTCTGCATTTTGTCGCTTTTAATCCAAGTCAACCTGCACACAAAGAGAAAGTTTTTTTTTTTGTTTTTTTTTTTTTGTTTTTGTTTTGTTTAGTTTGTTTCCAACTATTAAAAAAAGACTTTCCTGTTTCCTGATGCCGAGAATGCAGAAATGTGATATCATCGAAAATGCTAATGAAAGGATACCTTCAACTGTCGCGATCTGTATCTAAGAACATCTTTCCCCATACATCTAGTCATATTTAAAGTTTTACTTTCAAGCTCATGTCGTCAATGAGAACAATAATTATAAAAAGTTAACTGAAGTATTCCTGGGGCAAAGGAAAATCTTATTTTAAAAAAATCAGCTAATGTAGCACCACAGTTTAAGTTTTAAAGTAGAACGTGACACTTGCGTGTCTAACATGATCGATTCCAGTCTAATTGAACAAGACTGATTAGCGATTCTAGTTCTTTGATCACATGAAGAGGTTACAGCTTCCCCCGCAAACTGCCAAACAAGACAAATAATGCTTTCTCCATCCATCTGCCCAACAATCATTCAAGTGGAACATAGCTCCATCACCAGCTTGACCTGTGGTATCAAGGGTACAGGAGTGAACTTGTCTACACCATGTAAACAGATATATGTTACAAACCATTCCGTTCAGCTGCCATATGATCTGTGTAAAAGATCGGAAAGGTTGGAAAAAGATCGGAAAGGTTGGGAAAAGATCGGAAAGGTCGGTACGAAATGGCGTAGAGGAGTGTCCAAGCTGCCTTATAATGGTCTCCAATGTCCATCTAGCGGAGAAGTGTAGCAGCAATGCCAAAGGTGAAGATCGGCAGAGAAGAGGATTTTGTGTAGCTGTCCTCAGTATCACGGTAATTTATCTTCATACATACATAATTATATCAGATTTGCTGTTTCAGTAGCTCTTTCTCCCCTTCATATATCTCCAGTCATTGAGAACTCATGGACTTGGGACATGGTATGTATGCCTTTATTGTGTCTACCAATTGATAATTTTCAACGACTTCTGGCCTGCATCTAATTTTATTTTGCTTTTTACCTGTTCCCTTCCCACAGCCTGAGCAGGTCGATGGCTTTACATGACGCCATTGATGCCTGTAACCCTGTACCCAGAATAATCTGTTTGCGATATGAGGTTTTAGTTCACTGACCAACCGCAGTTCTCTATCAGTAAAAAAAAAAAAAAAAAACAAACAAACTTGCAAACTCAACAGGTGTGACAACGTTGATCGACATCACGGCGAACATGGCCCACCCGTCGGGTCCCAGGTAAAAAGTCAATAGGTGTCTGAAGGTGACGAACTACCTGACGTGGCGCACGTCTTTCAGGTGAGTGACGTATGTACATCCGTGAGTATCAAAAGGCAAATCTTCACACTCCGACCTCAAACGGCTATTGAATCCATCTCCTTGCTCTGAATCCATTTCAAGTGGAAAAAGCTTGAGTCACCGCATACCTGTCTTTTTTTTTCTTTCCGTTTTTTAACGTAAAAGGATAAAGGGAAAGGATGTCACGTGACCCTCCAGCGAAGGGGAGAGAAGTACTGGAATTCTCATAGGGTAAGTTTTTAATGAAGGTGGTACCTCGCTGCTTTCCCCTCTATGCACGTCGATGGAAGCTCTTTAATAAGTCAGGTACCTACTCCACGACTGGAGAAAGGATTCTGCGGGTATCGATCCGCTAGACTGCACTTTGTCGAGTTCATACGCCGTTACTCCAACTACAAGGCCATCCGCTCCCTTTACATTTTAACTGCTTTAAAGGTTTTCTTGTGTGACAGATGACTGGTGGCGTCAAGTGAGCTCAACAAAACATTGATAAGGCAACAGATTTGTGATATTAGGAGAGATTATTTTCAAAAAATCGAAGCACTCTCTCTGTCTCTCTCTCTATATATATATTTTCTTTGTTCCTTACTTTTACACAGTCATGCATAGATAAACAAGCAAACAAATATGCACACATTCAGACACTATCACACATACGTATATATACGTGTATACTCCCCCACACAAAGACACAAATGCACAGAGCAGGCGGATGAAAGATTGTGAGCACCTGCCCTGTATGCTAGCTGCTAGTACAATGTCTACCTGTCTAGCATCTACAATAGAGTCGTACATAAATTCTCAAGACAGAAATGTTTTCTCTCACAAGATCCCCTTTGTGTTCGAGGCTCACAAGGCGCGCTCCTCGCCAGTCAAAGGTTACTGTGTCCTGGAGCCAGGGTCACAGTCGTGTTAATTGGATGCACACGCCCCCCCACTAGCAGTCTGCTAAACTGTCTGCTAAACTGTCTGCTAATGTGCATTTGTTGTTGTTGTTAGCTGACCTTAGCATACAACTTGTCCAACTATGCCCCCGTCACCTATAGTTGTAGAAACCGTCTCGCATCGTCTATTAATCTATTAAATGTTGATGTTTCTTTATCTATGCATGAAAAACCTAAAAATAGCTATTTTCTCTCCTGCCTGGCGATGACAAAGATGATTTGCGTGACTGTAATACGGATCAGGTGAAAGCAATGAAGGAGGTGAATCTCTGCCTTCAACTTCATCCTCAGCTGTTTCTTCATCTGTCTTATTATAGTTTATTCTTCCACGAGAAAAAAGTACATCAGATTTATAGTCATTAAGTGTAAGGTAAGCCAAGTAACATGCTCTCTTTATGTGTGTATTGTCCTCCTTTCTCTCTCTCTCAATCACACACATATATACAGGAGTAACTACTGACAAAGTTTTCCAACATCGACTATAGATACATGTATATCCACTCACTTGCATGTAAGTACTCACATTTTTTTCTCACTTTCTCGTTTCTGGAGATCACTAACTTTTCCTTTTTCCTGCGATAACAGCTCTCATCGTAACCTCGCTGTTATCTATCACTCGCCCCTCTCCTTATCTCACCCCCACCCACGACCACCACCACCACCACGACCACCCTACCCTCACACATTTCTTGACTGCATGGTGGCGCCTCACAATAGCTATCTCCCTTGGGTTAGTGGCGTCACATGACTGTTGTACTCACAGCTCGGCGTGAGGCGCAGTAGGGCAGCTGCACTGCAGGCGAGCGCGCGCGCACACACACACACGCACACGCACAGTCGTACGCGTGGCCTGCGCCGCTCCAGTAGCCGGCACCTTTGTATCAGCGGGCGGAGAAACGAAAAAGTTTGCCAGACCTGCTTACATCAAGAGGAAGAAGACAGGACCTTCACGCCATGCAGTGAACGAGAACAAGCCGATGCACGGGCATGGCCTGAACACCTCCGACGCCCTCCATGATTCTCTTCCAAGCGTAGCGTGCAGTACACCGACCGACTTCCTTCACAGCACATCGCCAGGCTTCGCTGCATCGTTGAAGGAGAGGAAGTTGAGGATACCACCACCACCACCACCACCACCACCAGTCTCTCCCTCCCCTTCCCCTCCCCGCTCTCGGCGGCGCCATCTCTTCCCCCACCCACCCCGTGATCACTCAACCATGAAGTAGCTAGCCAGCTGGTCCGGCTTGAGGTATCCTCCGGTTGCCAAAACTACTCGGCGGCTGGTTCTGCAAGAGAAAAAGAAGATTCTAAACAACGTGGGACATGTAGGTCGTGCATACATATAGTAGACGGAGAAAGATTCATTACTCAACTTGACACAGGCGCTCGCTTTATTGTCTGTGCGTCACTCGCGGGACGGAAGACGACCTCCTCGGGAGTTATTCATCCTTCCATCCTTCCCCCCAACATTTTCTCCGTGCTGACGTAGGAAGTCAGTTGTGAGTGACCCTGTGTTTCTAGTTTCATTCTTGAGCACGCTGGACATTCCTGTTTGGATTACATTCGTCTGTCTTCCAGCTGTGGTCTGATCCTCACCTGCTTTGCGGTAAGTCCCTCCTTCTCATCAACTACTTTCTTTTCCGGAGTTCCTCCCGTTTTCCGATCTATTACCTCATGACTAACATCGCCTAAAATGGTACGGGAGGGGTTTTGCAGCTTTCTGTCGGATGATAGTGGGGATGTGTGGGGTGGGTAGTCGGGTGGGAAGAGCAGATCCACCAGCAGAACACTCCCCGTGTTTGGAGCTAAGCAGTGGGAGGGACTGGGTAGCTTCGCTGTAGGTCTCACTGATTGCCCCCCAGCCACTAGGTTAGCGGCTGATGAGAGCGAGACATGTAACGATCGAGTTGAGAGCTGAGGAGGGAGGTTAGATGAGAGGGGGGACCAGTCAGGCCGGTATAACGGACTCGCATCAGGTTTCCAACTCGACCAATAACTTTCGGATACATCAAACAGTTATTCAGCGCCTTATCAGTGCACATAAATGTACACGTGTGTCTCTGCGTTTGTGTGTGTGTGTGCATGCAATTGTTTGTACAATGTCTTTATGATTGTGAAGTTGAATATGGTCTTTCACACACATACCGGATATACATATAGGATGTATTGGTGCTAATAGTTCAGACTATTGTGAGCGCCTGTCGGCAGAACCAGTACACGTTTATTATGCCTCCTGACACATTTGTGGGGTCAAGGTAAGGTCAGGACCTTGCAGGCTGCACTGTTAATCGATGTCGACCTCACTTCCTAATGTCAGCTCAACTGTGGATAAGTAAAGTGAATGGTGTCACATCAGACCTCGCGTGATTATGTCAGACTTTTAGCCGGTATAATGACTCCTAAGCAGTAAGCAAGATTCATTTTCCATTTTGTGTTTATTTATTTAACAAATAATTAATTGCATTCATGACTTATAAAGTGATCAGAAAGAAAGCAACTGTGTCAGCACGGTAACCACTCCAACTTTCACAAAGTTGACTGACAGAGGACATGTTGCAAACTTTTGTGTTTACTTAAATACCTGACTACTTATGTTATGATACGAAGAACTACTCATTTCTTCTCTTAGTCATTAAGCCTCGCTTCCTGTAACCAAACACGAATAACATACAAATGCCAATCCTCTAATTTATGTAAACACTTGTCAAATCTTCGTTGTGTTGATCGCCTTCTGAGAACATGGCCAACGTCGAGAACCAGGGTTGAAGAGGTCAAGTTTGGATCCCGGCTGTCTGTTCATGCTAACGTTCACTTCATAGTTGCTGTGTCCTTTACTTGATAGCAGGACTGTCGTATCCGGTAACGAAACGTGGGCAGGAATGCACGATCACAATCATTAACCGGAAGAACGAGCATTTCAAATCTCCTAACTCGACACTAGCCAGTGAAACGCTCGGTCCTTGATCGAGGTTCTATCTCTGAGTTTGTACATCTGTACAGCCTTTGCTTTGTTTACTAAATGTGCAGAAACGTAAGAAAACCATATTATCAATAATTAGTAATTTAGTAATAAAGAAATCAGTTTCTTTCAGGGATCAAAATCACTGTGTATGTACTCTGTCTGCCAGAGGTTGATAACTTTGTCTGCGAGTATTAAAACCCAAACGATTTTAAATGAGCAAGATTTTTTAAAATTAGTGTTTAACGCTGAGTCAGCATCTAAGGAGTTAATTTTGAAAATGGCTGAGTCACCGGCCCTGTAAACAGGTACACATGAAGAGAGAGAGGGAATTTGAACCCACGACATTCCGATCATCACTGTACTGGTGACAGAGGGAGCGTCTCCAACATTGTAACTGATGATTTGTAAAAACCTTGCATTTTATTAATGGTTCTGTTTAACCTCTGCTCTATCATTCTAACCCAGAACCGAGACCAACCTCACAGGTCTTGTCTGCTAGTTTTTGCTATGTTACTATCTCCGGTGTTGAAGATAGCGCGTTCAGTCGTGACACCAGATCCTCCACTCCATGTACCCCCCAGTGCGCCATCTTGTCCTTTGTCGATTATTTGTAATTATATCTCTTCTGGTCTCCTATACACGTGTCAGTTGGGCTTCGTGATTGCATCTTGTCACGAACACAACATCGCACACATGCAAACACCGAGTTCACGCGTGTTCCTGCACTTCATGTATTACTAAGACCTGTCACTGGCCGTCTCCTGTGTTATCGGGAGTTTCTTTGTTGATGGTTGTGGGTAGGACGGACCACAAGATATTTCAAAATACCAAAATATAAACACCACACAATCTCTCCTCTCATTCGTCTCTTAAATTTGTGCTTCATCGCGCACTCCTTCCATCAAACAGGTCTCCAGTTTTTTTTCAAAAGAGACAAAATGTCACAAATGTGAAAACTCACCCTAGTGATGCTTACTTTTCGGAACTAGGTCCAAATACTGTCAGCACGAAAAAATTAATGGAGCCTTACGTTTTGAAGTAGCCCTAATAAGTTTGTGGAGCTATCGAATATATCCACACACCACACAACCCCACATATATATATGTATATATATTCCTGGAATTATCTCTCCTGACGACGACGTCATCGTCTTGTACTGAATAACCCCTTCGGCCAGGGAAAGGTGCTCCACCGCTACTACTCCTAGCTGACAGAGACAAAGGTTTCTACTTCTGGTCATCCACGGCATCTGACAGCTGACGAGGACAACACTTTAACTTCCTGTGGTAAACCTCAGCAACAAGCCAAGAGGGTTAAGGGGGGTCAGGGGTCAGGGTGAGTCTGGTCTTCTCTGCTGGTCCACGTCCACCCGAGGTAGTTCCTGAAAGCGTTTATTTCCTTCAGCCACGTCACCATGTAGTTCACACATAATCCTGAGTTCCTGTGAACACTCAGTTCCGCTACCCGTCCCTCCTTAACTCGTGTTCACTGCCACACATACACAGTTACAGGCGTCCGTCACATACCCTAACTTTAAAAGTGCATACCTATACAGTTAAACCTCGGTTTTCGTCGATAATCCTTTCCAAGACAATAGTCGAAATCCGAAACTGACGAAAGCCGAGGCAATTATTTCCATATAAATCCATGTAAATCCTATTAAGTCGTTGTAGACACTTCAAGATGATACTGAGCACATTTTATAGAGAATAAAAGTAGTGTTTACTAAAAAAAAATATGATATGAATAGAAAATTAGTATAAAAAACTAATCTGAAGAATGAATGAATATTTAATGTGGCATTTACTTTTTCTGAAGTCTCTTCTTGGTGCATGTAAGACAGCGAGGAGGAGAGAGAGAGACAGATACGTGTTTGGAAGGGCAATCCCACTCTATAAGGACCTTACGTATCAAGGTACTGTCTGGGGTCAATTCCCTTCTTGTTCTCTTGGTACTAGGATCAGGAAACACTTAACAATGAGATTTGAGTACATGTGATTTTCTCTTACGTGAATTTTGAAACTGAAAAACTCAAAATAAACACATCACAGCGAATACTGTACAGGCAGTATTACTTACATGTAATTGTAGTATTAACACTCGCAATCAGTAACAAAGGACAAAAGCAATTGTTTGGCTAGACAACGATAAACAAGGCCACAGTGAGCAGGAGAACACGTGGGTCGCCCTTTGTTTTCGCAAACTTAGCAGCCAGGTCACGTGGTCACGCCGACAAAAACCAAGAAAAATTTATCGCAGGGAAAAAAATCGACAAAAACCGAAATCGACGATAACTGAAGTCAATGAAAACCGAGGTTTCACTGTATTTTGAAATGTTCCGAATTGACAATGGCTGGTGGATGTTTATGAGTCTGAAGCAGTGCTGGAGGTGTTGTGGTGTTTGTCAGTCAACAATACTTTATCCGCTTATTGTCGCAGCGGCAGTAAATTAATCTTACATCCCCCGACAAAGCTTTGTGCGTAGTTTTGGTATCTCACATCCGTGATAAACTGGACATTGTTCTGGCTGTCAAGACCACCCTACCCTCTCTGTTGTCCCTATCAGGAGAATGGTTTTAACATCCTCATATACATAATTCTAAAATATTGCGGAATTGACATTTGGCATCATCTCGAGCGGAACGCCATTTTCGATGATGTTAGCATCAACTTCGTATCTAGTTTAAATAGTCGCTAGTTAATGTCGGATGTAAGTATAGAGTTGTGGGTATCCTATTGCAAGTATGCAGTTATGGGTCTCAAGTTGTAGACAAGTATCGGGCAATGCTCTCTGACATTGAGAAAAACACACGTGCGAGGTTTGTGAAGAAGTCAATGACTACGAGGTCACTAAGTTTGACCCTGACCCTTTTTATTTATGTATTTGCTTATTTAAGTAGACTGCTATTTCATACTAGTCACTGTGTGTAATAAAAATGAAAATATTTCTTGGTTGATTTATGCACACCATCCTGAACTTTATATTCTTTATAATATGCACTTGTATACTTGGAGATGAATCCCTCACTATTCGTAAATTTCTTTCATGTCGAAAAAATGTATTAGTAGATGTTTGGGTGGATGAACCGGTGAGTGGTTTGTCGTATAATGTCATAAAGAGTCCTCTAAAGAGAGAACTCTGAATGCTCAGGTAAATTGAGGTGAATTGGGAGGAGTGTGTGTTGGGGGAAGGGTAGTTGGAGGACTGATTCTACAGTTTGGTTGGATATTAGTATTTGTGTTCTTACATATCTCTGGCTGAGAGAGAAAGGGATGAGTGAACGAATGAGAGAAACACTTGAAATGCATAAAAGTACATCCCTGGGTCCAGTATGTATCATCGGACGAGACAGGTCACGAGTGATGATTTATTTGAGTCGGTGATAGAAGCCTGGTTTGTCGGAGGCTGTTACAGGTCTACAGATCATGACAGATGGGAATGTACTTACAGCACTTAGGTGGCACAAAGCTTTCATATAACAACAACCTGGTGGACTAGGCAATGAATGGTTGATAGTTCGGTCGTACCGGCAATATACTGCAGCCAGCCTGTAATAGCTCCAGGAAAACAAACAGTTCATGCCAAAGCCCTGGAGAATGCGAGCGAACGAACGAGTGTTAATTTGTGAAGAGATAGTCCAAATGTAATCATGTCCGAGGACGAGTGAGCTTAATTCACTCTCATTGCCAGAGCTTTGGAAGAAAAAAAGAAATTTGTGGGAAAGTACTGCCACTACATCTACCCCACCGTATACACCCTGACTTCACCACCATCACTGTTGCTGCTATGAAGACAGGAGGAAGAAATGTTTGTATACAGGATTTTATTTATAGCTGAGAGAGTTGCTTGCGACAGACGTGCGTCCGTTTGAAAGCAGGTCGAGTAGAGGGTTAACATTGTTTGAGGGGAAGAGCAGTAAAATATGTTAACATTTGCATGAAACATTGCTAACAGAATGTGCTGGTGATGTGTGTGCGTTTTATCAAGAAGAAAGGAGCGAAGGTAGGAGCAGGAAGCTAAACAAGTAAAAGTGGGAGGATTTTTGTAAGAGTGACGTAAGCGGCCTCCGTCTTGTCAAAGGTGTGAAAGCTTTAATGTTCTTTGTGGTGGTTCTGGACATTCGGGAGCTGACACAACTGGAAGGGTAATTCATCAAAGACCAGGACAGGAAAAATGGAAAGATGGGGTTGAGGATGAGAGGAGAGAGAGAACAGTAAAGCATAGTTTGTACTTAAAAAACCGAAGAAAAATAAAAGTAAAAGAAAAGAAGTGTATAAAGCAATTGTGTTTTCCGAGTAACTGATGTAAGGAGTGGTATGTGGAACACCAATATCCTGGTGAGTGCAGATGGTGTGTGATCTCACGCAGGAGTTCCCGCTCTTGACTGGAAGTGGATTGTAGGCAGAAGTCGGTGACTGTAGGTATTTACGACGCTGATTCATGATCACAACCGGAAAAAGATAATTAGATTTATTTCCTATCTTCTCTTCCTTTCTGTGGCCACTTTTTTTTCAGAACGAGAGTTATTTAAGGCTCAGACACACAACAGATACAAAAAGACTTGGCAAACTGCTTTTTAAAAATAAAAACATCGGTTTGTCAAACCGCCATGCCAACTGATTTTTAGGACTTAATTACGATATATATATATAAGCGATAAAATAAAGCAACAACGGAAAAGATGGTGGATCAGACCAAGATGTGAAAAAAATGGAACATTTGTAAATAAAGGTCAATGTAGTCTTATCGTTAAGTTCATGTGCTAATATTTCCAAGAACTGTTTCATTTTTTTGCTTTTCGTTTGATGCACACTGTTTTTGTCAACACTTCTAACCGACCTTTTTTGTTGTGGTTGTCCTCCTAGACAAGGGAGCGAATAATTTATGATAATTCCAGTTATGATCGCAATGTTTCAGTGATAAAACCGTTGCAAGACGAGCAAACTCCGTGTTTACAACAGAAGCATTTGATTATATTGTAGGCGGCACGAATCTCGTCCTATGATTGTACATTTGTTGGTGAATCATGCTGATGTAAGTATTACAAACTGAACAATTCAGCCGGTACTTTAAACCTGCATTGTTTGAATGACTCGATCTTGTAATTAATGACTAGACCACACATAGTCCAACGACTATCTCTTAGTATCAGCACTCAATACTTTAACGACAGACGAGCATGATTTTTCTTATTTTTATACTTTTTTCTAAATCTTTATGGCGCCACAAACGCAGACATCGCTTCCGACGGCTAACATTTTAAATCAACACACTTATTTTGATAAACCGAACATTCATTAAAAAAAAAAAGACATCCACGATAACTTGTCCAAACATTGATAAAGGGAAAAAACTCAAAGCCGACTTGCAAATTTTAAAATGGGTTGTAAAACAGCAAAGACACAGCAAACGAAAGTCAAAGGTTTGCCAAACCGTTTTGGGGAAAGTTTGCCGTATAGGTCACACGGAAGACAGGAAAAAAGAAGGCTGTAGCGGAAAAATATATCGCGTTTTTCGTTAGTGGCGAGTCCGAGGCTTCACCGTGCTCTCCTGGCTTACTGCGTCTGCGTCAAGATGTACACTGATGTATGTTGACATCGGGAGAACGAAATGACATAACAGTTTCTGTCAACCACCGCCACATTTCTGAGCTGTCTGCGTTGTCTGTTATTTATCCTGCTTTCTTCTTTCTCTCTAGCGATTGATAAGTGTACACACTCGCGAACGCATGTGCACATACATACATATACGATAATGCATGCTGGCTTTTATAGTCTTTATATTTGTCCACATATAGAGGATATTAGAATAAATGCAGTTCACGAAAAAGGTTTCACCAAGTAATTTAATCATCAGCTCTAAAAACAGTGTTTGTATTTCACTAATTATAAATTAAACCTTAATTAAAAATAGTATTAATGACATGTCACTCACATCCACATAAACCGTGAGACACTTAGCATAGTGAGATAAATGTACCTAAAGATTATTAAAAATGTCCGACGAACAGCATTAACGTATTGATAATTGAGACTCGAATACTCAATGTTTTGTTTTGGTTTTGTTTTGGTTTTTTTTTTTTTTTGTGCTGAGAAACTGTTGAAGCCTGCAGACATGTTTAAGCAATTACACCGGAAACCGGAAGACTCCATGTTTGATGAAAACCTCAGAAGATGGTCGTAGATGCCTCACGCTCGTTTCTCCAGTCTCTCCACACAATCTACCTAATCGATGGCGGACTCTCACCTTTACCATGTCGTTATCAGCATCGGCACAAACCGACGACCTCCCAGCCCCAGTTTATTAAGAAACAAATCAATAACGGCCAACTAGAGGTTCAAACCAAACGCCTGCTCAGCGAGAAAGCGGCATTTCCGATGTGCGCGCGCAAGCGGAAATCCATTAGTGCGGTTGCATACTTAGATTTTCGGGATCGCATGATTAATGTTTGTTTCAAGATTGGTTTCCCCTGGTATTTAATAATTCCACACCATGTATTTTTTTATCTTGCGATAAAACTGCAATGAGAATTAGGATAAATCTACATGTGTTGCTCACTTTAACAATAAAATTAAAAAAATAACTTCATTCATGTTCACCTGCACTTCTTCGCCTCCCCCATCGTTCTTGTCGTCTGTAATGTTTCAGTTAAACTTAATTCTAGAAGTCAACCACCAAGATATCCATGTGTGGTGCACAACGGAACAGTGCACATCTGAGATATCGAATTCAAATAAATATCAAGTTAGAAAGTAGCCAACCTGAATTACAGACATGAGTGACTTGTTTACCTTTCTATCCCGTCCGATACCCGGATTAAACCCCCGAGAAAGAACAACATTGTTTGTTAGGGTGTTCTGACCAGACGCTTGCTGGGGGGTGAGATCCCGCGGGGTTTTGTAAGCAAAAATGTCCGCTGTGCCCGGTATCAGTGCAGTGCGAGGACCTGGAGGTAGATTACAATGTTTCTCTTATCAGTTCACCTCAGTGAGGGGCAGGGGAGGGTTGAGGTGGGGAGGGCGGGGAGAGAAACATTAGAGGTGCAACCGCTGGAAGTGTTACTAAGTGTGTTTGGCGTGTTCTCTCCACCAGGCGGCGCTAAAAATAGCAGGTAGGTAACGGGACTCAGTCTGTATCTTATGTCTTATGTAGAGAATACCTTCTGTCTGTTTGTTCGTCTGTTATTTTTTCTTTACATATTGTCTCTTCTCTCCCATCCGCCTGTCGTCCTTGTTCTGCCTGTCTCTACCTTGTCCTGGTGTCTCTCTTCCTTGTTGTCTCTCTTCTTTGTTCTGTCTATTCTTTTTCTTGACTGACTGACTTACATTCCTGGTTCTTCGCCAACAGGAATGACTGACAATCTTTAAGCCTTGAGGAGTCAGAGGGAGGAGAGTGGTGTATTTTGCCAAACTCAAATCGATAGATGTCTTGACAGAGCGCATCCTCAGCAGCAATAATCTACTGAACTGATGGCACTGGCGCAGTGGAAGACTCACCTCCTTGTAACATAACACTAGGAGGCGTTTGTTATGTTTTTTGTTTTGTTCTGTGTGTGTTTTGTTTTGTTTTGTTTTGTTTTGTTTTTTGCTGTCGGTAGTTTTGATGTTTCCCTCTAGTTCTGCTGAGGCACTTCACGACTGGTAGCAATAACAGAAAAACAGATCTTGGTTTGCTTGCCACGCTGCTTTGAGTAACACGTGTGTATATATATAAATACACGTGACACGTGTGTGTTTTCTGGATATTGTTCGCACAAATATCTCCAGAGCAGTCGGTTAACGACCTCTGGTGCATCGTCTGCAAAATATTTAGTAGAGAGAATCTATCGTTGTAACGTATCGCCAGAAAAATAAACAAACAACAAGAACAACAACAACAACAAAAATTCAACCGATTATTTAAAATCTCTTAAACCCATCTTTTACTGCAAAACACAACGCAAAGAAATTTGTGTTGTGTCAGCTGTGCAGTTATCTAACTGTCAACTGCTCGAAATGAAGGAGGGAGGGAAGGAGTAAAGGTGTTGAGGTGACTTGAGGAGGAGAAGGGGTCTGCGCAAGCTCGTAACACTGTATCCATCGTTTTTTCTGATCCTCACAGATGCTGCTGGACGGGTGGAGCCTGGAAGCCAGCCGGTCTTTTGGCCTCTGACAACAATTCCAGCCCCTGGAGATAACTTCACCAGCGTAACATCTACGACCACCTGTTGCAGCGACAGAGCGAATAAGTAAGACTTGGGAGGGAAAGATTGAATGACCAGCCGATGAATTCTCCTCCTCTTCTTGCCCTGGTGATACCATCGTCAACAAGGCTGCTGTAATAACAGTCGGAGAGGAACCTCGGAGATCGCTGGAGTTGTTTTTCTTTCAAAAAATTCGTCCGGTTGCTGTTGCTGGTTTGGCTTCCCTTTGTGAATATGTGCACTCTGTAGGGATTCTGAGGACGGTACATGTCCAGAGGAAATGCCCGTTGATGTGATTCCCTCGTGTGTGTCAGGTCCGTACTTCGCTGTGATGAGTGATTCTCGCTGTTGACATCACCAACAGTGTGCTTCATCGAACACACGATGTGTCAGGAATGTCACAGCGACACCTCCAGTCCTTGTCCTTCTGCATCTCATCCTTCAGATGACTCTTGTCGGCTGCACCTATAGGGAACGATTAACAAAGAGAAAAGGAATCTGTTGTACGCAGTTTGAGCTAAGATTTCAATTTGGGAATTTGGAAGCTTCCAGTACTTTGCATCCCAGCTCGACGACATCGCGCTGAGCAACATGGGAAGCCTTCAGGAGATGGAGAAGCTGCTGCACGCCAAGGACGAGAAGATCCGAGAGCTGCAGCGGCTGGTGGAGGAGAAGGAGGAGGTCATCCAGCAGCTGGTCAGCAAGCTGGACAAGTTCAAGTCCGTCTTGCCACAGACACAGACACCGATGATCACCGGACCCCGCAAGCAGCGAGCTCAGGGCATCAGTGCCGAGCCCCAGGCCATGAGGTCGCTGCAGGAGATGTCGGGACAGAAGTTCCGACAGTATGCCAAGTCCGAAAGGTAAGACAGTGTTTGTATTGTGCTTGTGTGTGTGGAATGAGTAACTATTATATATGTGTGTGTTTACAGAAGTCCAAAATGGTCCAAAAAGGTCAGATTGTGTGCGTGCGTGCGTGCGTGTGTGCGCGTTCATACACTTGTCTCACATCATATATCTAGTGTAAACAAAAATCCTTTCAACAGGTTATCTCCTCGACCTTACTTTAAATACTTCTCAAATTTTATCCTTTCTATTTTTAGCCTCATTATTTGTATTGTTTTATTTTCGGTAGTCTTATCACATGCACGGCTGGATGTCGCTCTCTTGAAACATATATTTTCGGTCTGTTCACATCCGCTACTGTTTTTAAATTTGGCAAATGCCTGAGTAAAATATTCTGTTTATCGTGTTACATGTTGATCACTCCAACGCGTGCCATGACTCAGACACTGTGTGTTCCACTGTGGAATGTGTGTAGTTAGTGGAAGTCATCCCACCAACTAATCAACAAAGTATTTAGCTGGATTCATTGAGTCGGGTTGTTTTGTTGGTTTTTTTTTTGTTTTTTGTTTGTTTGTTTTTTTGTTTTTTTGTTGTTTTTTTTTTTTTGCTTTCTATCATGCCGCGTCGATGGCACACTGTTTTTTTGCAAGGATGATTGAAAAAAAGTTTAGCCCAAATCACTGCCCATGAGGTCGCACACTCTGTCATTAGCTTCGACGTGAGAAATCGTGAACCTTGCCCACAGCGTCCTTGAGTTCCCCCCTCGCCCCACTCCTACCCCCCTACAGACCCTGTCTACACTGCAACACTCAGGGCAAGGGAGGGTTGAGGGGTTGTTGTTAACCTCAAGGGCACCGCGAGGCAAAAAAGGGGAGGAGAGAAGGGGTGAAGTCGAAGAGGCATTTGTACAGCGGAGAGTAAACCCTGCTGTAGGTTGGTAAGTGGTCCGCTGATCATACAGCTGCAGAGGGCGCTGCTGCTGTGGTCTGGGTGGTGGTGGTGGTGGTGGTGGTGGTGGTGGCAGTGGTAGTGATGGTGGGGGTGAGCGTCAGGAAGGCCAGTAAGTAATACCAGGACGATTCACGAGCGACCAAACAGGAAGCCTCGCTTGTGTACCAGAAGGCACTTGAGGTCTCGGGCTGACGGGGCCCCACTTCAGTGTGGAGAGCTATTCCTGTCTGTGTGTAACAATGTAGCGGCTTTTCTTGGCCTGCTCATCTAAGAATACCCGGCAGTTGTACACCCAACCTCCCCGCCTCCCACAATAAAAGGCGCAACATGGTGTAAATAGAGCGACAGGAGAGCGTGAGGGGCACTTTGAGGTGGTCTTATCTTATTCTTCGTAACTTTTTATTTATCCGTTTGCTTCTTTGCTTCTTGGGATTAATCGTCTTGTTTCATTTCTGTTTTTTGTTTTTATTTTTTTTTTGTTCTGTTGTAAGCAATGTTTTTGTGGTCCATGTAAAGTCTGCTGTTTCTCGACTATCACACTTTCTATATTCCCCTTTTCCTCTCCTCTGGATGTTGTTGTTCACTTTCATACATTCTGCACTTCCATACACTCATATGTCCGCCTATTTAATGCTGCTATCTCATTGCCTATTGCTCACGCCTCATTTAAGATGTGTAATGTTAGATCACGTCCCAGAGTTCCCTGGGTCAGCATGACATAGTGTTATACACTTATGCTTGTATCTATGTATGTTTGTATAACGAGCGAGAGGAAGAAGTGTGTACTCGTGCGCGTGCGTATCTACAAATTGATGGGAGAGTAAGAAGAGGTGGGAGGAGGAGAAACATCGATTTTGCACTGCTCCATGACATTTTGTAGACACGCCATGATGTGCGCCTGTAGCTGTGTGTAGACTGCCATGCTAGCCACAGGGCTGGGGAGCTGCACACGCGTTCATCATACAATCACACGTCACCCAGCCTCATTATCTGATGTTAAATCGACAGAGTATATTTTTTTTCCTTTCATCCCTTCCTCCGTCTCTCTCTCTTGCAGTCCGTCGGCGCAACGGTTAGCGCCTATCGCTAATACAGTGAACACTGACTGTCCTGGGTTCACATCTCATCTTTCTCTGCATATGGGATGTTTCTGTGATATAGCTTTAGTTGCTGAGTCGGTGTAAAACACTAATTCCTTCTCCTCCTTCCTCTTCTCTCTGTTCTGTGTGTGTGTGTGAGAGAGGTATAAAGTGTTTCATGCGAGTTTGTATGCCGACCTAGTCATACATTTCTGTCTGTGTTTGTGTGCGTGTTGTTGGTGGTGTTGGTCTCAAACAATTTCCAGCTACATCTTAAAACGATCGCACTCGGGCAATGTGTTGTGGTGATGCTGCGCTTGAAATAGTTTTACTGATGGCGCCCCACCGTAATCTGAAGCTAAATAAAAGTTTGCTAGAATGGATTCAGCGCAGCTCCCGAGGAAATGGGATGGAGCAGTATGCAGACTGGTCACAAAAACAATAATAAACACATACAAACCAGCAGACATTGTATAACTCCCAGAACGCGTGTCACGTGACAGCAGAAACCAACAGCGTCAGCAGGAAGGCAGGGAGAAGAGGAACAGTGGGGAAGGAAGGAGGACACCAGGGGTAGGGAGGAAGAAACACAGGGAAAAGGGGGAGACAGATGAGAGTTGGCGCCTGAGGTATTGCTTGCTAAGAGATGAGGAAACGAAAGCTGAAGAAAGTGATTTGCACGCACACGCAACAGCTGTCTGAAGGATGAGAAATCTACTGGGGGAAAAATAATAAATTACAGGTGTCGCTTGGTATCCGCAAAACACGTCCTTCCGTGAGAGCAAGTCCCATACCAATGTTCCGGATACAGACACATTCTTTTTCTTTTGGGAAAATACTAACAATCCTTCGAAATATCTTTTTACCCGTCTACTCCTCTACCCTGTTTTTATTACCGAGGTTTAATTAACCCTAGTACGAAATTATTTTTAGATAAGGTGATTTAATTTATTAAGTGAAATTAAATCTGAAAGTCTGAGTTAGCTTGGTTCATAGGATGAAAGCCTTGGATAATTGCTGTTCTCTCCTCGGTTTTGGAAGAAGTAAAGAGGCCACTTCACATGAAATCACAAATAATTGCTTGCTGATTGAACAGTGTTTAATTAGCAAATGTTCAAACTTTTTCATTGCTGCGGACATGAGAAGCACTAGCTTAGGTCAGTCCTTGCGTGCTGTTTTTAAATACAAAAATTGTAAGAAAGCGAAGCATTTTTTGTTTGGATAAAAATAATGACTTGTGTGTTTTGTTGACTTTCGAGCAACTCGAGCTTTATTTTTTGTGTTTGTCGGGATTCGACCCCGCACATTTTACTTATCAGACAGTTCGCCACTGATGGATAATTTTTGCCCAAATGCAATTCCAAGTGAAGCATTACATTGCAGATTAGGGCAGTGCACGAACTCGTCTCCGCCTTTGAAAAAAAAAGAAAAAGAAAAGAAGAGAAAGCATCTCGCAGACTGTAAACAGTTCAGACGCTACTTGCGCCATCTAGATTGTCTTCCCTTGTGCAGCTTTCATCTTTTCTCCTACGTGCATTGGGAATCCCTTCTGAGTTGTGAAATATGAGTAGCAACAGATAAGAGTCAGACATTCCTTTTATAATTCCAACATCGACTATGGAGTGATTCTCGTATAATACATAAATCTTAATTGTCCGTCATTTTTCTTTTAAATTAATATTTATTTACCTGCGTTATTTATTAAAGAGTTGTATTGAAGTTCAGTGGCTTTTGTGTGAAAAGTTTATTTCTTTCCACGTCAAAAATATGTATGTCTGGAAATAATAAATAATAGGAACTAAATAAAAGATGTAGATAAGAAATAAATGAAAGAGACGCAAACGGACTGTAAAGCATTAAGCAATTATTTCCTGAATATATTGTTTCTTTTAATTTCGAAGTCGCATCCATCTACCTAACAATATGCTCAGTCTGACTTGGTAACATCCTACCACGGACAATTTATACCTTCTACACCTGCCTGGACTTGTAGCACCTCCATACCACCTAAGGAACAATCACAGCCTCGGTCATCTGTAACTGCCAAGTCAAGCTTTTGGGAATTCGCATCAGTCGAGATCCGATGGGTGAGGGCAAACAAAAGTCACTGCCTGCAAAAATATAGATAAGTAAGACAGCAGCAAGGATTCTGATTGCAGCATCGATCCCGTGTGTCTGTGGCGGATGTTGATCCACTCGTTTGAGAGAATGCTGCCGCACGCGCCGTGGGTGAGCTCGCGGAATCTCGGGTTTTAACGCGAGAAAACGTCTCGGGAGCTGCTACGTCACGGACTGCTTTCCGCCTCCGACGGTGGCGCATGTGTCACCTGCATGCCTGGAGGGGCAGAGCAAAGAAAAATGTTCGTTGTCATAGGGAAGCTTTGTAGGCAAACCGCACGACACTCTCGTTAACAATTCATTTAAAACAGTGACCAACGGATAATTGAGAGAGCGGTGACGTCAGCACCGTTGCTTTGTTGTGAAGCGGATATGGAAGTGAACATAAATAAAGACAAAACCAGAGAAGCACCCAAAAAATGAAGGGTAGCAATGTTAATAATTAGAATATGAATAAATTTGTGCTATTTCTCTTTATAATATACAAAATACTTATACATATCTAGTTTTATTTATTTAGCAACTAACGTTAAAAAAGTCGTTATTTAGCGGACTTCTCCTGTGGATCCATAGTCAAGTAGTCTTTAGCCATTCCCAGTGACATGCTTTCTACTTTGAATCAGGGAGCGTGACTTTAATTTGGCTTTTGTAGCTGTCACTACCCACTTCTGATGTGTATAGTAGCCATCGTTAGATGGAGAAGGAAGGAAGGAAGTATATTTCTAGCATGGGTTGGTATTTTTAAGTACTGTAAAGTAATGAACCGCAAAACGTATCAAGGATAGACCGCATGTACGATACATAAGCCATATATATCACATATCTCATGGTCCCATGTGATTGCAATGGGGATGAACAGTTATCAGCTATCGTCTAGTCATGTCATTGTCGCGCAAGGCACGAGTTGATGGTGATGCTGATGTCAACAGCTGCCAGTCGTGTAACACGTATCGCACGTACAATTGTTGAGCTTGCATAAGAACACGAATATGAACATACCATGAGGCTCGAAACCTATTCATCAACGTACAGAGCAGACACGTAAACACGTTTATACATGCGCCGTGCATACACATGAAAGTATACATATTTACTAACTGAAGGAAGCAAGAACACACACATGTAAACAAGCTAAAAGTCACAGATGCCTGAAAGTCGGCCGTACATAATTTCAGAAGATACAGCTGTGTGTTGTGACTAACTGGCGGCTGGATGACCACGTGACCTTGGCTGGAGTAAGGGGATGCTTGTGTCGATGACGATGTTCCGTTGTGTAAGGAAACCAAAGTCTGTCTGGCAAGACGGTGGTTGTGCGGCTGGTGATAACAACACAGACTGAGACTGGTCTCACCTGTCAGTACGTGGGTGTCCTTGTACGTCACTGTGGTCACCGGTAAAAAATTAACTGTCAACTGCTAGAAAAATGATGTAGTTCACTCGTGAGGCGGAGGTGAGTCAGTTCAGGTTGGTGCAGATGTCTTTGTCTCCATCTCTCTGTTTCTGTCTTTCTCACACACACATATAAATCTGATTATCGTAATAGAGTCGAAGCCTAAAAATGTTAAAAATTAAAAATGTATTGTGCAAGTGACCCCGAATGGCGTAGAAAAGATTTCTTCACTGAAATTATTTTGCAAATATTTCGTCTTTGCTCTGTGAAGGACATTTTCCCAGGAAGGGATTACAGGAGAAGTTGGGATCTTAGCGGCAAAGCTTTCACTGGGAGGACCGGGGTCTCTGTGCTCTCGCCGAGCCCTGGGGCTTCTCGCTGAGAGAGAGAGAGGGAGGAAGAGAAATCGCAGACGAGACGGAGGTATTTTCAAACTCTTGTAGGAGCAAAGGCGGGGTTTATACGAGGTGCCAGCAGCGACGAGAAGATAACTCTGCTTAAGTTCGCCACGATTATCTTTTGCTACACACTCATTTTCCCTTATTTTTGTTTATATTTCTGTCAAAGATTTTTAGGAATGGCATCTGATTAAAAGAAAGACGCTGAATGTTCTTATTCCATCAGTGTTGTACCACAGCTCCAAGGAGAGTGAAGGAGGGTGTAGGAGGGTGTAGGAAAGGATGACGGTTATGACACGGACCTCAAGACTGGACTGGGGAGTCCTCGTACCTCCATACATTAGTCTTGGCAGTAAAGCAGACGTGAAAGTTCTGTATCAGATATTGGTGCCACCAGGATGTTCACATATACTGTGTCGTATGTATGCGGGTGGGACAGTTTGAGACGGGAAAAGTTGCAGCAAGTTAATAGCATTTTCGTGACCGGACTTAAATATACTATTTAAATAACTGGCTCGAAGCTGAAAACTCGGTGAAAGGAAAGAAATTATTCCGGGGTAGCCGCGGGGGTGAGTGTGTGTGTGGGTGGGTGAGGAGTCGGAAAAGAAGCAGACGTTTATATGAAACACTTAAACAGTCAGAGGGTATCTGTCGGATCTTTTCATCTACCTTTGCATATCAGGGGTTTTATCATCAAAGTTGATTATAACACCAAAATACAAAATAAATTGGAAATGTTAAAAATGTTGAATACAGATTAAATTACAACTCATTGAAATAACGAATACAGGTGACAGTGTTTGGGACTTGTTGACAATTAGAGAGTAAATTAACACTCGTAAACTTATGAGATCAAATTGCTTTGGTAATGACAGATCGTTACATGCTATTTAGTTCCAGGGTTAATGAGGGAAAACGTAGGATGAAAAATGTATTCTTTACCCTCTTTCAAATGTAGCTGCGTCTTTTCATGTCAGTCTGTTTGTGTTGAACTTCCCCGGGTCATAGGTCAGATGAGAGAAATTCGGCAGATGTTCTCTGGCATCTCAGTTTTGTATTCTCTGACCCTCTCCCACGTCAATCTTTTTAGAATTGTGTCTAAGTTCAAAGCTTTCGGGTCCTGTCTTAAACTCATCTTTCAAGGACTACCTTTAATAATTCAGCCTGTTTCTCAATCCCTCATCTTCATCCATCCATTTTGTTCCTGTTTCCCAGTGCCATCCGTTTGCTTCTGCTGATATACCTGTTTCTTTGGAGCTAAGGAATACATTTTTGATCTTAATCTACATAGGTAAATGTGCTTTACTAATTTAATTATTATTATCGTTGTTATTATCATTTTTTGTAATTACTATCATCACTATCAGTAGTGGTACCAGGTCGCGTACTAACATCCCAATTTGAATGCAGGAAGATGCGACAGAAAAACAGAGAAAGAGCACGAGAATGGTGTCTACCAACAGTAATGTCTAGGAAAGGTTATTTACATTTTATTGTCAATACCGACTCCATTTCCTCCGAGGGCGATACGTTTCTCTGGACAATACATTGGTTCTGCTCATTGCTCAGGACTCGGCCTCCGTCGTTACACCTTCAGGAAATTTCTTATTTGGAAGGGTGAATTGCGGCTAGAGTTCCCTTCAGTCCAGATATGAGAAGATATTGGAAAATGTGAAGTCCGTGAGCAAGTTCCGCAAGTGTTAGCACTTCCGGGCTATGCGTCAGATACAGATATCGGTGGCGAGGGCCTGCGTCGTTAGACCTCAACCAGATCCACGTCGGCGCTAATAAATCGCAGAAGGCAGATTTCGGGAACGGCAGTTATTTCGAGAGAGGCATCACTTTTGAAATAAACCGAGCGAGATAAGATAGCAGACGGCAGAAAGGGAAGAACACAGGATCGAGGCCGACACAGACAAGCGACCGCCATTAGCACCGTTAGCAGCAAAAATAAAAAATAAAAAATAAAAAAATAAAATAAAAATAGTTTGGAAAGTGGTGGAAAACGGTTAGATCAACTTCGTGCCTTTTGATACACGTTTGGGTGGACGGAGTGGGTGGGGTAGGCTGGAAGGGAGGAATCTCCTCCACGAAGCACGCAGCGACGTCGTCAACCCCGTCAGCAACGCTGCCAACTGTGTCTAGAGATCAGCCGCTAGAAACTCTCTTTCCTCGTCTCTGTCGACTTGCTCATCGATTTTGGTGTTTCGATAAGGTTAACTGGAACATGCACCGTCTTCATTTACGGAAGGATTTTTTTTTCGTGTAACCATGCCATCGCGGTTAGATTGAGCGATCTTTGAGAAGTGCATGCTTTTTGCTAAATCAGAATTTGAAAGGAATACAGAATGTTTGGCATGAAAGATAACAGGGCCAACTAACTTTCTTACACATGGGTAGGCATGCACTCAGATCGGTCAATAAAACGGAATTTTAAAAACAAATCAAATCTGAGGGGATTTTTTAGACAAAATAAATAAGAAAATAATCTTACTTATAACATTTGGCATGGAAGGGGTTGGGACATGCGAAGACGAATGGATCGCAGAACTATCTCAGACTGAACGAATAGCCTCTCTCTTTTCATTTGAACCTTGGGCTGTTTGAAAATAGGAAATGACTGAGAACGTGTGTGCATCTAACGGTTGTCGCGAATTGGAGCATAAACGGAAAAGTGACAAAGACATGACAACTGTAGTGACCATGATCTGGTTTATTCAGATTATTTTACAGAAGAGAGATTTACGATTCAGTATCGTATTTGCAAGGAAATTGTGATTCCATGTTTGCCAAGTTTCATAGACATTATTTTGTCACTCCGAAGGAGGAACAAAGTGCCCATGTTGACTCGCTGTTGCAGAAGGTGGTTAACATACATTATAAGAGCTTAGAGAATTGTGACTATGAGATGGAAGTGTCTTGCATTTGTAAGGGAAGAGACAAGTAAATAGCTCAAAGTTTATCAGGGCAATGACTAATATGTTTATTTTTCTCTTAAGACCAAATGAAGGACGATTTTATTTATGAGAAGTCTTTGCTGGTACAATGTGCATCTGCGAAGACCATTCTGTCGACTGGATGCTAGAAGTGTACCTTCTGTAGGATGAGATGAGTGTTACTCAACCCACACAAAATCATTTTTCAGGAGTAATCCCGATTCACAGAGATATTCCACAAGCTCACGATGCAAAGGTTCGTCCCACTCAAAGATGAGTTTAGTATCACATTATTATCTGTTGAACTGTTTGTCTGTGGAGGGAGGCGGCGAGATGGAGGGAGCAGAGCATCCTGACCTCTTGCGAGCATTCAGGTGCGTTTGATGTTCGACCTCACGATGTTATGAATACAAAATACAGCCCTCGGCGCTGACTGAGAGCCCGACATTGCCTCAAGTGCTGACGAGTTAATTAACCAGCATACACAGACAGAGTGACATGAACATGTTTTAAAACATTAAAGACAGTTTATAGCAGGTGCACTTGTTGCTAATCTTATCCTCTTTCATTTTAACTACACAGACGAACATTAAAGGATACATGCTTGCATACAGACATAAATATATATATAGACAACGGAAAGAATGGAGAGAAAGAGGAAGGAAGGATGGAGGTAGAGGAAGGAGGACAGGTAAGCCATGAGAAAGGAGAGGAAATAAGCACAAAAAAGCAATAGAGTATGAAAGTGGGTTGTTGTGGCAGCTGAGGGACTGCAGCATCAGCGTGCTTTCTGGAAGTTTCTTACACGAGGCCTGAACCCAGACCTGTCTAGTGGAAGTCGGCTTCCGGGATTGAACACTTAACTGCCTTCCGCCAGCGGCCATCGCTCCGACGAGATTTAAGAACACTGTCGCAGATGCACTTCCTGTCTGGGTGTACATCAACCTCAGCGCTAGACGCTCAAGATGTAGTTGTCGAGGATGTGGTGGAGGTGAGGTCAGTCTTAAAAGATTTGTCCAGGGATGGTGGAGTGTATGTTAGTCATGCAAAACTCTAATACACGCGCACGCACGCACTCACACACATAGTGGTAATCAGAATAACATTCAATTTTTGTGGTAGCTGGAATATCAGATTTACTTAATTTGTAGAAAAGGATGTTTCGAAATTAGCAAGTAAGATTGTAACTGTCTGTATGCATGGAGCAGGTTTAGTGTCGTCCCATGACCCGGCAAACCTCGCCCTAAGTGTCACGACTAAGTGTGTCACACATCCTCACACCGGCGTGACACTCATGCCAACCCCCAGTCCACGAAAGTTTGTGCTTCCCATTTTGCAGAAATTCCAAGAAAGCTTCCAATGCTCGTGGTTTTACCTTTTCTCCACATTACACGTCACTTCCGATGTGTTTTACAGGCGAACAATAAAACGACTTTGACCCGACGATCCCCCATGTTTATGTCGGAGTCGTTGTCTTACATCTCTGCCAGTCGGTGACGTTTATTGACGCGTGTGTTGCATGCTGGGACAGACAGCAAAGCAGGTCGGGGTGGGGTGAAGGGGGTGGGGATGGGGAGTTGGAGGGCGGAGAGGCCGGCGTTTACTGATTGAAAGCGTGCACAAGCATCAGGCGCGTGCATCAGCCTAAACAACAACAACAACAACAACGGTGTTAAGATGGTAAACTACGAGGTCGTGGCGTCTGCGTTGGTGGTGCTTCTATGGTCGACTTTGTTATGTCGACTTTGTTATGTCGACTTTTCTACCATTCTACCTACACACACAACTCACACACACACAACTCACACACACCAACCCACACACAACTCACACACACACACATATGACGTAACACAGGGCCATAAAAGAATAAGGATTCAGGAATCCAGATAGACGACTCTCAAAGTCTGTAATCAGGACAAGCAGATATCCGGGGCCGGAAGCTGTCTCTTAGCCTGCGGCTATTAGTCTCTAACCACCAGCTGGTTGCATGCATCATCAGCACTGCAGCAACAGATGTCGGGCGTCGTTGTAATCACAATGTTTCCCTGCATTCATCTCACTAACTTCTTCTCTCACCCCTTGGAATGGCGTTAAATCACTTCTCCTCACAGATTAGGTGAACCAGTTTTAAATAAGCAGGATTTTTTTTTTAATTTTAGAAAATCATCTCTCATGATCGATGTAGACATATATCTAAATATTTTTCGACAACTAAGTGAATTCTTTTTTAGAAGGTCGACACGGCAACACGGTGATGAGAAGATGATGAGTAGACTTCATCCACTAGACTACTCGGCTATTGAACAAACATTCTTCACTAACACTAGACTAGCTTTCGTATCCTCCTGCTTACATCTGCAATCGAAATATTAAAGTGAATATGACAGCTGGTAAAATCAGTTCAAAAGCCAGTAAAATCATCGTGGTAGCTGAGAAGCCGCCGTTATTTTCTACTCATGTCTTCCACTCATAAGTAGTCGCTTGTTCCGATACAAAACAATACAAATGACATGACTAGCGCAGTACCTCAGTGGTAAATGGCATCGACTCTGGGGCAAGGATCGTCATTGGCATCTCATTTATCAGGTAAGGTAAGGACTGTAGAAGGTAATAAAGACTGGAGTCCACCTTCAACACATTTCCTAGACAATATGTCTCGATGTATTGTCTTATCCTTTATCTTCTTTATACCTCAGTGGAGTGTCCGACACCTCAAGTCTTCTGAACCGGCTAAAATGATTATATTAACACCAAAAATTAACTTATTTTCTGTGAGGGAATGGGGAACATTTACTTTATTAGTTACAAGCACAAAATGTAGCCAATGCGTTTAAGTCCTTTTGCCTGCATCCTGCAATGTTGATGTCTCTTTCTTTCAGAGCTACATTTGAACGAATTCCTCTACTTATGAGTTTCTTGTCCCCAAGCTGCTTTAGTTTATTGGCAGTAATTTAATAAAGTTTGACCTGGAAAAATTCGAGATTTCTGAAACATCTGAATTTTATACTGTGAGTAGTATAGATTAAAAGAAGTATTATTGTGAGAGAGAAGAACAAAATGGAGCTTGTGGGATTTGAGAGAAAGAAAGATGGAGAGAGAGACTGTATTAATAACCTAGAGGACTTCCGAGTTAAGGAAGGACGAGAAAGTAGCAACCATGACAAGTGAAAGCTTAAGATGCAACACATTTGAATACATCCCATCGTTTTCTTTGAGGTTCCCTTAGGAATTTGGTGTTGTACGCTCGCTGAGTGGTCCAGCATCCAAATGTCTGATTAACAAGTGGAGTTATGTCTGATTGCAGTTTCCCCCGACGGGAGGGCTATCTCTCAAGATGGCAATAGAATTTCCCAGCTAAGTGCATTCCATGTGAGACAAACCTCTTACAAGTGGTTCTCGTCCATCTCTTCTTTCCCCACTTCTGGCATTTATTTGTTACTTTCATCTACCGAGATAGCACGCAGACAAAAGTAAAAAAAAAAAGGTATACATTCGGATCTTTCCACACTCAAGGTTGTCCCCACAATGTCGACTTTTATCTCAAATGTTTTATTTAGTGATTTCAATTCACCAACTTCAGTTCGTGCCAAAGCTGTAGGCATCATTAATTCTTTTCAACCGTTCGTGTTGCTGTTTTATTAGCTGATTATTGCAGTAACGTGGACGAAACTTCGGTTCCTTCTGTTCACATTGATAACCTCATTTATTTGGAAAGGGGTGGGGAACGGTTTCCACAAAAATCTTCATGCCACTACGGATCACCAAAGGGTGGATGCGGCCGGGGAAAGGGATGAAGTGGAGTTTAGGGTGCGAATTCTGGAGCGAAGAATATTCGGAAGCAGTGTGAGACTCTTACGGGTACCCCAGAGAGATGTGTTGCAACATGCAGATGAACGAACTCTTCTTTGCATGGCCATCTTCATCCACTTCCCTCCCTGTAGACCCCTGCCAACCCCTCTCCCAGCGACTGGATGATTAGAAGCGTTATCGTTATTTCGTTTCTCATCGCTGATGTATTACGATGCTCTCTCTCTCTCCTCTCTCCTCTCTCTTCACATTTCCTCGGTTGATTGATTACCTGTGTATGGCCTTCAACATTTATTTTCCGCTGATGGAAGATAGTGGGTGGGGAAGAGAAAACGTCGTTTTTCTATACTTCAGATGTCTCGGTGAAAAATGGTTTGGGTACGTGTTCACCCTAACACCGGGAAATGCGTTTCTTGTACACCTGGGTAATGTAGTCACGGACAGTTTAACGCATTTGAACACTTGAAGCAGTGTTTAACAGTTTGACAGTTGGCTTGTCTCTCTCCCTCCTCGACAAGCCCACCAGCTTGACCTCATGTCACCTGGTATCAGTCAAACGATGAATGAATGAAAAGTGAGGGAATAAATTTCCAGAAAACTTATGTGATTACTGGGAGTATTATAGCCACGAGACCCCAAGTTTAAACTGATCTGAATTCAAAAAGTCAGCACAAAGTTGACCAGACTGTCAAACACTAACGCATATTTAACGGAACAAGCGACAAGGCGGATAATATGTTTTTTTCTAAACGGGGTTTGGCAAAAATTTTAGTTTCCTCAAAGTAAATTCTACGCAGTACAAACCTGAGATGCCTGAAGCTCCCTGCGATAATTCGAATCATCATAATAATGTGTTTGTGAAAACATTCAAAGAAAGCATTCTCCTGGCTTCCCTTGTGAGGGTGGATGTGTAGGAGTGCCTGACACTCACCTTTTGTCTCGCCATGTAATCTCGCCTTTCACGGAAACACGTGCAGACGAACAAGGTACAGAAGTGTGGTTGGACGGGTACTGGCTTCTGGAGTAAGCAAAAAAAGACACAACAAACAAACACACACAAAGAATTATCTCTTGAACAGAGAGGACAACAAGATCACTGTCTGGGTACGTGAACCACTCCACGTGCGCCAGGCACGATCGGCGAAATTCTTTGCTGCGTAGAACCGGAATGTCTTCGGGTACAAAGGTGAGTGGAAACCTCAGGAAATTATCCGAAAGTTGTAAAACTTGCAAATATACCCAGATCGTGTTAGCACACGTTGATGATAAAATGCACACACCGTTAGCATACAGATATACAGAGACAGTGTTAATGATACGATGATACGATTTCTGTGTTCAAACACATACAATACCTATTTTAAATAAAAATCATTCACCACAGACGAAAATGATTGCATTGGATTAGCCATGAAACCAGTCACCTTCTCTCATTTTATGCATCGCATAACTCGTTGTTTCTGCGCGCGCGTATGTGTGTATCTTGGGCGAGTACTGATGAATATTAAAAAAAAAAACAACCGAAAAATGATTTTTGTGGTGAATGATTTTTATTTACCTTCATGGATGCAAAAACCGTTGGACAGCATCCTGTTGAGCTCACCAACTCTGTACACTGTCCTGAAGGTGATGCTATCTTCACGATGTGTTCCTTTCGCTTTAAGAATTATCTTCCTTCTAAAGCTTTTATCTCTGGCGCGTGGATAAACTTTCTTCTTCTACTTCTTCTTACCCACCCTCGACCAATCATCGTGCACTTCTCTCCCCTTGTGCCTTCTTTTCTTTCCCTTTCCATTCGTCGTATGTTTGATTTTACACGCCCTGGCTGTGTCCTCGCCTTCTTCTCGCAATTAATTACAAATAATTACAGATTGAAATGTTTACCAATAACTTTATTAATCAGCCTGACAGCTATCGCATTCATCTGTCATGCCCCCAGGAATGGCTTTATGCAATCGGCATATTGAATGTGCAGAAATGCTGAAATTTTGTTATTTAACTTGTTTATATGCTTTTGTTTGATTTTTAAAGGTTTCTCCAAATGCTGTCACATAAAATTTATAAAACGCTATTTTCGAAGATTTTTCAAAAAAATCTACTGTGAAGGGAGTCAGAGGGTCAATGACTTTCAGGCTATAAGTGTTTTGTGTCGTGTTTATGGATTGGTCTCAGGTCTCCGGACTGGACTCACATCAATTTATGAACACTCGTTCTCCGGTCTCGACGATCACGAGAAAACACGGGTTTTATCGTTATTTATTACATTAGGTTTGAGTGGTAAAGCACGTGCAAGATGCTCGTAACACTGGCCTTAGACCATGGTTCTCGTCCCCCGCACGCTCAAGACAACAAAGTAGTGCATCTCACACATCAGACTCTCGGCCACAGACAATTGAAGAGGGAAGAACAAAATGCCAATTTAGCTAATGGGTGTTGATGGTTCTTTCTTAATGATGCAGCGGTTGAGAGTTTTAAAAAATAGTTTGACCGTTATTTTTTTCTGTCATGAATGAAATGCAGAGACCATGGCGACAGTGCATCACAGTAATCCTGTCCTCCGTGGATCGAATTTCTCAGTTTCTCTATATTTCACAAGTTGCTGTCGTCTGCGATGTCTCGAGCGAACCTGAGCACGTTCAGCTGTTTCTCTTGGTCCATGTAGCATCTCCTGTTACAACAATGCCATCTGCTAGCATTTGCATGCATCTCTTCTCATCCTCGGCTGGCTAGAGCTTTATTTCAGGGAAATAATTTAGTTACTACGTGATGCTGTTGCATTCTCTCTCTCTCGTGTGTGTGTGTGAGAGAGAGAGAAGGGGCGGGAAATATATCTGTATAAGTGTCTCTTATTTTCCAACTCTCCAATTTTCTGGGGTGTTTTGGCCAATGGCAAGATTGCAGTTCCTCTTCTTAAAAAAAAAAGGAATGCCGATTGAAAAATCCCGTTCTCTACATCCCATTACTCGTCTACACGTCTGTCGTTGCAAGAAACTCATTCATCTTCCCTCTTTTTTGAGCTGACGACACGACATCAGGATTGTACAGGGATACGTTTACGCTGCTATGGCTTTAGCAAGCGCGAGAACTGCGACCTTCTGTGTACAACTGTGACGTCACGATCTTGACGACTGTATCTCTGCGCGGATTTATTTGTAGGCGCCCATCCTGAGATCGGAATGGGGAGTTCACCAAAAGTTTGAGTTTTTGCTCACATTGTGGATCACTATGGTAAGGATAAGCTCTGTACATGCTTTCTGCCTTAAGGATGCTATCACTCGCCATTTTGTTTATCTGCGATGATCTGCTTTAATTTTGTTGCCCTTTGCTTGACCCGAGCTTCTTGCGGGCATCCGTGTTACTCTGATATCCTCGCCTGCGGCCTTTTACTTTATCTGCGGCTTTCAACTTTTCCATTGACTTCTCAAAACCCCATAACCGTTTATTCGTGTAAGTGAGATGAACATCAATGAAGTTATCATCAGTCTTTTGCTTGAACATTTGATCTATTGTGTCTGGTAACCATGGTGATACGTGCAATAATTAGACAATCTGATTTTCGGACAAGACTCTCCTGGGTGTTTAGTAATGCATTAGGTTCGGTCACAGATGGAATATTAAATTTTTCTAGTAGGTGTGAACTGTAACTGTAACTTGGTCTGTGACGAGGTGACACCTAAACAACAACTCTAGAATTTCCTAAATTTTGTTTCTTTACTTCGCGAACCACAGGGTGTGTATCTTTAAACTGTTTTGCTTACTAGCTTCTATGATTAGGTGCGCGGGCAAGAATGGAAGGGCGGTTTGATTTTTTTTGTTTGTTTTTTGTTTTGTTTTGCTTTTATGCTGATAGGTGTGGTCTGTTTGTATGTTATGTGCTTTTGTATTGATATTTTTCTGTACATTTCTTTTTTTGGACTGTATTCAGCGCATTGACTGGGAAACTGCGATAAAGGTGCACTGCTATACCCAGCTGGTCACCTGACTAATTACATCTTCTCTTTGTCCAGAGTATTCTCCTTTTTCACAACTAACCTATTAACATTTAAAGGCCGGAGTCCAAACATCCCCATCCCACTCCAGCCCTCCGGCATGGCTGTCCTCGTAACCTGTTAACGGAACACCGTCTACTCACTTAGCACTACTCACTACTCACTCAGCACCTGCCTTTGATCTGCCGCTGCAGCCGCCAGCACCGCCTGCTGCTCACGATGGTCGTTGGTCTGAACTCGCGAGATGATACGATGCACCTTTGACCCCGCTCTACGTCAGGGCTTTCCATCAGGAAATAAACTGTAAAAAAAAAAATAAAATATCACCAGCAACTATTATCTTTACCATTACATCTGGAATGTAGTTTTTCTGCCGAGTTTATTTCAAAGCCTTTTTTTACATAATGTAGAAGATTCTTTTGTATATTCCTTGCTTAAAGTATCCACAGAGAGAGAAAGGAAATCAAAGCCATAGCGTGGATCAGTCTGATAAGTATATGCGTTCAGCGTTTACATTAACATTACTTAGTGTAATGACGGATGTGTGTCATGATTGAAGGTGTCACGTGGTATTTTCATTATTGGTGTCTGAAGGCAGGTGTCTTGTGAATGCAGATATTACTATTAATCGGATATTTCTGCAACAGGATCTTACACCTTACAAAACAGTCACTTGAAAATAGAATTTGAGGTCTGGTGATCCTTGGTGAGAAAAATTGCTCTGTGCTGTGTCCTGGCTTTGACCTTTGTTCTTTTATTCATCTTTTGTTCAAAAAGACGAGTTTTAACGTTTTCCGAGACAGCTGTTACACCCATTCTGGTTGGGAAAAAATGGACTGGCTTGCAGGAGTGGCTTTCACTTGTCTAACAACTGACAACGAGCATTTTGTGAGTTTTTTTTTTTCTCACACAAACACACCCACGAGCGCGCTCACAAACACACACACACACACAAACACATCATTTTCAGGGAGAGGGGGATGGATAGATGGTGATGGAGGGAAAGCTGCCAGACCAACACTTACCATACAGCTATTTTATCAAATCTTCTGGAAGTGCCTCCTTAATTGGTGGGCGCTTACGTCTGTCTTAAGATTCTTCCTCCTCCTTATATTCCTCTTTATATTCCACCCATCCTCATCGCTGCTGGCGCTGAATGTATTTCAATGAAGATTACTGTGTAAGAAATAAAAAAGGAACCCCCAAAACTCTAGTCATACAAACATTGTAGCCAAGGAGAGCCTGTACTCTACCTGTCTGTGTGCACGTGTGCGGTGCGTGAGTGAGTTTACCTACGTAGTCGCGAGGTCAAAGAAGTTTTCTCTCTGCTCCAGCGTATTACAGGAAATGAATGTCCAGGTGTGTTAATAACATCAGGACAGGTGGGCACGCCTGTTTACACAAGGACTGGCAGTTCTTCCGGATTGTTCTCGCGTGGAGAGGCCGTCTAATCTCTGGCGGTTTGGAGAAAAATTAATAGTACCTTGCAGTTGGGTGGCGCACCCGCTTGGTAGAGCAGGTACACCGCCCTGTGCCCTTTGAAGTTCGGTGTCTGTACGCTTGCCTTGTATGGGGTGTGAAGGGTAAATATTTAGTATTATTAGTTGTAGAAATGTTGACTACGAGTTAGGTCTGTAAAGCATGGTGTGGTGTGTACACGGTACTTTGCAATAAATTTGTCCCTGCGTATGTATGTTTCGAATAGGACATACACACATTCGTATATTCATGCATGTGAATCGTTTTAATTTGCTAACCTTTCTCGGTTTTGTTTTGATTTTTTTTTTTTTTTTGGTTGCTATTTCTCTCCCAGACGCACTTTCTCACTCACAAACCAAACATAGGCTTGCATGCGCGCTTCGCACACAATTCATGTTTAATTTGTAATTTACTTTAAATTTTGTTTGTTTTTTTATTTTGTTTTGGGATTTGTTTGTTGGGGTCTTTTTTGTTTCGTTTTGTTGTTTGTTTTTGGTTTTTTTGGTGGGGTTTTTTTGGGAGGTGGGAGGTTTGCTTGTTGGGGGGGGGTTGTTTCTGTTTCTCTTTTTGTTGTTCTGTTTTTTGTTTTTGCTTTCCTTGGCCGGGCTGTGTCCTACATAAGCCGTCAGAAGGTAGAGAGCGTTTGTCTTGCCAACGTTTTATTTTTTGACATGTCTAACGGCGAGGGAGGCCGACAAGCGGTATCTCGCAGTAGCAGCACGCAGGTGACTGTGCCAGTCACAGGTAGCTAGACCCACACATCATTTTGAGCAAGAATTTGTTGTCTCTTTATTTTTTTGTTGCTGCCCTTGTTTTTTTTTTTTTTTCTTCTCGTTCTTGTTTATAATCAGTGGAATGAATGCTGTTTTTCATCTGACCGACTTTATCACATGAAGCAGGGACGGTAAGAGTGGGGCTTAACGGTAAACAAATTTTTCACGCGATCGGTTGTTTTAGTCGGCTGTTACATAACCGGTGTGTTGTTACAGCAGATTTATTTATTTGAGAATTGCCTGCGCGGACCTCAGGTGATTTGGCGATGGGCGCCTTGTCCACACGGATGATTTACTTGCGCTCTTCTGTTGAGGAAGATACAATTTGTGCAACATCGCGACAACCTTCCAGATCAAACCCTCAGCCTCCTGTTTATAGTTTACTTCCAGGCAGACGATGGCTTTTGCCATCAGTCATTCCTGCCATGCAGAATTATCATGGCTTCAAAAAGACCGCCAATGATGAGTTTCTGCTGAGGTTTGCAGCAGATTGTGGAGGAGGGCAAAGCCTTCTCGTTTCTTTTTTTATTTTTTTTTATTTTTCTTTCGCGCAAACAGCCAACATTTTGGTCTTGGATTTCTTTAAAAAATGGAAACCTTTCAGAATACAAAGTCAACGCTCAAGGCGCGCTCCGACATTGCGATAAAGGATAAAAAGAGCAGCGATGACGAATGTGCAGCAAAGGCTGAGCGAAGGAGAGATAATATGTCGAGCAGTTTTTGCCTAGGTGAACAAGACTTGGTGAGGCTAACCCTTAGCTATCAAGCTAACCTGTCTATAGAATACAAACCTTTATCTAACCTTTATCATTTAAACATCCAGTTAGCGCCTGATGACGTGGCAGATACGTGAGGGCTGCTGAGGACGCTGGGTGACTATAAGGTCAAGGCTGGTGAGGAGACCAAGTTCGTTCTGTCTTCCTGTTTGATGACAGGACCAGCCAGCCAAGAATCCTCAGATCCACCAGCCCTGGCGCCTTATCTTTAAAGGCACACGCATCCCATGTCTGCTTGCGCATCACACATGCACCTTGTGACACACACACGGAAACGCCCAGTAAACCGTCTGCCTGCAAGCTTTTGCCCTTAATAATAAGAAAAAAGGAAGAAAAAGAAGAAATTTAAGAGTGTGTTTTTCCGTATGAGATGACTTTAATGCATTGAATGAACTGATGTTCTCTCTGCAAATGAAAGCAAAGGCCGATTCATTGCCCTCGGGAGCAAACTAAACAAAACAAAATGCAGCAATCTGACGAATGATCTGTGCAAAGTTTTCTACCTTCCTCTGTGGTACATCTTGGCACCGGTTCTTGGCATCTCCTCCTGGCACTTGGGCAACGGCGTTAGCACACGCGTCTTAATCAGGATGAAGCAGTGTGCTAACGACTTTGGAACTTTTGCCTCCAC
>SRHC01002461.1:0-41887 GCA_004794325.1 Pomacea maculata
TCTCTAAGTTTCCTTCCCGTTAGAATATAAAGGTACGGATTTAAAACGGAATGTATAAAAGAAATATGTAGGACAATCGTATATAACATGTCGTGGATGTGTACATAGTTGTTGTCATCAGATATTTTGTCATCAAAATGAGGAATTACAGCGCGATATACAGTTTCGGGAAAAAGAAAGCAGAAGAAGGCAGCAGAGACAAGAAGTACATTACGAACTAAAGACAAAGATTGAAGTTTTCTCTTTCGTTCAGTTTGAGACACGCTGCCTGTCAACAGACTGGACACCGCGGAGCGTGCTGACGTCACGACTGTCTTTGCAAGCACAACGTTACCAACGGCAACAAGAGTCAAAGGTAAGTAGAAGTTAGCTGTTGCTTCCACTGATATCCAGTTGTTTTTTAAAAAAGCATAGGCTTCGAAGTGAGTAGCACACTTAAAATGCACTTCTTTGGAAGACTTTGAAATATAAATAATTTTTTGCAATTTGAATCCATAGGTATAGTGAGAATTAAACAAAGCGAAAAAGGCAGTCATCGTAAGGATAATCAGTTTTGTCCGCCTGTATGTCAACATAACACCAACACGATGAGGCCAGAGGACGGCGACAGCTCTCTCCGCTGTCAGCAGCACTGGCATCCAGCACGACATCCCTCTGATGATGTACGATATCCAGGTATACACTTTACAGCAAATGTCGTTGGCACTTTCAAATGAAATAAAATTCTCAGAAAAAAACACATTTATCAGAACAACGTTTATCATAAGCAAATCGGTCACCGCCATAACCATAAAACAGAGATGAGCTGAGCGGAAGTCTGATGTCACTCGAGACAGAACGACGATACTGATGACGTTGCCAAACGTGCCGATGAGGTAAAGAGGTAAAGGGAGTGTTCCTTGGATCCAGCGGGCAGCCACTTTAAATGGCAAACCCCAGTCGTTAGTTTTGTTTGTATGATAGATACTGTAATCGTCCAGATACGAGAAGCTGGCGTTATATTCATTGTTTGCCATATTCTTTCTCTTGTTTCACACTCGGTTACCTCCACGCCTTGCTCATCTCCTGCGATAATTAGTCGTATCCATAATGGAGTGTCACAACTATGCGCGAGTCAACACTCGTTCAACTCTCCTTCCTCACAATCAAATACGTCAACACACTAGCACACTTACAGTACACACTCACACACGCACACTAACGTACATGCATCACACCTATTACACGTACACACATACACAACACACACTGGCGCCTATATAAATAGGAAGCTGTGGTGAGAGGCTGAAACAAGGTGTTGCTCCTCATACACATATCCACATGTCATGGGAGTTAGAAAGTAAACAGTGTCACAGTATATATCTATACATAGCAATACTATCAGAGTAATCAGTTCCGTGGTCAGCAGTATCACAACAGCAGGGGATGCGCCAAGCCTACAGGTTAGTCTAAAGAAAGGCTAAACACAGTGTATCCTTGCTGTGTATTACAATAACATACACTTACATAGTCGCGTGTCAGACATTTTTTGTATGCCTCCGTTTCTCAGCGCTTAGGAGGTAGCGGTAAAAGAAAGGTAATTCACAGCAAACTCACGGCTATTTTTATACATTTCGCGAGGAAGGTCAAGGACTTTTTTCGCTGACTGTATCAACGCCTGACGTCATGCCCATGCTACGTCACGCGTCGTCTGCTTGATGCTTAGTCTGCTGCTTGTTGTAACAATATGTGTTCCCTGTTCATCGCCCCTCCCATTCCTGTCCGCAGTTTTGGTGCCAAAAGCCTTCACGTGCTGTAGCGTCACGTGGGTGATGTGGACGCCGGCCATTGGTTGCAGCCCCTGGGAGACAATGTAGCGAACCCCACAGCGTATAGCGTCCCTCGGGGCATCTTCCTCAGACGCAGAGAGGAGCGGGTGGTTGTGAAAGGTGAGAGACCGCCTAGGGAGGGTGCCACGTGGTAGCGCAGCAGTCAGGAGAGACCAGCCGGCTAGGGGTGGACTGGAAGACGGGTAGTGTCAGTGGACACAGCAGCCAGGAATGACTATGCAAGCTACGGGTGGACATGAAGGCGGGTACTGTTAGTGGACACACTAGCCAGTAGTTTCCACCAGGAGCCAGTGGAAATCCGTGGGGCTGGGGCAGGGAACTAGGTTCAGTAGCCGGTGTTACCACCAGGGTCTGTGCGAGACGCGAGTGGGCTTCCGGTGCTGAGAGGGTGACCACCGAACGTCTCACTACCCACGTGGGTAATGCGTGATTTCTTAGTTGTTTTGCAATATTTTTCTTAAACGTGGAGGCTTTGATTAGCGGACGAGAGGCTGCGCATATAATTGTGTTAAAACATTATCTACTAGGCTTAGAGTGGGACTGTAGTAGAGTACAGCATGTTTGTTGATTTTATAATGTAATTCCGAGACGCACCTTTTTTTTTTTTTGGTTGAATTTCTGAAAGAAAAGCTCACTAGGACTTATTGGTAAAAGCTACAGGTGGATTTTGGAGATTTTTATATCTATTTTTGCCAAATTTTAATTATCTTTTACTACGTGTGAATAAAGTTATCATATGTACCTTTCATTTCATCGTCGTCGTTGTGTATGTCCATAAGAGGTTTGCTACTTACGTGGTGTCCCGCCTGTGACTGAGCGAGTGTGTGTGTGTGTGTGTTCGTGCCTCTATGTGAGCGGTTGTGACCGTGCATCCGTCGACGCTGGGGGCGATACGCGACATACACAACAGTTAACAATGTGACAACATATATCTGTTTTTAACTGTTTTGCTTTCAAACATTTTACTGGGATGAATTTGAGAATGTTTCTCGACAAGAAAAGCCGCTGCTGACGGTAATGAAGATGTCACTTGTGAGAGATAAATATTTCTAGTGACGATTGTGAAGGTGATTAGAACTTTCACTTTCTCTCACCTGTCTTACCTGTCAGCAGCTTCACGCCCTCCACCAGCTACACGCTGCTCTTGGTGCCTTGCTACTGTGGTTATAACCATGGCAATCAAAACACAAGGTTTGTTCTTGAGACATCAACAGCCCTACAGGATATCCCATGAGCCCCTTCGTTAACTTAAGGGACAAGAGACTGTTTCTTCTGAAATCGCCGTTGGTATTGTGCATGAATGTGCCCTCGTCTCTAGGAGAATGTAGGCACATGTGTATGTGTACGTTTTGTGTATGTACTCAGGCTTGTTTGTGGTTACCGTAGAGACGCTGTAAATCAACAGTAAATAAAAACCAAAACTAGATACTATCAAATTTCTGATTTTAAACCTGACAGTTTTTTTTTTTCAATCGGCCGAGTTTGTCAAAAGGTATAGAATGATTTAACTGATAAATTATAAATATCTAAAGTGTTGTTTCTATAAGCTACTCTGTGACAGTGACAGACACGATTGCTTAAAAGCCATTGGCTGGATTGTAATCAAAGTCCCACAGGATTACTTATTCAAAACACCTCTATAGTTTGCTTCTTGTTTTCTTTTTGTTTGTTTCTTTCCTTTGAAAGTGAGGTTTTATAGATGTTTAATATTTATTATAGGGTTTCACACAGATTCCTCTTAAAGAGGAAAAAGTGATGTTTACAGTTGTACTTACCTCTGTGCAGTGAAGTTCTCGTGAAGCGTGGCGAGTCGCGGTGTACGTAGCTGAAGCTCAACAAGTTACTTGAAATGAATTCTTCAAAGAAGCTAACATTAGAATAACTAAAAATTAGAATGTAAATGCTTATTCTCCTCTTCTACAGACTGCACAATCTATTTTACGAAGGTGACTAGATTCTTGAATGTATCTCCACATATGACATCTAAACATATCATGCATCGTCTGTTTAAATTTCGGATATGTTAGGCAATACACAAAAAATTTGACTGAATAGAAAGTCAGAAATAAAAACGGTCCGAAGAGATTAAGATAAAAGGTCAAAGTATCATTTACGAAGTATGTTGCAATAAATGTAGAAGAGTGTTGCAGGACAGCCACTATAAACACTATAGACAAAGCGATCAGGGTAACCGTCAAGGGTGTCGATGAGGTTCCAGTGACTAAATCAGATCCTGTCCTTCTGGCAACCTCGTCTATCGCACGTATATGTCTTATTAACCTAGCAGTGTTAATAGACACTACAACACATGGTATAATAAGACACATTATTTGCACTAATATCATCCACGGACCTTTCAAAAATACTGAGTAATCCAATGAAGTGTTGATTACACATAAATTACCGACTGCTGTCACACCTGTCAAACGATGACTGTTGATAAGCAAGGCAAAGACTGTTAGTACAAATGTTGTTACAGGAAACATGCCACTCATTTTATCGGAATTGTGCGAGACGATAAGAGAAAACGTGTGGTATGTTGTCAAGGCAACGAGGAACCAGGACGACAGAAAGAGCGCTACTTCGCGGAGCCAGTTTACAAGTTTACACGTGACATGTGACCACACTCTGACGCCGTAGGAAACCTCCAGCCAATCAGGTGTTAAATAGCCAATTAAACCAACAGAATCGGTCACCGCCATTAAGACAAAATACAGTAATGTTGGTTTTTCTTTTTCAACCACTTTTATCATCATTTTGCGAATAGCAATTATGGTAATTGTGTTAGTTGACAGTCCTACGAACAGCAAGGCGGGCGACAGAACGAGCCAGAAATACTGATGAACCAGGTTCATCACACGAAAAGATGACGTGAGGTCACTAAATGAGCTTTCTTTGCTGGTGATATTAGAAGATGAATTCTCAGACATTGTAATGTCTACGGTAAGCTTTCTCTCAACATATTTTAGACATTACTTTTTAAATCTCTTACACACTTTAACTGTGTTTTGTCGGTTTTTA
This sequence comes from Pomacea maculata, assembly GCA_004794325.1. Classification (NCBI taxonomy): domain Eukaryota; kingdom Metazoa; phylum Mollusca; class Gastropoda; order Architaenioglossa; family Ampullariidae; genus Pomacea; species Pomacea maculata. The sequence continues at coordinate 4,851 of SRHC01002461.1, forward strand.
ATCGTTATCTGCGACCACTGAAGTGAAAATAAGAAAACTGCAGTCAAACAAAGCAAGTAGCTTCTATAGTTCCTGTTTAATACCTACTACTCGTTAATAAGTTTGTAGCCTCAAAAGAGAAAATTTGTTCTTGATTACTGACCATACCCTGTACATCAATATACGTACATAAATAATGTGCTCAATATACCTATCAACAGTCCCGATTATCAAATTAGTGGAATAACACTGTCTTCTCGATGAAACCTGTGCATGTGAATAACACTTATTCTAATTTTTCACCTTAACTTTAAGAGGCTGAAATACTGTTTCTTTTAGAATGAATTCTGAACATGCTTCTACGAACCAAACATAAACATGTCTACATCATTTTCGCCTTTTTGACCAACCGTTGCTGACATCTCAAAGCATTCTGAGTATGAGACGATCGTAGCAGCACTGAAGACATGTCGTCTCTAGACATCAGCAACATAGCTTATATGGACAGGGAAGAAGAGCTATTAAACAAAAGTATCTACGAGTAAAAAAAACTCAACCTTTCGGAATGATTCAAATGCCTTCTTTTAAAAATACGCCTTGAAAATTAACCTTACAATATCCCTGAGGCTTAAAATGCACTGCTAAAATGAATTGTTTTTGAGAACCCGAACATCACGAAAAATATATTTTTCACTTGCATGAACAGGAGAAAATACTGCTTTTACTACAACAGAAGTGAACTAATTAAAAAAAAAAATTGTAAGCCATTTTAAGAAACATTTTTCTGCCAGGCAATGGAAAAACGTTTTTGATGCAGCGTACTTGCCTTAATAATTTAATTAAATAAAAGAATTAATTAAAGAATAGCTTTATTAATGTAGAAAAATAATAATTTAGGATGCAGAAAATATAAATCTTTACTATAGTTAATGTTATTTTTAAAGAAATTAAATCTTTAAGTTCCGTCGTCACTCCCCACATCCGTCCTCTTGAAAAATCGACGAGTTTCTTGACAGAGTCGGCAGACAGCGGGCAAGACACAGATGGTGACGTGGCTGCCTGCTGTGTATTGACTGTTGCAGACATCATCTCTTGTACGCAGACTGACAGCCTACAGTTGCTAGAGAGACCAGCAGCCTGTTGGCACCGCATGATGGTCTTCTTGCCCGCCGACTGAAGCCGCCATGTGTTAGAATGTGTATGGGGATACATTCCCTGAAAGTGGTTTTAAAAGGCGGTCCTCCGAGATGAAGGTGCTGGTAGACCTATACTCACTTTATCAGATTTATGGCGTCCTTTAGTTTGTTGAAACATAAGTTCTCCGAAAAGAAAGGTAGCATATGGTTTTCTAGACTCATTTTACGAGACGGGACTTAATTCTCAAACGTCACCTATTCCTACCTATTCAGTTCTGATGTCTTGAAAAGGTAGTTCAGAAAAGCGCTTTTTTAAAAATAAATTCGTGTCTTAGTATTTTCCTGTTGCAATGCATATCCATACACTAATCCGTAAGATTTTGTATTCAGCATCTTGAAGAGGTACATAATTTTCCTATCTTTAAACTATCTATTTAGTTCCGCAGTGATTTTCTTGTGAAAGTGTCCACTGCTGTCTCCAACGACGGAAGTCTTGTGTTGACATTTTTTGGTGAGGGTGTTCAGTAACTGGAAGGCTGTTCCACGTGACAAATTCTTGTATAGGTCCGAAATTGGTTCTTTAGTCTGTTATTAGCTTCCTTCATCTCCCTGTTGATGTCACAATTAACCGTTGTGTAATTGGAAGTTGCTGAACGGTTTTTTTTCTTCTTTCTCTGGAAGATGAAGGCTGTCATCGTAAACTCGTGATCGAGGCTTGTTTCTTTATCCTTTGTAGCCTTAGCATTATGTGTGTGTTGTTAGAAGTAGCAGCTCTTTGCTGTCCAGAGAGGTTGACTACATCAGTCACCTATCTTCAGAGCAAGTGAACTTGCAATCAACCATGCCCATCGCAGGTTGTGCCAAAAACCAAATGTCACCGTCACGTGATGTTATTGGTTAAGTTTCTTGTGAAGGGTAAAGTGAATCACGCTCAGTTAAATAAATATCACATTTTGATTAAAAACCAAGATCACACACAAAGAAGAAACATTACCGTTGGTATATTTTTTTTAAATATTAGAATAAATTAAGCAAGATATCTTCAAGACAAAACAACCTATCATACTTTCTTTTCACCGTAACATCAACATCTAAGGAAATGCGTTCTGTGATGTTCCTTGATCATAAGGTAACCTCCCCTCAGTTAAAACACAGATGCTGTCCTCATGTGAATTGTCCTTCTGACTCTTCGAAATCCGAAGTCATAGTTAATGATAGATAACACATTACTCTCAAACTTGTAATAATTTGTGATGTGTTGCAGACATTACCGCATCAATTTCCCTTCTCGTAGGAATTTCTTATATTCATTAAGAGCCAACAATCCTTTGAGCATCATTCACATGTGTTTCAAGAGAAACAATGAAATATTATGAAAACACTTCAGCGTGTGCCGCTGTGTCTTCGATGTTTGCTATCAAACTAAATAAAAAAAATTTTTTAAAATATTTGTTCATAGAAACCATAACTTCGACTTAAACACGCGACACACACAGTTTACAAATGAATTTAGTATAATTGTGGATAGCCTTCACAGGAGTTATCTGTTGCCCCTGAAGCCCGTGTACAATACTCACCTCTGTGGACGTCCAGTGTCTACACACACCTGCCCTCTACATCGCTGCAGATGAAGTAGCGACTACACACAGCGACTGTCGTGACAAAGGTAGGTAGGTAGGTGTGTTGAGGTAGGTGGAACAGCTTGAGGTGCGGTTACAAGCTGTATAATAACTGTGGTGTAAAAGAAAATGATTAAGAATTAGTGTACCTGTCTAGATGAGGATGAGTGTCCTGCGCACTGTTTAATTTTTACCGGTTATCAGGCAAGCAGCTGAAAGGAAAGATGAGCTGATGGTAATGAGAGGTTGTGTCTGCACATACATCACAATTTTACTGACTACACTTGTTTATATCAGTCTCTCATACACGACCCATTGCATGATTACATTTGATCATGTAACTCGGCTTGCATCTAAGTAGCGATTGAATACCTTTCCTAATATTAGAATTCACAACTTCAACAAAATAAGACGACACTGAGGAAGAAATTTCGAGGTAAGTGCAGCAGGTACTACTCTCTACAGACTCGTCGCACCTTACAAAGTTTTGAAAGTATGAAACTCGTTTACGATCTCAAATAGATGTCGTTACTTTTTTGTTAGCAGCTGACTTTTTTTCGGACCGGTATCCTGGCAACAATGTCAGGTAGAGGGCTGCGGACACACCCACCAACACATACATATTTCTACACCTTGCTTTGTCTTCATAAATGTGCATTTATTTTAGAAAGTAATCTGTGAATGGAATTGAGCTCATGCAATATTAAACGTATGTCTACTTTTGAAGCATGGCGGAAATGGATGCCATAGGATTTCTCTGATCAGAAAAGTTTTAGTTCTTCCATTTAATCGACTCAATAGTCGTCGGCAAAGCATTGCTAAGAGAAACGTTTAGTGCTACAAGCCCAACATAGCTCTTTACTGTTTGTCAATACTTCTCTAACCTTCAGCAAAAAAAAAAAGCACACACACACACACACACAAATGCAAACTTTATCTGTTCAATGAAGGAGCTTTCCTGTCGTCGAATCAAAGCTTTGTTCCACCCCTCACGACACTTTTTCCTGTTGGCAATTCAGGGTCTAAATAAAAATTCGTTATCTTCTCAGCTTCTGTGAACCGTTTGTTGTATGGAACCTAGCACAAACTTCTTGGCATGTAAGATAAGAGAGAGAGAGAGAGAGAGGGAGAGAGAACATTCATTGACCATGTCGTCGATGTTAGAAACTAAAGGAAAGAAAGCAACTTTGAAAGTAGTTGTGCAACTTATTCCATAGATGTGTAGCTCTACTACATTAAACACGTAGCCTGTAGTATGAGCTTAAATCAACTGTTTTCAACATAAAGCTCGGTGTATCTTTCTTTATCTTGTGACGTAAGCCAGGAGAATGTAAAGACAGGGACATCTTAAACCTCATATCATTTATTTACAATCATTGGTGTGTATAATTGTTTGCTCTTTCAAAATATATATTCTTCAATCAACAACCGGCAAGACCCTGTATTGCAGTCGGTTTGGCTTCCATGACACCACGTGCCTGCTGGGCGCAGCTTCCAACAACACATTGCTATTGCTGTAGTCAGTGTTGCAAGCATCTGGAGGACAATGGCAGTTCCCATGCAGCAGACTGAGTGTGTGGTTTGTTGTTGCTACCTGCCGTCAGATCAATGTCGTCTGCATGTGGGCTTTTAACCGATGGAAAGGAAGGTGTGGTAACTTTGCAGGGTTTCTCAACGGAAGTTGTCAGGTGATCCAATAAAAGCATCACTGAATGTTGCAATTATGGTGTGCATTTGCTGCATAAAAATCATATTTGACACGTGAAAGAATCGGCTTTTCAAATCACAAATGGAAGCAGAGTTAGTGATGTGTGACAGAGCTTTATTTGAAGTCTTATGTCACATCCAGTGCAAAACTTGCTTTGCTATACTTAAAGTACAAAGATTAAAAGTGCCGTGTGGCTGACTACAGAAAGATTAGGACTGCACAAGGCAACTACTAAGGCAAATTAAGTACATTTAACTGCATGCAAGACATGCAACGTCTACATCTCCATTCAAAATCTTCAGAAAATTGAACCAATACCAACAATACAAATAACCCGCCACCACGAAATAAATCTGAAGACGCACAGAGCAGTTTTCTAGCAGAGGTCAAGAAAAGGGATTAGGGTCAACTTTCTGCCATCAGACTTACACGCTTCAAACCTTTATAATTTTAGTATCAAAACAAAGGTAAAAAAAATCCCGTATATTTTAAAAATATACAATTTGCATGATCTTAAATTTCCGACTGAAGACTCATTTTGTGATGGCGGGTCATTTAATAGTACATAAGATATTTATCCCTTTTGGAGACGATGATAAAAAAAAAATATTACGATAAACTCTTTTGCATTTTACCGGCGTCTGTTTGATCAGATCTCTATTTTACAGTTTTATTATTTTAAAAATCGAAAAAGTATTCCAGGAAAATTATTGCAAAGACATCATATCTATAACAAAAATGAAGTGATGAAGCAAGCGTTAATGTCATTCTTTTATTTATATTACAGACAAGTTCGAAGTTTCGACAAAAACACTGACATCATAAAACACATCACTTCTGTGTATCTGTAGAATTTTGGTACATTTCTGTTTTTAACGAGTGGTTTGCTATGCAACTTACAAAATATATACCCGCGTATGTGAGTCTTCAAGCACAAAAGTTCTCCACTTCTGTGACTTCGTTGATAGCTCTTCCCAAAGTCTATCATGTTTACAGCTGTGATGTTGTTGTTTTACTTATCGCCGCTGTACAGATTTGTGACACTCAAGAAATCAAGGGTTCTCTCCCCTGTGATGTGCACAGTTACAGATCCTGCAGCGAAGCGTTTACCTGATGCATCCACCCGCTTTACTAACCTCTACCCACCCTATCTCCTGGGCCACCTCATGGAGTGGTTGACAGTCACACCCTTACACTCAACTTTGCTTATCCACGGGAGGTCTCTCGTCAGGTCAGGTAACAACAGTTGTAAGATAACGATTTTTAGCCGGATACTCCACGCGAAGAAGATTGTAACTGTCGTTCACAACTATCAGACCACACATATTTATACAATAATATTATCTCACTTTCCTTAATTTTAAAGTGACACGAGCCGTGACTTTAAAAATCATCAGCAGTTTTCTAATACTGTGAACAGTCCATAAATTATTTCACACCACTCCAGAACAGTAACCTAAAGGCATTACCAGTACAGTATTCGGTGAACACATTTTTGAACAATTATGAAAACCATTATAATTTTTTTTATTTGTTGACATGCTTAGTGTGACAAGATAAGTTTCCTCATTATTGTTAACTTCTTTCCTTTTTAGCTATCTTCTGTGCTGGGAGATGGTCTATGGAACTGAAAAAAAAAAGATTTATTTTACTGGCTTGTGCATCCACTAGGACATTAACGGTCGGAGACCCTTTCTTCGTCTGTACCGTTAAAGTTTGTTGTTCTTACCTACTAGTTATAAGAAGTGTATTTTATATTGTATTTTTGATGCACTTATTTGCCTGTCTCTTGCATGTGGGTCTCACACCAATCCTCATTGCGTGCACGTGTGTGTACTTGTCTATATCTGTCCGTATGGATGTACAGTGTTCCCTCGCTACTTCGCGGTTTTTTTTGAGTGAAGTATCGATCGCTACTTCCGCGCTGGGAATTATCGTTTTACAAAATACCATAGATACTTCAACAGGAAAAAGACGAAAAATGAAGCTGTATTAGTATTTCTATTAAAATACCATGGTTATTTTGTAGATAAAAAGAAAGAAATAACTGTATGAGAAATCCATTGCTATGCGTAAGCGACGAGCCATGATTGTTATCTCCCATCTCGCAGCCAGTTCGCATCAGTTTTTTGGATTTCTCTGAGTAAAGTTATAATTTTTTTACACTAATTTGTTATTGTACTGTATTAATACCATGATTGCTATATTACTTTACACTCACATGATATTGTTTTACATGTATATATTATTATTGCATGTATGTCCCTACTTCGCGGAAATTCGTTTATCGCGGCTGATCATAGCACCTATCCCCCGCGATAAACGAGGGAACACTGTATATGTAGATCTATATATTCCATACATATATCGGAATGTGTATATTTATGTTATGTGTATGTTCTTTGACATGTCTGCATGCATATTGTTTTTCGGTATATTTATTCCTCTAGATACTTCTCTGCTAAAGGCTGTATAATGTACGGCGCTGTTCCTACGGGTTTTGCTTCCCTTCCCAGCAAACCCTTCAACATGAGGGGCGTCTCGCGAGAAGTTTCTTTCATAGACTCGGAAACTTACTTTGGTGACCAGTGATCAGTACGAGGGGATCAACGCGGATCCGGTTATAGATAAATGTGTCCCCCATCTCGAAGGGAGGTAACTATCACGTTCGCCTTAATACACATTGTTGTGTTCTCTCTTTTAAGACCCAGTGGAATGATCCGAGTTTATCTCTTGGAAGACATTCATTTCTCAGCGAAGAATAATACAAAGTTAATTCTCTATAGCATTCAAGTAATATATCTATATTTTCCTGAAGATTGTGGGTGTTCCCAAACACGAATACAAAAAGCAGATGCTTGTGGAGCTAGCAGACGGAGTACAAGTGCATCACGAACAGTAAGTCCTCTTGCTGTTCAAATCAATCCCAGGCCGATGGGAAAGTGGTTGTCAGTGATTTTGAAGGGCTCCTGCTGGGAACTACTGGAATCGCCTTCTTCAGAGGGAATAAAAATTGTTTTTGTTTAGGGACGTCTTTACTTACATTTGAGCACAGAGTCGTTAAGGCCGGTGACAGAATTGACTTTTCTTTGTTTACCTACGAGTGATACTTTTACCAGTAATTGCTGTCGTCTTTGTATCGTGTAAATTCTTAAGGAGCATCTCTTTATCTACTGATTTTTGTTGCACGTACCTAAAGCTTCTCAAACGAAAGAATTGTAAGTGAAGGAGCCATTAAGTCTCTGGCAAGCATTGATGACATTGATGACAATGTTTTTAGGTGATGGTTCCTCTTGTTCTCTTAATTGCGCATCCTCCCCCCATCACCCTGTATTATACTAAAACTGTCGTCTTACCTGAAGTGTTAGAAACTGATGTTCGTTAATTCCGTTCTCAATTTAACACATCCGGTTGATTTAAGTATCTTTTTATTTATCAAACTAACTTCAATTAAAATAATTCTTTCTAAGGATGCCTGAGTGTCATGCTATCTGCCTGAATACTTACAAACTAGCTGTAAAGTAAAGGTAACCCTGTGGATCAGAATCAGAACTGTAACCTAACCTTTGGCTTAGAAAACTGACTGATAATCTAAAGATACTCTTCTTGCGTTAGCAGTTAACAGAGCAGTTAAAAGAGGGAGATACAACTGCATGTATTGAGCAAAGTATACAGTATATTACCGATGTTTGTTCATACTACTGCTCCACATTAGATGAAGCTTGTCATGTTTGAGGAAGCGTATACTGGCTTCTACACGCGACACTTTTATTGACTGAATCGACTTCTTGCTCCCTTGTAGACTACCAAATGCAATCTGAGGTCAGGAGAATGGAAATAAACATGTTCTTTACAAATCATATACTGCAAAAAAAAAATTTAAATGAAACATAAAAAAACGTTGTAGGTAAGCATGTGGAGCAAAACATGTAACACGGTGTGCTGAACACTGTGTCATCTTCACCATTCTCCAACTTCTGTTCCCGAACTACAATAAAATTCAAACATATTTGTGATTATTAAAACATTCGCTACTTGTACAAAGAACGAATAGTTTCACGCATCCTTCTCTATATTTCCTTCCCGTAAGGATGTAAAGGTACGGATTTAATACTGAATGAATAAAACAAGTCGTTTGGACAACCGTAAACAAGAAGTCATGAACACATACATAGCTATTGTCCTCACCTATTTTGTCATTTAGGTAACTAAAAATGGCTAAATAAACAGCTTCAGGACAAAGAAAGCAGAAGAAGGCAGCAGAGACAACAAGTACATTACGAACTAAAGACAAAGATTGAAGTTTTCTCTTTCGTTCAGTTTGAGACACGCTGCCCGTCATCAGGCTGGACACCGCGGAGCGTGCTGACGTCACGACTGTCTTTGCAAGCACAACGTTACCAACGGCAACAAGAGTCAAAGGTAAGTAGAAGTAAACTGTTGATTCCACTGGAATCCAGCTGCTTCTAAAAACATTATAGCTTGGGGAGGAAACAGTGCAAAAAAGATACATTTCTTCGGAAGTCCTTAAAATGTACAGAAAAGGACGCAATTTATTTCCATATATGTAGTGAGAATTAAAGAAACCGAAAAACAAAATCATTGTAAGGATGAGCAGTTTCATTCGTCTGTAAGTCAACATAACACCAACACGATGAGGCCAGAGGACGGCGACAGCTCTCTCCACTGTCAGCAGCACTGGCATCCAGCACGACATCCCTCTGACGATGTACGATGTCCAGGTATACACTTTACAGCAAATGTCGTTGGTAGTTTCAAATGAAATTGTAAACATTTCATGAATAGACACTTCTAGCAAAATAAAGTTTATTATAAGCAAATCGGACACCGCCATAACCATGAAACAGAGATGAGCTGAGCGGAAGTCTGATCTCACACGAGACAAAACCACGATACTGATGACGTTGCCAAACGTGCCGATGACGTATAGAGGTAACAAGAGTGTTCCACGGATCCAGTGGTTAGCCACATCAAACGGGAAACCCCAGTCGTTACTTTTGTCTGATTGGAAGATGACGTAATCGTCGAGATAGGAGAAGCTGGCGTTAGTTCCAGTGTTTTCCATAGTCTTTCTGTGGTTTCCAACTCTTAAGGCGGTACGCTCCACGCCTTGCTCATTTCCTGCGATAATTATTGGTGTCAGACTTTCTCAAAAGTGAGTGTGAGAGCCTACACTCGCTCAACGGCTTCCCACTCTGAGCCCACACATATATACACACAGAAAACATAACACATAAACACACACACAGACGAATGTTAGGAACAGGGGTTGTTGCCCCTGTCTTTTGTTTGTCAGAGATTATTGCCCTTACGAGTATCCAGGGTATACGAGTGTTTTTGGTTGCGTCGTGTTTAGCGTCAGAACCCGACGTCATTTTATGACGTAGTTTTAGATTGTGGGGAGAGTGAAAATTTTGAATGAAGCAGACGACGGGAGACGAGATATAGAAAGGACAGGCGTGAAAGTGGTCTGACTGTACGTGTGGATACAGAGACGGTAATAAGTAAATTAGTTGCTTACCCAGTCAAGGAACTACGAAGGGACTCATTGGGAGTGTGGAATCCCAACGTAACCGCCTGAGAGGTGATGAGAGGCGGACGGAGAAGATTTTTGGAGAGAGGACGGACGGACGGAAAACTGAGGAGCTGTCTGACTGTACGTGTGGATACAGAGACGGTTGGGAGAAAGGACGAGTAGCGGACAGAGTGAATGGATTGTCCGTTTGGGGGAACTTGTGTATGTGCAATTGAAGGAGGATTTCATTTTGGGTGTGAGTAACTAAGACTAACGATTTATTCAAAACATACGACAGTTTGGAGTTACAAGTCGCTGTGTGGAAGACCTACGGACTTTGTATATACTTAGTTAATGTTGATTGATATAAAGGTATGTTGCCCTCGACAAATCTGTGTGATTTGTGAGTGAAAGAACACGCAAGGGGACGCGTGCGTGTAGTGAGTAAAAGTGTGATCTAAAACAGCGTCCCTGACAACGAGCGCGCCCATACAGAAATGAGTATAGGTACACTCAAATACACGAACATATACAATTGCGTGTTACCCTACCACACACACATAGACACTTATAACATGTTCTCATGTACAAACACATACACTTAGCTACTACACGCACAGACCGACACATCTCTCATTACCTTATCTTAGAACTGACACTCAGACACACGGCAGTACGTTTAGCTGTCTGTATTATATTACAGCAGTCTTCAGTCTGAACTGTGTACTGGCTTACAGTCAGTTAAATGTTATGGCCACATTATATTTGGAATTTACGATGTCACATGATATAAACAGTAAGCAGCATAAAGTAATATTTACAGTTGCAATTACCTATGAGCAGCGATGTTCTCGTGAAACGTGTCGACAAAATGTCTGAAGCTCAACAAATTCTTCTTACATCTCTTATCCAGCGTTTCCTAGCCCTCGACCTCTGAAAGAAGTGCGAATCTCATCTCCACATTACTCAACTTTGACACATGCATTCACAACTTTCAACAGATGTATTCATCCATTCTAGCAAATTCTAGTCTCTGATTTCTGTTTAAGGATCCTTTTTCGTGTCGTACAATTACAAGATATCAGACTCAGAAAATACCCTGACAGGACGAAAAGTTAGGTTCACAGCCACGAAATACTTCTATCCCGTTAGAGAAGACTTTCACACACACACTTCAAAACACTCAGAAATGACTGTACAGAGTCAGGTTTATAAATTTAGAGGAATAAATTGATTGTTTTACACTGAACTCTTGATATTTTCGTCTCCTCAAGAACTCATACCACAAATATATGTCATTCTTGTCATGAATGCGGGAGAAAATATATGTTGACAAAAAAGAAGGAGTAAAACAAGAAGCTATTGGAAATGTATCCTGTGATGTAAGTAACATAGAATACCTCAAATTAGTTTACTCTTGTACAGACTGCACAGTCGATTTTCCTAAGGTGAGCATATGTCCACACACATTGCATGAAAACATATCAAGCGTCATCTGTCTGAAGCTCCGATCTCTTAGACAATACACAAAAAATTTTACTGAATAAAATACAAAGAATGGAAACAGTTCCATGGAATGTAAATAAAAAGAGGAAGTAGAGGAAGAAGACTTTAATAAGGATGCTGCAAGAAAGATTGAAAATTGTGGCAGGACAACCACTATAAACGCTGTAGACAAAGTAACCAGGGTAACCGTCACGGATGTTGATGTTTCACTGACAACATCACAAACTGAGGACGTTATCGTTCTGGCAGCCTCGTCTCTCGCACGTTTATGTCTTATTATTATTTTTTTATGAATAGAAGTGTTAACAAACACCAGAATACAAGGTATAATATGAAAAAGTACTTGCGCGATTACGTTCCACGGACCATTCAAAAATACTTCGTAATTGAAGACATTTAGGAACGCACAGGATTTACCGACTGCTGTCATCCCTGTCAAACGATGACTGTTGATAACCAAGGCAAAAATAACCAGTACAAATGTTGTTACAGGAAACATGTGATTCATGATATTGGAATTGTGTTTTACGATGAGAGAAAACGTGTGATGTGTTGTCAAGGCAACGAGGAACCAGGACGACAGAAAGAGCGCTACTTCGCGGAGCCAGTTTACAAGTTTACACGTGACACGTGTCCATACACTAACACCGTAGGAGACCTCCAGCCAATCAGGTGTTAAATAACCAATTAAACCAAGAGAATCAGTCACCGCTAGTAAAACAAAATACATCAATATCGGCTTTTCTTTGTTAACAGCTTTTACCATCATTTTGCGAACAGTGAGGATGGTCATTGTGTTAGTTGACAGTCCTACGAACAGCAAGACGGGCGACAGAACGAGCCACAGATACTGATGAATCAGGATCATCACACGAAGAGATGAAAGAAACTCACTAAATGAGCTTCTCTTTGCGGTTATATTTAAAGATGAATTCTCAGACATTGTAATATCTATAAGAAGCTTTCTTCACACGTATTTAGAGTATTTTTTACAGAGTCTGTTACATGCGTGAATGTAATTCGTCTCAAACCAATAGGTAACTGCATCATTAAATATTTTGAACTTTCTTTTTCTTTAATGTTCCGTGTTCATGTGAAGGTGATTGTCATTAAGTGTAAGTTCGTGAAAGTTTACACACGCATTTATATATATATACTGACAATCAATCATGAAATCGTGACATGCAACCATTAAAAGGAAAGGGATAAAACTGAAGTCAAACTAAGCAAGTGACTTTATCAGTTCCTGCAGTATGAGAATTTCCGCTGAAGTGTAACACGTACAACTCTTCGCGGTAACAGGTTCGTAGCCTCAACAGAGAAAAATTTTTCTTACTTACTGACCATACCCTGTTCATTGATACACAACCTTGTCTTGCGACAGGTAGATACTGTACCAAAGATACCGATAAACAGCTGATAATACTAACTCATTAAACTATTGAAATAACAGTGTCTTACTCATAAAGTGAATGACACTGTACATGGACTAAACTGACTAAAACTTTTGAGATTATATATCATTTTAACTTTAAGATCCGTAAATACCATTTTCTTTATCACTGAATTTTCAACATACTTGTACAAACCAAACATAAAATTGTCTACGTGACTTTCGTTTTTCTGACCAGCCGTTGATGACGTCTCAAAACGTTTGAGCATGAGACAAACACAGCAGCACAGAAAACATGGCGACTTGAGACCTCCGCTACACAGCTTATATGGAAAGTTTACAAGAACCATCAAAGAAAAATGTCTCCAAGAAAAAAAGAAAACGTTTCGAATAATTTTTAATCCTGCTTCAGAAAAGGTACTTTAAAATTTAATTTTCCAAGTTCCTAAGGCTGATAATGCACTGCTAAAATAAATCGTTTTTGAGAAAAAGATCAACATAAAAAAAATTGACATTAAAAATTGTAAGCTATTTTAAGGAGCGATGATCTGGTAGGTACTTTCGAGAGACAATAAAGAAAAAAAAATAAATTGTGTGCGGTAGGAAAATAACAATTTAGGAAGTCAAATATTCAGACTTTTATTTTCCGTAAATTATTTTTTAAGGAAAGTGAACCTTCAAGTTCCATTGTCACACCCTCTCTCCCACCTGTGTAAGGAGACAAAAGCGAGGAGTTTGTGGAGCTGACAGTCGGCAGACAGCGGGCAAGACACAGATGATGACGTGGCTGCCTGCTGAGTTGGTGAACATTGCTATATCCAATCACTGAAGTCTTGTGCTAAATTTTCTTGTTGAGGATCGGTAGTAATTGATAGTCTTTTTTGTTGCCCCTTGTGACATATTCTTGTTTATGGAGAGAAACTGGTTCTTAATTCATTTCAAATCTGCCATAATCTCCTTGTACTCGGAAGCTGCTGAGGGGTTGTTTGTTTATTCTTTAACTTCAGTGCTCTTGTTTGATTGTGACCTCCTGACCGAGGGTTGTTGAAAGTAGCAGCTCCTTGATTTGTTCAGAGAGGTTGCCGACATCACAGTCCCGTGTGTTCAGAGCAAGTAAACATGCTTCCCACAGCGCAAAGGGCACGATGTGCCAAAAATCAGATATCACGTGATGTTATTGGTTATAATACTAGCTTGTGAATATTATAGTGAAGTATGCACAGTTGAAAAATACTGAATGCACACAATGAAGACACAAGACAGTTAGTATATTTTTTTTATTGAAAATACGGTGATAGATTATTCAACAAAGCTCTGTACATCTTCAAGACGTAGCAACATCTCATGGTTTCTTGCCACTGGAACATCAACGTCTGAGGGAATGCGGTCTCTGATCATTTTTTATCATAAGGTATTTTCCTCTTCGTCAAAACACAGAAGCTGTCCTCGTGTGAATCGTCCTTCTGACTCTTCAAAATACGAAAAATACAATATTATGAAACACCTCCAGCGCGTCCTTCAATGTTTGCTACATTAAAAAAAAGGAAATTAAAATGATAAATTATTGTACACAAAAATCACAACTTTAAGCGTTATCATAATATAAAGAAACACTTAAACACAGGACAAACAAATTTTAGATGTTAAGGTAAAACAAAAGATTAACTAATTTTGGATAATATTCGCAGGAGTTGTTTCTCATAATACTCACCACTGTGGACGTCCTGCGCACCCATCCTCTACACACACCTGCCCTCTACATCGCTGTAGATGAAGTAGCGACTACACACACAGCGGCTGTAGTGACAAACTGTGTTGGGGTAGGCGGAACAGCTTAAGGTGCGGTTACAAAATGTTTTCATAACTGAAATGAGGAAGGAAAATGATATAACAAGTCTGTGTATAAGACACATTGACATAATTTATTCTGATGAATGCTTCTACGCTTTGAAATAATATACTGTAGGTCACTGTGTTTGTTAAATAAATAATTTTTGGTGTTAATGTAGTTAAAACCTACCTAGGTTACTTTTCCTGCCAAATAATCATTTTGTTGGTCTGACCAACCAGAACACACCAATAATCCCTCCCGAGAGTGTTATTTCTGTAATAAATGATAAATGAGACTGGTAATTACTCCATGAGACCATTCTCTGTATATAAATGAGAGGGAAACTCACGAGGATGAGTGTCCGGCACACGTTCTAACTTGTCACTGGGGGTCAGGCCGCAACCAGCCCAGGGGAAGCTGAGTTGCAGGTTAGGAGAGGTGGTGTCTGCGGATACACGAACCATCGCATCATTACACTCCATCATGTCAGCCTGCTTGTAAGCAGCGATTTAATACCTTTCGCAATGTTAGCATCGTCATTTCATCACAAATTAGAAGAAACAAAAAGAAATTTCGAGGTAAGTGCAGCTGGAACTATTTACCTCAGGTAGGCTCGTTACAACTTACTGGTGACAATGCCGATGGCGCCCTGGATGACTGACTTGCCGGCCATGTGAGGCGTGGCTGCTGAAGTCCTCTTAATGCGAATCCAGTCTCCGATCTGGAATGTATCTAAACACACCAACACCCGCCCACCCACCCAACACACAAAATTTTAACAAAGTAAAACTGAAAATAACCGTGTAAAGCTATTCTCTCTGTCTCTCTGTCTCTCATGTGTTTTTGTCACCTTCAAAAGAGGATTCATCTCATATACAGGCATCCATGCTCACTGTCGCTAGACTATCTTAAAACATCACAATTTAATTCAGTAGATGTTGCACAAAAGCTGAATAAATAAGTTATGAAAACACTTTTCATCTAAAATAAGTAGAATTAAGGATTTAGGTCGATGACGAACCATTGCAAACTGGATTAGTCTCTCCTTTCGCCAGAACCCATTGCTCTTTTCCGTCACAGGTTCGGAGTCCAGTTCCAGTCCCATTGTAATAAGCTCCTGGCAAGCAGCGATAGGTTACATTGTCACCATAGTAACCAACAGCTAAGGTAGGTTCTGCCCACAGGACGTCTGTCGGATGAGGACACATTGGCGCTGGAAACATTTGTTAACAGCCTTTATTAAAAATGTGAAGAGTCTATACCTATCTCGATTAGCTCTATGTAGGAATTTCTTGATAATTATTGCTGCTTTTTCTGATTGGTTGTTTGGTTTGTTAATGACATAGATTTTGCATTTTACAAATATTGCGAACAATATGTTCATAATAAATCTATTAGGCATTTCTAGCTATCAGAATGCTTTACTTTAAACTGTAGTGACATTTTGCGATGTTTCCAAGACTCCATATAAGACAGTGGACCAACGTTTAGCAATTAACTGTTAACTTTGCTTTAATTTTGAAACAACGGTCATTTTCCGACCGAAAATCGAAAACCCATAATGTCGGTTACTAAACTAAAGATTGTGGGTAGTGATTTATGTATGTAAAATCAGCTACAAAACATGCACTAAATAACGTATGCTAACAATATTTATACAATATTTTGTCTGTTTACAATATTTTTATTTTACAAGATCGCTTTAAGAAGCAGAAACTAATCCTAAGCCTAGTGCTTGAATCAAAGGGCCTGAGTTATATATATCCTTCATGTACGTATTGTATAAAATAGGTTGTGGCCAAAGTCTGGGACTGAAACACTGTTTCTTACGAAAGAACTGTAAGGTTTGCTGTATGTGACATCCGTTAACCGCCAAATTCCCAACTTCAGCCATTGTTTGACTTCAATTGTTACGCTTTAGGTGTGTTTTCTCAATTTAACTTTAAATATTTAACAGTATGTTAATTTTTCTCTGACTGATGACAAATGGTCAGTTTTGTTGATCGAAGTTTTGAATCTATGAACTATTAAACAAAGAGACATCATTACTTTGTGACCAACTGACTTTTTTCGGACCGGAAGCAACGGTATCCTGGCGACCACGTGACGTTGTAGGTGCAGGGCTGGGGGCACGGGGTGCACGTAGACAGCTTTTCGTTGTAAAATATCGTCTTACACCCTTGGAGGTTGAGACACGAAAAGAAGCACATGATCGCTGACGTCACGTTGTATACTGTCGGAACATCACCCACGACGGTCTGGTTGACGAAGTTACTGTCTTCAACCACTGTAGTGACGTCACTGCCAAACCTATTGAGAAACATGTTGATATGATCTCCATATATATATATGTCTCGCGTGCGCTCATTCTCTCTCTCTCACACACACACATACCAAAGAGCTTGTACAAACATCAGTAAATATGTGTGTATGTGTATTCATCCAAGTATGTCTTAAGTTTGATTTTTTTATGTGTAGTATTTTGTTTTAATTTGGAGCAACCTGTAACCTCTTAAGAAAGAGAAAACATTAACAATAAAGGTGTCACGGCCCAACATATCGCGACCAAACACAAGCTATTCGCAAACCTAGACAGCGAGATTACTTCTATCAAAGTGTAAGAGGACTAAATAAACTGAGGACTTGATTAGTTTTTAACAACCGCCTAGAAACACACACATACACACTGCTACATTTTTTTTTACAAGATTGATAATCATACTAGGAAGTATAAGAAGGTGTTAAAGTTCTTCCACTCAATCAGCACAAAAATCATCAGCAAACAGTTGCTAGGGGAGAATTCCGTGCTGTGAACATAACATTGCTCTTTTCCATTTGTCAATACTTCTTTAACCTTCAGCAAAACACAAATGCAAACATTATCTGATCAATGAAGGAGCTTTCCTGTCGTCAAATCAAAGCTTTGTCCCGCCCCGTACGACACTTTTCCATGCCGGCCACTCCGAGGGTCTAAAATGAAATTCGTTATTTTCTCAGCGACTGTGAACTGTTTGTTCTGTGTGGCCTTGCAAAGCCTCTTGGCAATGAGCTAAGTGCTTGTGTGTGTGTGTGATAGAGAGGGAGAGAAAGAAAGAGAGAGAGAGAGCAAGCAGTAAACCTCTTGACGTGGTCTGAAGTCTTACTAACACCATGAAAATGATTTTTTTTTTTTCGTTCACCTCTAATTTGTGACTGATTCGCGCATTCACCAATGTTACAGATGGTGTCCAAGATAATGTGAACACATTAATCTTGTAAAATAACTCGATGAAGAATGCTACATTATTTCACAAAAATTGTTTTTTTATAATAAATATTAGTATCTGCCAGTGACCCACAGCAAAAGGTAATTTGCACAGGTCGTTCTCAGGTAGCAATCTGCACTTTACCCTTTATAACTAAATCTTAAAAAAAGCGCATCTCTTTCAGACTTATCGAGGGCAAGGTATACGAGCTCACCAAAAAACAAAACTTACACATTTAGACCCACCTCTTGCGTGAAAATATTCAAGAAGCGTGGCCCACAGTATTGCGAGAGATACGCGATTTAAAAACTGTAATACTTATTATTTACTGTCCATCATTCTCTTTTGTATGCATGAACAACAATTGAATAATATAGAAATATCAAACATGGATTCATCTACCTTCTTTACTTGTTATGAGTGCAAGTAGCATGTGCGAAAGAAACATTAGGCCATACAATATGAACTATAATTTTTTAAGGGTTCAGTTAACCAACTAAACATTCAACTGGAACCCAGCAAATTCATCTCATTCTCTCTTTCTTTTTCTCTCTCTCTCTCTCTCTCTCTCTCTCTCTCTCTCTCTTGCGTGCGATTTCTCTTGCTCTTTGCAACACATTTGTATATAATTGTCATGAAACAGTCGCATACATTACAGCAGTGTAGCCTTTCCAGAGATGCAGCACTGTAGCAGCCAGGTAAATCAGAAGAACTGTCGTACGTCCCATGGCGGTTAGAAGAGGTCCAACTGTACAACCGTTCTTGTGGCGCTTTTTCAAGAAACGATCCTCTTCTCTGGTGTCGTTACAGTGTGCAAGTAGCCTGGCCTATGGTTACAGCACCTTGCATCTCTATTTACTGTTTTTCTTCACCTGCAGAAGTAGGTGCTAGGTGTGCAATATCAGCGAGAAAATTGTCGCGCACTGGACAGAGCTAGGGGCATGCGCGTGGACATTATTTACAGGAAGTCGCGCATTTTGAGCGAGGGGAAGATTGATGAATTTCTGGCTCGAACAGTCGATGCTGAGCTAATGGAACAGTCCTGTTCCTAACAACAATGGATTTCCCCCGCTGCATTTATTATTAATGTTTAACCAAAAGCGTCTTTTATGAAAGGCTGTTTTCCCTCTTACGGGCATAAGTGTCTGTTCATCTGACATCTGTCAATAATGAAATGAGCAGTCGATGACAGATAAGTTTGTTACAAAATATTTTATTTGACTTAGTCGTAATTAAATATAAATGTTAAACTGTTGAAAGAATTCCTGCAGCGTACCAACTGAATAAGATTTTTGAAATATCTGCCGACAAGAAATCAACAGAAAGCATCTCCCTCCCTCCCTCCCTCCCTATGAGCCTTAAGGTGAAAAGCTTCGTGCCTCTGTTGATGCAGCAGACTAGCAAACAGAATTAGCGGATCAAATGAAAAGATTGTGACTCACAGTTGAGCATTCGTGGCTTGTTGCCAGTCAACAGTTTCTTTCCATTGTGATAGAACGAAAGACCTTTTCAAACATTGTCACGCCTGAGGATATCACTGTGAGATTAGTCACAGTAATAAAATAATGTGCAGAATGTAAACTGAGATGTATAATGAATGAAATCGGTATTAATTATTGAAGACATCTTTTAATTGTATGTATGGTCCGTGTCCCAGTATGTTTGGTGTCTGAGACCGTAGATACAGCTCATGAGAACATAAGTTTGCATCCTATTTTTTTAATCA
This sequence comes from Pomacea maculata, assembly GCA_004794325.1. Lineage (NCBI taxonomy): Eukaryota > Metazoa > Mollusca > Gastropoda > Architaenioglossa > Ampullariidae > Pomacea > Pomacea maculata. Next base: position 24,530 of record SRHC01002461.1, read on the forward strand.
TTTTTTTTTACTGCTTGCGGGTACGCTTTAAGTTAGTTTAGGTTAGTCCTTGTTACTCCTCGAGGGCCGCAACAACACCTCGCCAGCGGACCCGGTTTAGGGCACACATCCCCCCTTCAGTATAGGCTTTAAGTATTTTTTTACAAATGTTTCTATACAACTTTTATCGCTTTAGAAAATATAATCTTAAGTAGTTTGTAAACACTGTTAGATATTCAAAATTTAGAATTCTCTTCTGAATAAATGTAATTTTCGTCATTTCCTATTTTCGTAAAGCAGCAATGCATAAACATTTTGCTTTCTATTTCCGTTCCCCCTACAACTTGTTAACTTATTTGCTCTGTGAGAGACAGAATGAGCACGAACTATATCCCTGGACTGCTGGCAGACGATTTCTTTTTCCAGTTAACTGCTAAAACGAGGCATTAGACGACATAGCTTCCGGTTTATTCAATTCTTTGTTACGGCTCGCCGAGACTAACAGCGGATCACTTCGCAAGAGGCCAAGAGTGAGTCTCGGCATACAGACATCAGTCCATCAATACACGTCCATGGAATGAGTAAGAGAATGAACATTATAATGATAGAGTTGTAGGAGAGGGTGGAGAGATAGAAGATATTGAGCGTTGGTTGATTTGATCACTTGCCGATTATAAGAATGAGTGTATATCTGTATACCTTCTAACCAAAACAGTAGCTATGAGCAACAATCCAGTACATGAATATGAACATTCAAATTGTACAAGACATGAAAAAGCAAAAGCTGCAGATGGTACAGAACAAAAGAAGACTGAAGCAGGTGGCCTAAAACATTTGAAAGACTTTATCTAATAAAACTGTAAGAAACAAATCTTCTAGGTATACCACAGCTCCAGTCAGTACGAATATAACAAGTAGAAGAACTCTGTGCTGCTGCTCAAAAGGTTACCTGCTTTTTTCTTGCCACTTAAAGTCATTGATGGTAACATGTAAATAATTTTGAACCTTCGATTTTGAGAGTGGAAACAAATGGAAACAGAGATAAGAGCAATACTGCAGTTTACTTTTAATATACTCTAATATCATTGTTCAAATTACTGCAAATTCGCATCAATATCAGCAAACAGTGCTTCAGTGCACTGTATGGCAAATACGAGCCATGTGATCCACAATATGATGGATTCTGAGCAATCTCTGTGATAATGAAGTTTCATCGATTAAAAAGCTCGTTTGCTTGCCGTGATGTGAACACAGCAAACTTTCTTTCCGCCTGCCAGGCGTCCTAATCCGAGTTTTCGATTTTTCTGGCGTCTGAAGGACACGTAGCAATGGGCTGGACGTCAAGAGCCTGCTTGTATTCCAGTCATTTCAGAAGGACCGAATCACTAGTTTTAATATAAATATTGACTCTATTTCAAAAGGACCGTCTTCAAATATATTTACATGCGATCTCTTCAGTAAAGTGTTGCACACCGGTACTTGCAACTACTTGCCTGATCACCTGCTTCATGGAGCAGCCTCAACAACTATGGGACTTTAAAGAAGTCTCTTTTATTGCTTCTTTTTTTTCTTATTTATATATTTTACTATCCGAGGTAGAACCTTTAGAACCGTGGTAGTGACTAAACCACGTACAAGGATATATTGTAGATAAATATTCCATGTGAAGCAGATGAGGTCCAGACTAGGATGACGACGTTAGTGGGTAGACCTCGGAAATTATCTTTAGAGATCCATCAAACGGTGGAACATTTCTCGTAAAAACGCACTAAACAGAACAAAACTAAATTAATTATTTTAGTGTATGTGGTGCAGCTTGATTCACCCTGTTGATTAAGCTTTTGAACGGGTATCTGACCCCGAGTAAAGCAGTGACGGAGAGAAGACACGAAAAGCTGGTCCGGACAATGTTACGGTCTACTGCTTCGCTACCCAAACACTCAAAGGTTACGGAACTGCAATGACCTTTACCTGCAAACACCAAAGCATTGCGACTGTGATCAATGCAACTACAGCACGAGACAAAGGTCCACAATACTTCAACCTTGTTTCAACCTTGTGCTGTTTTCGAACAGTCAAAAGAGGAAGGACTAACATCGCCATGTGTGTGTGGGATTATCTTACAAGGACATCTTCACAATCTGATAAAGACAATCAATAATATCGAGTCATTAGAAAGCATTTCTTTTTCATGTCCTTTCTGTTCCAGCTTTCTGGGTTGTGTTTGTAAAAACAATTAGTAGTTTTTCATCCTAAATTTGTTGGTCATCGTGCGTAATACAACGATGAAGTGGTGTTGTGAGGGATAAACAAAGTTAACAGAACGGTTTCTATGTCCATGTAGCTTTGGACCCTGTCTGTCTGTCTGTCTGTCTGTCTGTCTGTCTGTCTGTCTGTCTGTCTGTCTGTCTGTCTGTCTGTCTGTCTGTCTGTCCTTTCACCTGATAAACTGAGACTAGAGTCCAGCCACCACTGACCTCCGTATTGACCGTTTGTGTTGTTCCTTGACATCCTAGTCTTTCCTCCGGACCTTAGTTACCTGCGGTGTACTTTCTTTCTTTAATTTATTTGCAGGCTTCTGTCGTGACTATTTCTCTTAGTTTCTCTTCCCCTGCAATTTTTCGTCTGATGAACGGATCTTCGTCATGCCTGTCACCTCAGCAACATACGGTCACAGGATTTTTAGTTACTTTACTATGCAACAACACAATGGAACTCCCCACCCCCACCCTACTCAATTCCAAATCCGCATCCGACACACCATTAAATCTTTCAAATATGCACTAAAGACACAACTCATACTTGAGTGTTACTCCTACCAACAATCCATAGAGTGCTACTCCTGTCTACCCTCCACCCTTTCCTCAACCCGTTTTCCGTTCATTGCTACTTCCCTACTCCCTTTCCTCTGCTGAATCATAACACTCTTAGTTCTTGTTACCTGATTCCTCTTTGCGTTTTCCATATGTGTTCTTATTAGTTAACACTACTGTTGCTCATCCTTCCGTTCTTTTGTTTATTGTCCAAGTCTTGTTGTGTCTCAAGCGCTAAGAGCGCTCTCCGTAGGAGGATGATTATGCGCTATACAAAGGTCAAATGTTTATGAGTAGTTACCTAGCAATGCTGTCTACAGCTCGGTGCTGTCGTCTTTGACCCCTGAGATTGAATCATGCCTCGTTTACCGGACTTGGATCATCATTTATTTTCCTCAGCGACAAAGTCTGCTGACAGACTTTGCTGACTCGCAAGAAGGACAACTCTTTTTAGAAGAAGACAAGGGCAGAAAACGTAGTTGCTTCCCATTGGACTGAGCAGATGCCAACGTTTCACAAAGTTTTGTAAAGTTGTGTGTGAAAGTCGCAGGAAACACTGACGCTGGGCTAACTTTCGAGGCGTTGGACGTTTTCAAAGACTATTTTTCTAAGTGCACACTGTTTTGACAATACATCGGCCAAAGTATGACTAAGACTGTGGGACTATGGGACTGAGACTTTGAAGTACTTCTGGGATTTCAAGCTTTGGAAATTTAAACCAGGTAAAGCATTTTAAAAATAATATGAAAATATTATATAGATGAAACCCTTTATATATTTTACGAGTAGTAGTAAAAGCAGTAGTTATATATATTTCTCTAAGGTCAGAGCTATGTTCACATTTCACATGTGTTTGTCTTAATAGATCGTCAGTACATTTTTATTATTGTGCTTTTATTTTCATTTCTCAAAATAGTAGAATATTAGAAATGCAAAACGATTGGATAATAATAATGGAAACAAATAACAGGGTCGTAAAATAAAGAAGCTGATAAGGGTTGCGGTTTGTGATTTTAAATCTCAACTCGTAAATACTCCATGTCTGTCTGTATGTATAGTGCGCCTACCTACAGAGCTGCTCTTCCAAGGGTTTCTATTTTACATCTGTTGGATCGCCATCATTTTGTAGTTACAAATTGTGTGTGGTGGCTAATCTTTTAGTTGCCACTCGACTCTTCAGCAAACTAAGCATTGCGGGTGAAACCAAGCACCCTGACTAACATAGAAGCAAAAGTGTCAGTCATGTCTGTTATTGCCGAACATAAAGCGAAGTGTATGTCTTTCCCGTGTTGTCGTCGACTGAACTGTATGTTGTAACCTGACGGTTTGCCGGTGATAAACGACAAGTTACTGTAGAGCAGAGGTGAAAAACCTTTTTTTCCTCCAACTGCCATCTTGATGTTTATGACATCTCTCGAGGGCCCATACAAAATTATCTATTTAAAAAATGTTCTATTTGGCTATATTTGCGTAGCAAATTGTTTATTGCTTTATTGTTTGTGCTCATGACGCACTGAGGCTGCGACATCGATCACGAAACTTTTTTTTCCTGGTGGTGATGGTGATGGTAAGGGGCGGCAACCATTAAACTGCATACTGCATCGCTAATTCTTTTAAAACTTTCTTTTTTAAACTTTTGTAAAGACAGTGGTGTTAGCCACTAATGGAGGCATTGTGTTAAAACAAAGAAAAGCTGAACGCACAGCAAGCGAGGATACATTTTTACGACGTGTACTACTACTTTCACATTCTAATCTGCCAGACACCGAGCTAAATGTGTCGTGATTTAAGTCAGTAACAGCGGGACTGAAAATCAGTGATTTTTGCTGGCATTCTAACGTTCAAACATCACCAAATGTTTTTGTAAGAAACAGAACAGCTCATGATGATAACGCAGCACCAGCTGTCCGGACAACTTTAAAAGAAAAGGAAAAAAATTAGAAAACAAAAAACCATTGACCCAGGCTGGGCACCCTTCACAGCCGTTACTCCGGGTACAATACCCCCCGCCCCCCAAATGAATCCCCCCCAACCTCTCGTCAGGCCTGAGTGCATGTTGAACAGTACTATTCAAGCCGTTGCCGGTGACATCCGGAAATAGGAAGTCGAAGTTGCGTGATGTGGTACACTAGCCTGTTGTCTTTTGTATGGGACTGTTCACTAACCGTGATCTGTTTGTTTCCCTACCATTGAGCAAGACATCAGCCAAGGTTAGATGTGAACATGATATACACACATAATGCAAGTATTCAGTCCGTAACACCCGAGCGAGTTTGCCTTGCAGTTAGGACAATGTCGAGCTTTCAAATTGTCTGTAGCCTATGTATAAGCAGTTAGGAAAACAAATCAACACTAACAAAATTTCTAGAAAGTACATGAATGTTAGCTATATGTTTATGAAATGTTTATTAAAATCTTTACAATGAACCTATGATCACTAAGACATATCCTCAACATCCAGTCCACATTTTATAAGGCCCTCTACCTAGTATCTTATGTAGATATTACATAGTGCGACATATTAAGTCTAGATATGTAGATATTGTGTAGTTGATGACTAGTACTTTTCTGATGTAGTATGCAACGTGTTTGTTTGGCGCTGGAGTTCCGATTTGTTTCGGTTTATTAAACAACTTTGCTCATGCTGCCTGTTAGTGGCGGTCCATTAGTATAGTAGCCAAAAGTTTTGTTTGACTCCGATACATAGAGATTTAAAAAAAATTGGGCTCAGACCTTACCCTTCTATAAGCCATTATTTTTGAGACACAGTGGAACACCACCTCCGATATCGTTCACAATTCACATTCACCTGTCATACGACAAACACAGTAAAGCAGTTACAAACATTGACACAGTTGTTCATGGCAACATCATTTCCAAAACTCATCACACAAGACGAAATTTCGCCTAGCTTTCTAGCTTTTATTTATGTATTTACTTTCTTACTTATTATGGGTATAATCCCTTCTAAGAAATCTAATTAAGCAGAAAATTAATTTTGAAGAGAACGAATAGGGTCTCACAGGATTTTCGAATGGATGCCGTGTGTTTGGGTATTGTTGTAAAGCTGGTTGTGGACAGTCATAAGATATAACAGTTTTTTTTATAAACATCGTAGAGAAAACATATATAAGACAAGAATATCTATGATCACACCAAACAACAGCAGAACAACATCGGTGCTCACAGAACGCAGGAAAGAAAAGTGCAGGTAAAAGTATAGACATCAGAAAAATTATTTACAATATCATTACCTAAACCCTTAAACAAAGAAACTTGTCTTAACTTTACCATCATTTGTACCTCTCTTTTTTTCCTTTTTCTACATTTTTTTACAAAGTATTTTAACAAGTTATTTAGTACAGGTGTTTACTCAACTTCATGGACAGAATCTCTAATCCAACCGCTACACAAAAAGGAGAGGTAGACAAGACGATAACTACAGAGGAATATCACTCTTAATACTAATATTAGTAATAATATTTATAGCAAGATGTATAGTCATATTCTACATAACAGATTAAGCAAATGGATAGAAAAGTAGTAAAAAAATCAATGATGTACAGGCAGGCTTTCAAAAAAGAAAATTATAATATTTGACCACATCTGTACTTTATTTGCGTCAACCCAAAAACAACCGTAAGCCGGTAGAAATCGTATGTTGCATTTATCGACTTTCTCAAAGCATTCAATTCAGTTATAATGGAAAAAACTTTGGAGAATATTAAAAATAGAATAAGTGGACAGAAAGAATTATACCGCCACAAATTGTATAAAAGACTGTAGAACAGCGCTAAAGTTAAAGTAAAAGTAGTGGTGATGTAACACAATCTTCACTGTGTCCCAGGGCCTTAAAGCAGGGAGAGCTTGAAAACTTTCATTGCAGAATGTTTAATTTTTTTAAGAAAAAGAGATGAAAGACAACGAAAATGACAATGGAGAAGAAGGACAAGGCGAATTCATGACAGGTTGAGGATCCCCGCTCACATCGAAGCGTGGACATTAGGCAGTAAAGAATTAGACAAATATGTCAAATAACATACAGTTTAGGTGAATCAAATAACGACAGGTATAGCATAAATAAATATAAATGTGAAATCATCGAATATGAAGATAAAAAAAATCAAATTGGTGAAAACTGTCAACGAAATTGTAGATGAGGGAAAAGTTAACGTCTGTAAGAATTTTGCGCAAATGAGTTTACTTTCTGTGTACGACAGAAAAACATGACAACAAATATTAACTCGCACATAAGTGCCTAAAAAAGTTAAGGCAAAAAGAATAAAATCAGTTTACTAAAGGTAAAGATCTCCCTGAACACCAATCGTTGGTGGAGATGGGGGAGATATTTTGTAAGAGCAGTGCCCATCTCCTCTCCCTCGCTGCCTTACCCTCCCCAACCCTTTGTGGTCAGGTTCCCACTTACGACGACTTCAGCTTTGTTTACAAACATCTTCCGAGCTGCTCGTTGAAGACGGCATACTGACCACACACGCAGTGTCCGTAGAAGCAGACTGTCCCAGGGTAGGTCGTACAGTTGGCTGTATCAGTACATGCCGTCCTCAGAACTGTTGAAAATATTTTTTAAAAAAACAAACAAACATATTTTATCTCTGCTCTAGAAAGTCATACGAACAAACATTTTAAGGTCCGATCAAAATCATCTCTTGGCAATAATATCCTCGGAGATCATTGCTTAGTTAAAAATGTTATGGAAAGTCTAAAGATGTTTTACAGTGAAAGGTTGAAGTAATATCTATTGAAACAAGGATTTACTTGTAAGCATTAAGTATTTAAAACAAGTTTCAAAACAATAATATAATCAAAATATCAACTATCGTTATAGTCAAATATTATCAATGAAGCTGTTTCTGACTTTCATTGTTGTCATTTCGTCTACCTTCGAACCAGACATCCGCACCTTCCTTCCCCCCACCCCAACCCAAAGAAACTTTCTCTCTTTCTCTATCTCGCTCTGTCTTGGTGAATCCTAGGCCATTATATAATATACTCAACAATGAAAATCGCACAGCACAATGTTTTCAGTATCTACCTGTAATATAATGTAACATATGTGGTCTGTGGACTTCATTTTACTGAATATTTGTAAATTTGCTTTGTTATTGTCCAGACAATTGTATATAATGACAGGATGCTAGGGAAAATGTATCTAAAGTTATTAAGATATTGACATCATTGTTTAGTTTGAAACCCGTATATTTACATGGATGTTTAAATTATCTGGTATCAGGAAAAGCAGGAGTCTTAGTCAATATCTGTGGTGCTCTTAACCGAGGTGTAGGTAGAAAAATGACTTTTTGGGGAAAGTAACAGATTACTATGACTTACGTGGATGAGACATCGACAGGATTTCATACTTTTCATTAGGCGTGGCGCTGCATGATATCCAAGGATAATAAACGAGTAGAATACTGGTAATGTTCCCTGGTCAAGAGAAATGGTATCATTACACAGAAATTGTCTCGTAAAGTGATGTCGTTACATCATCTGACGTGCCTAGGGTCTGGTCCTTGGTGTACTCACTAATGTATTTGATGTTGATCATTGCGTCTCTTGTGTATTGACCGCCCTGCCGTAGCTTTTGCTGTGTTTACTGTCAACAATGTCAGCGAGCTCTTACCACCGCCGACTGATCCATCGGTCATCAATCAACACCAAACTTTGACCGTTTGGCAGCAAGTGGTGAATGCCACTAGATTCAATGTCTCCAATGTTATCGATGGAAAAATAAGGTGATACAGAAGAAGTAGAGCAGTTGTCAAGAGCAGCTAACGAACAAGATGAAATTACTGCTCCTAGAATACATTTTCAACTCTTTAAACATTCCATAAAAAAGTGACGTACGCACTTTCACACTTACCTGTTGGCAATCATTTTGTTGTGCACAATAAAAACTTTTCCGAGGCAATCGTCCCTTCATATTTTAAATTAGAAAAACTGATGAGAAGGTAATACCACAAAATTGGGTATATCTTTTATATACTCCACCATCTACTGAACAAATCGGATAACGACTACTTATGGAATGCGTTGTTTGTCTGCTTGCCTGTCTACTTATCTTCGAAACTCGGTGATAGTAGCAATGCTCCAAGGAGGTCGAAACTATGAGCATCGTACGTTTTGCAATGAAATGAGTGCTTTCAAAAATTCTATTTTAATGTATTATTGTTTGCCATGTAATTATATTTAACAGGAAAGGATCTCGTGGAACGAAAAAACACACACACTATGCGCTCGTGCAGTCAGAAAATAACTTACATCCTACATAACCGATGGCTCCAGGAATCAAGGTTTTTGACTGCATGTGTGGTGTCATCACTGCTGTGATCTTGACGCGCACCCAGTCTCCCACGAGGATGTTTGCTGGATTTAAAACACAATACCGTTAAATATCAGGCAAGTTTGGATAATTTTTCTAAGCCCAAAGTGCACAAAATTTGTAATCCATTAATAAAGACAAATATCAAAATGTCAAGAACATGTCATGTTTATCTATCCGAATTTCTGTATCAACATTCATCCACCAGTCGCTGCCTTCATTTTCTGCCTTTGCCTGTAAATCAGTTCGCTCATTCATCTAGTCATCATAATAGTATTTCTGGAATAGTGTATCATGCAACAACAACAACAACAACAACAACAACAACAAATTACAAGAGTAGGTATTGGGAAGAGACCTGTACAAGTAGGGTCTTTTTCACCAGAAACCAGCGACCATTGTCCAGTTTCGTTGCAAGTGCGCCTCCCTGTACCCGTGCCGTTCTGAACCGTCCCCGGCTGACAGCTGTAAGTTATGTCGTCACCATAGTAACCAATGGCGTGACTTGGCAACGCCCACGCAAGTTCAGGAGGAGGAGGGCACATCGAGGCTGCAGAAGAACAACCCATAGACTGCATGCTGCTGCTGACGTGCGCATGCTTCACAGTTTGACAACGCGAAACATTGACTCCGAGGGAACAACGAGAACTGAAAAGCACACTACTGAAATACTTTCAATAGAATAAACGTACATTTCGTATATATATATACCTTCAGACCCATGCACCTACTGATACAAGGCTGTATTGTCCAGACGCATGGACAGAAGAAAGCAACATAAGAAAAAGGACGAGAAAAACACACAGTGGTTTTTACGAAGTAGTAGAAATTTCTGTTTCTGTTCATATTTTTCGTAGATAAATAAAGAAGAATGCATGATGTACCTACCACCTATTTTCTTTGTTGGATTTACGCCCGTGTATAGGCTTTGAGCAGAAAAAAAAATAATTTCAGGACTCAAACCAAAATAAAACGAAAATAATTTCTTTAATTCAAGACTTTTCTTTTTGAAAAATTTACTACAAAAAATCTCTGAAGCTGGGCTTTTCGAATAGAAATTAGCAGTAGACGGGAAAACAGACCAGTAATATACTTCTCCTCTCCCTTACTTAGTATAATGTGCATAGCCTTTCTTCAGTGTATATTATGGTACAACAATTAAAAAAAATGATAAGAATTTACTCTTTCTTGATCGAAAGCACCTGAACCCTGGGTATGGCACCAGGGTCCTTGCACATGGCTGCAAGCACACGTTGCAGGCCTGCAGGTCCTGATGGTAGAAAATCGTGTTGCACGTGCTGTACGCGAGACAACGACGCAAGCACACGGTGAGTGTTACATTGAAAATAGTTGGGACATCACCTGTGATTGTCATGTTGGTGAAATTCGAGTCTTCCATCCACAGTTCTCCCTGCCTGAAACAACAAACACATGTATGGTATGAAGCTGTGACATTAAACAAGTCTACCGGAAATCAAGCAAAGACGATTGCAAACTTAAATTTATTTCTAAATATTTAATTTCTGGTTGAGAAGCTTGATGACTAGTGTAATGAGCAAGCCGTCCGGTTCTAATGAGACTTAAGGTCCCGTCCAGGTGCGGAAATAATTCAATGATGAGTGATCTGGACTATGAAACAGAATAGTGAGTATTGATAAGCAAACAAACCAGGAGCAACTCGTAGGTTAAGAAAAGGTTAGGAAGTTCGCCCTTATTTCTATAGTGATTATATACAGTCTTTCCAGCGCGCTTTGCTCAGGGTACATATCACAACATATGTTTTTAAATTGTAATTGACCTTTAACGAAATGCTGGCTTATTTAGTCTTATTTCAGAAATTATGTCTCTCCTGTTTTAGTTCGATAGAAAAAAAACAAAACAAAACAAAAACAAAACTCACAAACACAGATGACAACTAAAATACAGATACATAGAACATCAGTGCACAACTGAGTACGTGAACAAGATGTATATTTCCCCCTTCAATTATATCTGTGGCATATCTTAAAAAAAGGTTTACGTAATTAACACCTAACCATAATAAATAATGATGAAGCTACATATCAAGGAAAGATGAGGGGATCACAAGAAGACTTACGTTGAATGACTTGATATCATCGCATAACGGAAGACTATCAGACTGCAAACCACAGCAAACGTATTGTGTGCCATCGTGTGTGACCTGACCACAGAATGGTTTCCTGCCAATGTAACCAGCAGATGACTGGTGACTAGAGTCCGGAACTCCATGTGTGACGCAGTTGTGGTCGATATTGATTGTTTTAGTGTTTTATGCATGTATTACTGAACAGGGTTGAGAAATCGTTCATCTCTCCCACCCCTCCCCTTAATACGTTCATATTGATTATTTCTTCAATGCATCTGATTGGCTCCATTCGAAAAAAAAGCTTTCCTTATTTAAAGAATGGCTTCATTAACAATGCATAACTTTACAACAATCTGTCCGATCCCAATATCTTAGATAATTATACTGGTATTTCACTAATATTGCTTATTGTTGTCAATAGTTTCATGTTTTCCAACTTATTTCATCTAAAAATTATATCGATCCATTAACTCTTTACAGTTACGTCGGATATTTGTGGCCGGAAATTTCCGTTTACTCAGCGACTATTGATGCACATTTTGCAGGGTCTTCGGGAAATGTTTACTTTTATGCATTTGTGTTCCAGCATCTTTTTTTAATACTTGTAACATACACTATGACATGTTACTGTTGGCTCCAAATTAAAATCAAGGCAGTGAAAATGCTGATATTCCTAAAATTGACATCTTTTGAAACGTCACAGGCACGAACATCATTTTATGTGGTGAGAGATTCTTGATTGCCATTAGTCCATATTATAAAGAGAGTGAATTCTTCATTGTATATAAGCATACAGTTAAATACAATCTTGAATGTTAGTAATTTACACACCGTTGATACTCAAATTAAGTCCTTAATGATAAATATATGACTTATGCTGCCAAGGGACAGAGTTGCTGGATATTACAAAGTCCGTGTAGTGCAGGTGTCGCTGAGTTACTGGACGCGACAAGAGAGAACACAAAGAAAACATTCGATGAAAAATGCTCTAAGCACGTTCTTAGCACGAGAGGAACACGCGCCAATAAATACTTCTTCAGTATCTTCTTGTCAGCCTGCTAAGTGCTGGCAACATTCGATCTCTTATAGTTTTGCCTTGTCTGATCAAAATGACGAACCTTGTCGGCTGTGAAACTCATTGTTGAAAGTCCTACAAACGATAAGCATCTGTAATGTACCCTCTCCCTCTTTCCCTCTCTCTCAAACACAAACTCGTGCGCACTCAAATGTTCACGTTTCCAATCGTTCTGTGGTGATTTTTCATGCCGCCTACCGTAGATTTTCTCACCTTATTTTATCTTCTTCCATGGTTGAACATGAATGATCGTGTCAAAGCAGTGTTTCACGATGAACAACTTTCATTTATTCTACTGCCAATTTGTCAGCCTCGGTTTGTTGCATAGGTAAAAAGCGGTTAATGTGTCTTTTGTTTGTGGTATTTTTTTAGTTTTTTAAAAACCTATTTTCTACAATGGATTTTTGAACGTGCATTGATTCATTGGAAGCTGTAAAAGAAATGAAAGGAATGTTAGTTTTTATTTCAGTATTCAGCAATGGTCTTATATAATATACATTTTCAATGACATTTCCGGTTTCTGAGGTGCAAATTTTTGCAAGCGGTCCATCCTTTTCAAGGCAGTCACATAAAGTATGGCTCTGATCGAAGTCACCAGTTCAATACAGGCCATTCTTTACTTCAGTGTTTGAGATGCTAATGTATGCAGTGGCGTAGGAAGATTCTCGGCTTTGGCGTGGTGGTGGGTAGGGCAAACTGCATTCCGACAGTGAACGACTTTCACATTTTTGTCTAATCAGTAATTTATTTCATGACGGATTACAGACTGGGAGAATATAGATCACAAACAATAATTACACAATTACACAATAGTGGCGTGGTGGTTTCTTGTAATCTGATGAGGGAAAGAAGTGCGCAATAGTGCGTGTCTCCTGGCCGGATGACCGGAGCATGGTAGACGACAGTAAAGAGAGGTGACAGACCACCACGAATTATGAGCATTTCCATGGCAGGTTTTTACCAGCTATCCCTCCCACATTCTCAACAGTACACCTGATTACAGTTTTTCTCTCTTCTACTCTACCTTTCCATTTTGTGAAGAATCGCAAATTATTAGGCCAAGGGAAGGGGTGGGGTAAAAAGATATTCTTGCCCTTTCGATACCTTTTGTTAACCCACTGGAGTGCCACGCCACTGGAGGTACAAAACAGTGATGCTCAGCGGCAAGGTTCACCTCCAGTCGAGCCAAGCCACGCCCCACCCCACCCCCTTAGCAAGGCTTAGTACGCGATATGCAATGTGATTTGAAGCGTTAGTAGTTAATTGTTTGCACATGTTTCAAACCCCTTTATCAATTGAGTAAACGTCGTAAAGTATACCCGAATGAGTGAGTATATAATTAATACCTGCATGAGAGCAAGGTTAAGTTTAAATGTAAAGCTTATATAGAATATATGTGTATCTGAACAAAATTAATGTTTGAGTAGCATCCCATTTCAAAGTGCTTCGACATAATGAAAATGTCGATAGATGCAATGTTTTATTTGGTTAAATGGTGACAGCAAGGACTGTGTCAAGTGAAGTGGATCCCAAGTACATGTATTTGTTCACTTTATTTGTTCTTCTTTTGTTTTGTTTTTTTGTTGTTGTTTTTTTTGTTTTGTTTTGTTTTTTTCTTTGCGCAATGAGCATTCTTCGGAATGGATACCTGCGCATTACAAATCGCCATCATCATCATTATCATCATCAGTGACAAAGTCTGCTGACAGACTATGCTAACTCGCAAGAATGACAACTCTTGTTATGTTAAGAAGACAAGGGCGGAAAACGTAGTTGCTTCCCATTTGACTGAGCAGATGGCAACGCTTGTGAAAGTCGCAGGAAACACTGACACTGGGCTAACTTTCGAGGCGTTGGACGTTCTCAAAGAATGTTTTTCTAAGCGCACACTTTTTGACAATACATCGGCAAAAGTATGACTGGGACTGTGTGACTGTGAGACTGTGAGACTTTGAAGTACTTCTGGGATTTCAAGCTTTGGCGATTTAAACTGAGGCTGCGACATCGATCACGAAACTTTTTTTTTCCTGGTGGTGATGATGATGGTAAGGGGCGGCAACCATTAAACTGCATACCAAATCACTAATTCTGCAAAAACTTGTTTTTAAAACTTTTGTAAAGACAGTGGTGTTAGCCATTAATGGAGGCATTGTGTTGAAACAAAGAAACGCTGAACGCACAGCAAGCGAGGATACATTTTTACGACGGGTACTACTACTTTCACATTCTAATCTGCCAGACACCGAGCTAAATGTGTCGTGAAAATCAGTGATTTTTGCTGGCATTCTAATGTTCAAACATCACCAAATGTTTTTGTAAGAAACAACACCTCATGATGATAACGCAGCACCAGCTGTCCGGACAACTTTAAAAGAAAAGGAAAAAGAGAAGAAAAAAAAAGCACTGACCCAGGCTGGGCCCCCTTCACAGCCGTTACTCCGGGTGCAATATCCCCCCCCCCTCCCAAATGAGTTCCCCCCAACCTCTCGTCAGGCCTGAGTGCATGTTGAACAGTACTATTCAAGCCGTTGCCGGTGACATCGGGAAATAGGAAGTCGAAGTTGCGTGATGGGGTACACTTGCCTGTTGTCTTTTATATGGGACTGTTCACTGACCGTGATCTGCTTGTTTCCCTACCGTTGAGCAAGACATCAGCCAAGGGTTAGATGTGAACAGGATATACACACATAATGCAAGTATTCAGTCAGTAACATCCGAGCAAGCTTGCCTTGCAGTTAGGACAATGTCGAGCTTTCAAAATAATGGTCTGTAGTCTATGTACAAGCAGTTAGGAAAACAAATCAACACTAACAAAATTTATAGAAAGTATATGAATGTTAGCGCTATGTTTATGAAATGTTTATTAAAATTCTTACAATGAACCTATGATCACTAAGACATATCCTCAACATCCTGTCCACATTGTATAAGGCCCTCTACGCTAGTATCTTATGTAGATATTACATAGTATGACATTTGAAGTTGAGATATGTAGCTGTTGTGTACTTGATGCCTAGTACTTTTCTGATGAAGTATGCAACTTGTTCGTTTGGCGCTGGTGTTTCGTTTTGTTTTCTGTTTATTAAACAACTTTGCTCATGCTGCCTGTTAGTGGCGGTCCGTTAGCACAGTAGCCAAAAGTTTTATTTGACTCCTATATATAGAGATGTTAAAAAAATTGGGGTCAGACCTCACCCTTCTATAAACCATTATTTTTTTAGACACGTTGGAAACGCCACCTCCGATATCCTTCACAATTCACATTCACCTGTCATACGACAAACACAGTAAAGCAGTTTACAAACATTTACACAGTTGTTCATGGCAACATCATTTCCAAAACTCATCACACAAGACGAAATTTCGCCTAGCTTTCTAGCTTTTATTTATGTATTTACTTTCTTACTTATTATGGGTGTAATCCCTTCTAAGAAATCTAATTAAGCAGAAAATTAATTTTGAAGAGAACGAATAGGGTCACAGGATTTTCGAATGGATGTGTGTGTTGGGGTATTGTTGTAAAGCTGGTTGTGGAGAGTCATAAGATATAACAGTTTTTTTTATAAACATCGTAGAGAAAACATATATAAGACAAGAATATCTATGATCACACCAAACAACAGCAGAACAACATCGGTGCTCACAGAACGCAGGAAAGAAAAGTGCAGGTAAAAGTATACACATCAGAGAAATTATTTACAATATCATTACCTAAACCCTTAAACAAAGAAACTTGTCTTAATTTTATCATCATTTGCACCTCTCTTTTTTCTTTCTCTAAATTTTAGACAAAGTATTTTAACAAGTTATTTAGTACAGGTGTTTACTCAACTTCATGGACAGAAGCTCTAATCCAACCGCTACACAAAAAGGAGAGGTAGACAAGCCCGATAACTACAAAGGATATTTGTAATATTAATATTAGTAATAATATTTACAACAAGATGTATAGTCATATTCTACACAAAAGACTAAGTAAATGGATAGAAAGTAGTAAAAAAATTAATATTGTACAGGCAGGCTTTCAAAAAAGAAAATTATAATATTTGACCACATCTGTACTTTATTTGCGTTAACCCAAAAGCAACCGTAAGCCGGTAAAAATCGCATGTTGCATTTATAGACTTTCTAAAAGCATTCAATTCAGTTATAATGGAAAAACTTTGGAGAATATTGAAAAAGAATAAGTGGAGAGAAAGAATTATACCGCCACAAAAAGACTGTAGAAGAGCGTTAAAGCTAAAGTAAAAGTAGTGATGATGTAACACAATCTTTACTGTGTCCCAGGGCCTTAAAGCAGGGAGAACTTGAAAACTTTCATTGCAGAATATTTTTTTTTAAGAAAAAGAGATGAAAGACAACGACAACGACAACGACAATGACAATGGAGAAGAAGGACAAGGAGAATTCATGACAGGTTGAGGATCTCCGCTCACATCGAAGCGTGGACATTAGGCAGTAAAGAATAAGACAAATATGTCAAATAACATACAGTTTAGGTGAATCAAATAACGACAGGGATAGCATAAATAAATATAAATGTGAAATCATCGAATATGAAGGGAGACTGAAAAAAAAATCAAATTCGTGAAAACTGTTGACGACATTGTAGATGAGGGAAAAGTTAACGTCTGTAAGAATTTTATTTTGCGCAAACGAATTTCCTTACTGTGTACGAAAGAAAAACAAGACAACAAATATTAACTCGCACTTAAGTGCCTAAAAATGTTAAGGCAAAAAGAATAAAATCAGTTTACTAAAGGTAAAGATCTCCCTGAATACTAATCGTTGGTGGAGATGGAGGCGATATTTTGTAAGAGCAGTGCCCATCTCCTCTCTCTTGCTGCCTTACCCTCCCTAACCCTTTGTGGTCAGGTTCCCACCTACGACTTTGTTTACAAACATCTTCCGAGCTGCTCGTTGAAGACGGCATAGCGACCACACACGCAGTGTCCGTAGAAGCAGACTGTCCCAGGGTATGTCGTACAGTTGGCTGTATAAGTACATGCTGTCCTCAGAACTGTTCAAAATATATATATATATA
>SRHC01002462.1:0-41845 GCA_004794325.1 Pomacea maculata
ATTGAATTAGAAGATGGAACTGGGGTGTTCTACATAAGTACACATATTGCACCTCCTATACATGTCAATATTATTTTATTACTCTCCCCTATCATAAAAGACTTCTTGAGGAACCAGTGTAAATGATTCACCACCTGTCACAAAAACCAAATGAGAAATGTACCTAGTCATTTTAAATAACTGTATTTCGGATGGAAATATTTATTTTCTAAACCGGCTGTTGTGTGCTGACTATCGGCTTTGCATTTGCATTCTCTCGGTATCTAGATCTTTTTCTGCGGATGACACAGACGTGTAAAAAATAAGTCTACACAGGTAAACAAAATGACTAACCTTTGATGTTTATGCCGTCCATCAGTTGTCTGCAATCATCTAAAATATTTATCACTTTCTCCGCTTATCACTGGTGTTTCTGGTGGTTGCCTCCGCCCGTTGGTGGATGTTTTTGACGACTGCGAGATGAAATTGTGGAAGATTTTAAATTGTTTCATTTCTTTCTTATTTCATCTTTTTCTTTTTCTGGTAAAGCCTCTTCTTCTCCCTGGTAACCTCCTCGATTAAGACTAATTGTTCGCTGTCGCACATCTCTCCTTCGTTTCAACCATGGTATGCAGACGAATTTCGCGGCTCGGCACCATCGCTGTAGCGCAGTTTTCATTGGTGGAATATACGGTTGGCAAGGCCGCTCCCCGGACGAATTTATTTATATCGCTGACCTCGACCGCCGCGCTGACCTGACCCGTTTCTCAGCTAAGCAAGGGGCTGAGATCGCTCATGCAACAGGCTTGAGACCGCGAACTTAGCCAAGACGAAAAGCGAGTTAAGCAAGGCATCTTAAGACGAAAAGTTAAGACCGCCTATGCACCGGAGCCCCTGTCGCCAGAAGAGAAGACAGTTGATGATGTTGGTGGGTACACCGACCAGGGTGACCAGAGTGCCCAGACAGGCGTACACCACAGTCTCCACTACCTGTGGCACGTTCATGTTGACAAACCCACGTATGCATATGCTTAGGTCTGTAATGGCGGACATCCTGTGTTTAGAAAATGTCTTCCGTGAGGAAGGAAACTATTTCAACCGTGAGAATGTTTGTTAAAAAAGATTTTGTCCTGTTAGAGTCCAACAGTTCGCATCACTGATTACTTCTACACACCATGCCTCATATATTAATCATTATCAATGGAATAATACACGCAAAAAGTCATGTTAATAGTCAAAGAAAATATTTCTTCAATGGCTAGTGACCCCCGGGGTCAAAGTAACATTGCTACATTGTGGTAACGATGAACACATCGAAGATCATGTTCTGAGCTCGCGAGGCCAGTATTTATACAGGTGGTGCACCGTGCTTAATCATTAGAGGACACTTGATATATGACATTGGCAGGACAATTTAAACACGAAATAATAAAATTATTTTTATGTCATGCCTAATTGGGGAAGGAATTCGGAGCGTTTGGAAATTAAATGCACGTGGCTAACATCTCGCCGTGAATATTTACAAGGGAATGTCAGAATGTAAATTCCTCCTTACTGAGTTAGCTTCAACTAATGAGACTCATATTTTTATTTTTTATTTACAAGAAATAACAATGTATGCATCGGGCGCGCTCGTGTGTGTGTGTGTGTAAGCGTGTGTGTCAGTGTGTTTTAGCTTTGGATGTATCTGTAGGTGTGCGTGTGTTTGTGCGTGCGCGTGTGCGACTGCTAATCGATCCTGACATGAGACAAACTTTAATTACGAACTCTGTTGAGACATTTGTGATATTTTTATGTAAAAAAGTGAAATAATAGGAGTTACTCGCAATATTTAATTTTACTTTAATAGATAATAACGTCTCCTTCTATACTTTCATTGATCTAATTATAAGTGAACGGTTGCATACCTTTGAGTAAAAATAACTGATAGAAACTATCAGGTGCTGTATTCAGGGATCAGTTATAGCAACACTACATATTTTCAAGTAAACAGACTTTTTGAGTGTAGGCATTGATGAAGTATTATTGTGTACGGGTCAAATTTTGAGGACTCCACGAGTCTTACGCTGTAGGTAACCCTTTGGGGTCGCAGTTACCACAGAGGTCATGGCGGTGGGAGATGTAGATGAGGAAGGACAGTGCAGGACATTTTCAAGATGTTCACACCACTGAATGACGACATGTTCACTGTTTCCGCATGTTTCTTTCTTCCTCAGTGTTTGTCGTGTGATCGTCTGTGTTGCCGGGTCCTGTACGACAATCACACGACGGTGACGGACTGCGGCGATGACCGATGCAATGTTAGAGGCGAGGATTCCTACCTGGAGGATGAGTCGCACTGGCAGCATAGGTAGGTGACAGGCAAGGATGGCAATGTCAAAGACTGCCAATGACGAATAACACACATTGTAACAGCAACAGCGAACGTACAAGCAAAAACTACTGCTCCTTACCAACTTTATTTATTGAAAACAATTATAAACACATTTTTCGAAACAACCTACACAATACTTAGCATGAGAAGCACAATAAAAAAGACTGTTGCCAAAGTCCAGTCGACGTTTGAAGAACTCATCAAGTGTTATTTGACAGGCGTTCTGCTTACTGACTGCACTTGAATAAAATGTTTCAAACTCCTCAGGTAGCAATGAGTCTGCCTTCGTTTCCCTCCCTCCTGCATGAAATAGCTGCACAAACTTTCAGTGAATCTCCGGACATCCTTTGTC
Source organism: Pomacea maculata (assembly GCA_004794325.1). Taxonomy (NCBI): domain Eukaryota; kingdom Metazoa; phylum Mollusca; class Gastropoda; order Architaenioglossa; family Ampullariidae; genus Pomacea; species Pomacea maculata. Next base: position 2,706 of record SRHC01002462.1, read on the forward strand.
ACCTGCAGCAACTCATTAGGGACATCATCACTTACCTGGTCTGCTGATTGTTTCGTGTGTTTCGGTGCAATTAGAACAACAATTGTAAGGGTCGTGATCATCATCTTAATTGTAACATTAAAGTTCTTTTTTGAAGGGTTAAATATTTTATCATTTTTGACATATTCAAATTCCACATTTCTCTCATCCTTTTAACTTTTAATCCGTATTTCTACACTCATCTCCAAGACCAACTATTTAAAACGGGCGTCTTATAGCTTTTTCGCTGTCACATTTTTCAATCCGATTAAATAGAATTTTTAGTTCAAACAAGCAAATATTTTTAGGTTTATATACTAGGATTTCTTTCGATTCTTTAGGATTCGGTCCAGATAAGAGACTGGTCCAATTAACGGGTGGTTCAATTAATCCGATTTAACTCTGTGTGTGTGTGTAATTTATTTTAAATAATTATGTAAACAAATATTTTCCTCAAGTAGGACAAGCTTGAAAAGGCTAAAAGGAAGGTTGCAATACATGTGGTTCACAGACACTAAAATCCCCGAGTGTTGCTCAGTCCAGTGGTTTACTCGCTCACTCGTATAGTACATTACTCTTGCTCATGAACGTCTGTGAACACCATTGAACCTGCTTTGTAGGTTCTCATCAAACAGTTATTTTATTGTCATTTCAGATACACTCTTTCGACTTTACCTAACTTAATTCATGCATGTCATTTTATGTTGTTTTTATTTTTTAACCCTGTACCTCAATCTTATTTTAGTAAATTTTATCTCCATGGTAATTTTGCATCTAACTCCCAGTGGTAAGATGCTCCCTCAGGTTTGCAGCAGTATTTTATCTGACACTTGTGATACACTCAAACATACTTACAGGACACGATGTGATGCGTTTGAAAATAAATTGAACAGTTACGGAACAATCTTCAATTTTTTTTTTGCATTTTGAATTCACTTTTCACACAAAACTCACACACACATAGATAAACACATGCACAGTATCCGGGAAAAGTTAGAAGAGCAAAGAGAGAGCGAGAGAGGATTACATTATCTTGCAGTCAATGTGTACAAACTAAAGAATCATGACAGAAAAAAGAAATAGCACAAATAATAAAATAATTACAAGAGTCTTAGACCAAACCATGGATACAAAAGCAGACATACTGTACAGAACGGAAGACCCCTTGGCTGTTGATGCCAGTGAGCTGAAGGGATCTTACCTCCTTTCCCCATTTTCTCTCTCTCTCTTAAATATATATATTTACACACGCTCGTAGATAATGTTTAGAAGGCGACTAAAGTACTAGACAACAGGTACTTCATGGACATCTCCCGTGTCGTACTAGTTGTGGGAGTCTTTGCCTTTCAATGATCCATGGACACTCCCTGGAATATGTCCGAACATTCTGTGCATCTCCAGACGAAAGCGTGAGGAGCGATGATAGTAGATAAAAAAGTTGAGGCAACCATTTAGTTGATATATTCCTCTTACTGCCACTCTAACCTCTTTATAGTAGGTCACATAAACAGAAGAGGACCTGATGAACCATAGGCTGAGCTGAGAAGCAGCAAAGGGAATGTCAGAAACAATGAAGACGCACGCGACGATCAACAGCATCTTTGTCAGCGCCACCTGTTGGTGGTGAATGTTGCTAGAGCCATGACTACAGTTTTCTCTCCATGTTATGAGAGATCTCAGTGTCCTCACTGTCACAGTCGTTGTCAGCGACACAACTGTCAGATGAACAAGTGGCATCACTGTTTCGAGCATGATGTTGCGAAACAAATAGACAAATAATTCATTAGCTGTGTGAAATGTAGTGAATACAATAACCCAGTTGGACACATTTCCTATGTTAATTATAGCAGCCTGGTAGGAAACTGGATATATCAAGTAGCTGCCCTGTATACATATGAAACACGAGACTATCAGTGACGCCATTGTCTTGGTGCGCATAATGCTGGCAGCACGGTGTGGATACACGACACAAACACACGTGTCGACAGCCACCGCCGTGTTGATACAACCTGATGTCAGCGCTAATGCACGTGCTACACCTGTCACAGCTACTGTAGCTTTTGATATGTACTCTTGATACAGAAAAATATCTACAAACCGGATGAAGGAAGAGATAGAGAAGAGCACAAACGTGGCCATAAAGTAACAACAGTCCACTACCGCCAGCGAAAACAGACACAGGTTGACACGAACTCCAAGACCCTGGCACCAAAACACCAGACAGTTGATGATGTTGGTGCAGATGCCGATGAGAGACTCCAGACTGACGAGTCCACCGTAGAAGACAGTCTCTAGCACCTGGAGGACCTCAGAGCTCGTGCAGTCGGTCCACGTGTTGGTGTTGAACCGTTTGTAGCTACAGTCACTGGAGTTGGTCATCACAGACATGGTGTCTACATATACTTCACCGGGCATCTGAAGATAAACACCTCGTGTGTTTTAGACATGCTGTCAACAATTCAAAATTCACTGTTTTGTCTCCTTTTTCCTTCTTCTACGGCAACATTTTATACTTTTTTGCAGTTGTATTGTTTACAAAAAGAAAACAGCAAAATTGCATCGACAGAAAGATAGAAAATGTAGAGCAGAAATATATTTTTGTAAAAATATAAAGCACGTTTAGATAAATTTACATTGGTAGTACCAGATGGAAAGTGTAGCCTGAATAGCTAACAAGAAATAAAACAAGCAAATGCCAGCGGCATCAGGTTTGTCAGAGACATGTAGACTAGGTGTGTGCTCAAAGAAAATTATTTTTAAAGTTTGCGATGTTAAGAATACATGATACTAATTGTTAATAGTTTCCACATCTTTGATATTTTAGACCGTTTTTTGTGTGTGTGTGCGTGTGTGCGCGCTAGAGAGAGAATAAATATGTTCCTCTATTGAAAAGGAATAAAATGAAAGTTTTTCTAAGAAATTATTCGCGATTTGATCTCATTGACCCCAATGTAAAGGTTGCGATGAAGGACATGTTTACCAACCAAACAGCATGAAGTCTAGTGTTTAGCAATGGCGGGAAGATTTCGCTGTTATTATTAAATTAAATGATGTTTGAAGGGTTGTGTGCTGAGGTTTGTGTTCTCACGAATATCGTCAGAAGACATTTATCAATGCTTGATGAACTTCGATAAACATTTTAGAGAAATTAGAAACTAGACAAGATTTAGGTTTTCGCACAAAAATGACATTCTAAGTCTGTTCAGTATTCCCACCTGTGAACAAGATAGTTATTTTACATGTGCTTGTGTTGACATCAGTCTTTCTAGTTGGTGTAGCGATGTGTGACACAGTATGATACTCGTGCCCCCAGGTTGTGTGAGCTGTACTTTGAGAATACTGCCCACAAGGTACATAGAACTCTAGACCATCGGTTATAAATGTAACACTGAGTAGATACAAACATTATAATCAAAGAAAGAGACACAATGAGTGCAAAGGAAAGTGAACAGACAGTGAAACTCCAGTGTACGACAGACAAAGTGTTGTGGATGTTGACTGAAGGGGAAATAAAGTTGTCGCTTGTGAACCTGTGGCATCGCAGAGTAAAAGCGGTTAAACGGCGTCACAGCCTCGCAGTGCACGGGAACAACGACTGCAACATCCGTGAGGAGCACGCCAGGGGCGAGCACAGCGACACAGTGTGGTGACATCGCCTGTCGTCTGCAGCGCACCTCTACCTGTCGATACATCTCACGACAGTGTGCAGCTCTGCCAGGTGAGGCGGCGTGGCACAAACCTTACCTGGACTGTCTGGAAATCACTTGGCTGAGTGAGGACGAGGAGATGGATCTGGTGTTGACAACAGACAGGATCGCTGCAATAACGACACCATCAAATAAATCTCTCGAGCAATAAAATGCAACATCTCGTTCATCAGTCTGTGGACTAGCCACCTCAACCATCTCTATTGCTGTTGGTGGACCAGCTATCGCTACCCTCAACAGTTTGTCATCTCCACCCATCTTACACTACTTTGATACTACCTCTTCTATTCTTATCCATTGGATAGGGATACCAAGCAGGATACATCACCTTATAGCAAGTCAGACTCCTCGGAGAGTGGGGAAGAATGAAGGAAAGAAGAAATCCCGTCACCTTACGGCAAACAAGACTTACTGCTCAAGCAAGTGATGTCATCTGTGATTTATTCTGTGGTCACGTGCCCCGCTCCGTAGTCTCCACAAGGTACAGGGGCGTAAGGGGATGAGGGGACAAAGCACTTTCACAACTACAGCTGCTCTAGCAGGCTCTCTGGCTACAGTATCACACAAATAAAAATTAAGAATGTTACAAGCTAGATTAATTAATGTGATAGTACATACACCATCAGTATTGACAAATACGGGGATAGAAAGAAGATTAAAACACTTCTGAGTTATCGTTTTTTATTTATTTCATTATTCGAATATTTCTTATATTTACAGCTTCGTGTAAATAAATAAAATAAATAATCATACTTCAGTCTCCACTCATTTCTTGCATCGTTTTAGAGTTACATGTGATGGATTTTTGAACTATAAATTAGAAGTACTTATACATCGGCATATAGTTTCTCTTTCTATATATATATACACACATAAAATTTCAAGAGTTATATCGTAGTACTGCTGAGAGTATTACTAGAAACCTACAAACGCAAGCAAGCAGCAATTAACCAACATGCGAGAGTGAGAGTTCCACAATAATCCTGCATTTCCTTGTCAAAACACGATTGAAATCCCAAGGAAATGAGCAGGTTGGTGACAATCATCATGTGAATGTTACAGCCCAGGTGAGCACAATCCTGCAGGTAACAGTGTGTACTATGTCGGGTGCATTACGCCACGTGACTCACTAGAACCCACCCGGGCTCTCCTCCCAACAGAAGACTTAACGACATGAGAATCAAAACACAAGAAATAAATGTACGATACAAAAATCATAAGAATGACTTCACAATATCGCTCATCTACAAGGTTATTAATTCTATTCACACCTCCAATGCTGCGGTGTTGGTGTACACTGTTGTAAAAGTCATTTAGACACAGACGTGACCACATCACTTTAGCAGTTGCTTCTGAGTGGAAACTACTGCCCAGTAAATCAGGTGCCAAACACTGTCCCCGCCCATCACGTCACGTGGGATTTTTCCACCACCGCTTGCTACACGGCTTCATCGTTGTACAACACACAATAGTACATGCTCCGTGCAGTCACAAACACCTCCCTGATGACACGTGATCCTCCCGACTCTAGAGTGCGGGCAAACTACACAGACAACTTGTCTTCACGGGTCTTGACAGTTCGTTGTCACTGGTTGACCTCCTAACATAGGAATTCTGACTTTCTCCAGAATCTTTGCCCTTCTCCCTCAACTTTCGGTCTTGAAGAAAAGTCTCCTGACATTAAAGAAAGCTTAAAGCGTATCCTTTTGCACATACATCATACCTGCAATTATCCTGCAAACTTCTTGTTTCTTTATTTAATGCATTCACACACACACCCCCACACGCACACACACCTCCAGTGTCCCTCATCCAATCACAACTGACCAGCGCAAACAAGACAAAGGTCAGACAAAGGTCACACCCTTACTTGACCAATGAGAAGCCACGAAGAATCGTGCTTAACTTCTATCTATACTTCCAATCCACATTAACAACTTACATTTTTAGAGTTCACAGCAAAGCAAATATTCCGCGCGGTGAGGTAATGAACAATTAATTGAATAATTTTGGTTAGGGTCACAGACCTGTCCGTCATTCATGGTCGTGACTTTACCTTGATACCTGTAATGATTTAAACGATTACACAATAGTGATAAACACCTACTGATCGCCAGCTGTGAACTAGATAAACACAGTGACTGACCTGCCGCTTCGTGTCACACGACTTTCAATGGAAGCTGAAGAAAAAACATTTTAATTGAATATAAAACAGGGCCTTGGGTTAAATTTGCTGTCAGCCAGCAACAACCGCTGCTACCTACACTGCTGAGGTAAAGATTGCAGTAAGTAAACAAATATTGCAGCTTTTCGACATTATTACAGGCCTGTATATCATCTAGTGCAGTGCCACTCACCAGGGGTTAATAGAAAGAATGTGGGTATCGGTAACACATTTCGATCTGAAGTATAACTATGGTAGATTATTTCACTTTTTCGCAGGCGAGGTGCGCCGTTTCGATACCCGTACAGCGCAGTAAACTTCCCCAAGTCGACCCAGCTGGGTAAAGTAAGGCCCCGTTATAAAGCTAATAACGAGACATAAAACTTTCACAATTCTTTTTTGCCATTTTTCTTCGAGGAATGACTGACCATGCTGAACAGTTTCTGGCGGAATTGTGAGGAGCGGTAGTAGTAAATAAAGAAGTTGACACAGCCGTTAAATTCAGAAAACGCAGATATTACCGCACAAGCTGTCATAAACTGAGAAAAGATGACAGGTTCTTCCAACAGGTGCATGATGAACCACGAGCTCACCTGCACTACAGCAAATGGTATCATGGTGACAACGAAGACAGAGGCGAGGATCACGAGCATCTTGGTCAGCGCCACCTGACGGTGCTGAAGGTGATCAGAGACAGAGCTTGACTTCTGTCGCCATGTTATGGCTGATCTAACTGTTCTTACCGTTACAACCGTTGCCACGGATACCACTAGTACAATAAGGAGTGGAAGAACTGTTTTAAGAGTGATGTTTAGAAACAAATATACAAATAATTTATTTTCTTTGTGAAATACAGAGGGAACAACATTCCAGTGAGTCTGTTGTCCTACGGGTACAGGCACAATCCTATAAGAAAATGGATATATTATAAACAACACCTGCATGAGCACGAAACTAAAGACTATCATTAACATCGTTGTCCTGGTGCGCATGGTGCTGGCAGCACGGTGTGGACACACAACACAAACACACGTGTCTACAGCCACTGCCATGTTGATACAACCGGAAGTCAGCGCAAAAGCACGCGCTACACCTACAACGTATGTCATCGTGTTTGCGCTGTACTCTTCATAAAGATCATTATTGTGAAAACGGATTATTGTCGCCAGGGGAAACACACTGAATGTGACAGTAAAGTAGCAACAGTCAGCCACTCCCAGCGAGAAGAGACTGAGGTTGACACGACTTGCCAGACCCTGGCGCCACAACACCAGGCAGTTGATGATGTTGGTCGCGATTCCCACCAGGCACTTCAGAGATTCGAACCCTGAGTAAAATACAGCCTCTACTATTTGGCGAGTCAGCCAACTCGTATCTAGACCACGTGACTCAGAGGAGAGATATTCGAAGCCATTAGTACTTGTGTTCACACTTCCAGTCGATGAGTTTACCATGTCTGTACGATGCTCGCAGACAGAAACAGTCTACTTCAGACAGGAAAGCTTGTTGTGTAAACAAGTTTCATTGAAAATATTACACAATACTGTTGACCATGATGAAAACGACCATACTCATGGAGGTGAGCATTGGAAGCAGATGTGGAGTACTAAAACATTTCCCGTCGTTAATTTTCTAGTGATAATTGAAAAACAAATTTTAGCAATCAGCAGTCTCATACTAATTAGACAGCTCCCTCTATTACAGACTGTGAAGGAATCAAGGATCGGTAGGTCGCCTGACAATTTTTATTTTTGAAAACAGCGTTTATGATCTCCCTTATATCATAACATTGCAGTACAATTCACGGTAAAACAGTCAATTATTAATATAACAGTTACTAAACAGTTCTTTTCTGTCTCCTCGGTCCCGAATAGTTACTATGAAATATGTTCACCTTTTATACTGTTACTCGTCACATTTTTGTCTTGACAATTTTAAAATACTTTTTTATATTTATAATGATGAAAATACAAAAGATAAAAAGAAGAAACAAAACAATCGACAAAAATGATGCACAAATTGCAAGTGAAGTTTATTCAAACAATAATATTGAATAAAACACATTAAACTCTATTCACGAAGCCGATAAACACAGTGAGGAACTCAAATAGAAACCTCCATGGAAATGTCAAAGTCATTAATTCTGTTGATAGTATCTTCACACAGTCTACAGAAAGGAAAATCGTTCTTATATTGTCAATATTATGTTTTTTCTTCCGCGCGCGTGTGTGTGTGTGTGTTTCTAGGCTCGCGCACATGCGTGTGTGTGTGTGTTAGTATGTGTTGACTTGTTACAGTGTGCTTTTGTGTTTCTGATCGGTGTGACTATTTTACATAGAAGACTATATGTTATTGGTATAATTATATAAGTTTGTAAATAAAGGTGAGGTCTCCTTTACGTATTTTACAACTATTTCTACGTGGAAGAATTACTAGAGCCAAATAGCTTTTTCTTGTAAATACAAGTTTAATGTAACACTGACCGTAGTAGTGCAACTCATCATTTAGTTTAAAATATTTAAATAGCTTTATACGTTTGTTCTCCTAGTTGCTTGCTTGCAGGAAAGGTGTTTTCACCCAGAGATAATTTTGCAGAGTAAAGAGAAGACCCCGTGAGTCAGACCTCTGGACACGTGTCACAACGTGAGCTGAACATGTAAACACAGGGTCTGTAGCTGATGATCAGCGAGTGTTTTAACTTCTACACAACTAAACAACACATGGCTGCCATGCTACACTCCCAGGATGCACTACACCTGCTTGTGACGTCATACAAGGTTCCAAATAAGACTGATGACTGTCTACCACAGGTGAGGAGGTAGCAAACTGTAGTCTCAGCTCTCTACCTCTTGCCGTCTCTAGCTCACAGTCAACCACATACATCAGGACAAACTGAACACGAGTTGGTCGCCTCCTGTCTTGTGGTCACGATGAAGATAAATACCAAGACCTAGAGACTATTGAGAGTGATCTCTCGTACATAAAGTACTTACACGAATTATACTCCGATCGTAAATATTCATGTTAGTTCTTTCAACTAAGACTCTGTTCTTTTAAGGGCTTCTCTCCGTTCCATATAAGTTTGCACTGCCTGTTGAGAAGGTTTTGCAGTTTACTGTTAATTTCAGCCATCAGAAGAAATAATTGGGATAAATCAAGACAGAATCTTAAAGTAGTTGCGTTTGAGTACGAACATGTGGATGTCTAGCCTTGTGAGCAATTGAAAATGTTAGAGAACAGGCCTCACAGACTAGCGAGGTAGTGGCTCGCAAGGTAGAGACTGGCGAGGAAGATGTTGGTAAACTAAAGGTTAGTGCAAAAGATACTAGTGAGATAGAAACAGGAGTGTCGAGGTAGGAAGTCGGGCCTTAAAAGTTGTATTCGCGTAGGGGAGGTGACTGAAGTGTCTACACAAACAGATATCATGGGTTAGCTCCCTTCCACTAGATTAACATTGCTATGTTTTGTAAAATTTTTAACGTTAAAGGATTTTTTAAATCTCAACAATTAGTGTCGATAATAGAGAAGTCGAAGCATTTTTACTTTTTGTGAAAGTAAAAATAAAAGCGTATTGAAATAATACAGTAGCCTTCTTAAAAAAGTGAAATGAAAACACCACGACTTAACTTTTATTCTTGGAGCAGGAGCGTGTGTAATGATCTCTCTTTTACTGTCTTTGGTTGTTGCTAGGTTACTGTTTTGATAAAGGTAATGTAACTGAATGTGTTATTAACCCCTCTTGCTTAGTTAGGATTTAATGTTACTGAACTCGGCAACGAAATCTTTCTACTTCCTCTGGTGCCAAAGTTCGGTGTGATAAAATGTGTAAGATGTGATAATCCATACGACAGGCGTTGGGTAGCTTGTCCATTGTCAGTCGTGAGGAGCAAGCAGCTTGCCAGATGTCATTATGTTAGTCATTAGGCCGGAAACATGTGCAGGAGTAAATTGTCATGGATGTGAAACATGAAGAGTATCCCTTAAGATGGTCATCCTCGTTTCGTCTATTATAGCTTCCCTGTCAATAGCTGTTATTTTCAAAGTACTCTGCCCCATGATTATCTGCCACTTGTTATACTGTAGGAGGCGTCACATGTAACAGTTACCGTATGCTGCTTTTACTTCTAAGATCACCGACTGTTGAAAGGAGGCATACCTGAACGCTCTCTCCGTCTCCCACCCATCTCACCAACAGTCCAGTCATACAAGTTCGTGGACACTCGCTGTCCGACACCTACCTGCCCAGTGCACTGTACGCCCTCAGGACACCGTCAGTAATAGTCAGCATCATGGATCTCCTTGAGCTCAGCTTATTGACAACCTCCGATACACAGACCTTCTCCTCCGCCTGCTGGCCTTGGCGAGCAGCGTGTACATCTCACAGGTACCCGAGTTCTCTTCACCTTTCTTCCGTGGTCACTGACTGGCGCCAGGCGTTGACACCCGCTCCCGAATCTTTGTTCGCCTGGCAAACGAGTCTCAAAATAAATTTTCCTTGCGTTGAAAAAAGATGAAAATGCGTTGACTGTTGATCACGAACACCTGTACACTAAGTCTTTGAAATTTCATTTTTTCCCCCTCGAGTTTTCGTACTAAACAAGTATATAAAAAGCAGTTAGCACATTACTCGAAACCTTTTGGACAACTAAAGTTTTCTTTGGAACTCACACCTTAAATATGTAATTCACGTCTAACGTTCGCATTACATTTTCTAGTTACACTTTCATTATAGCTTTACATTAAATGTGTCTCAAGTATTTCTTATCAAAAATACAGTCTCATTTTCAAGCGTGAAATGAATGAGCACACTTCTCCTGGCTGAGTTATTAAAAATGCTATAAGTGTGGACACTTTTTGTCTCTAGGAATGGACTCTATACAGTTATAATGGTTATGGAGCTGCTTTGTGAAAAAACGAAATTTTAAATAAAAGTTGTATCCCCGACACTACCTCTGGGTACCGACGCACTTAGCGGCATCTACAGTGTACCCGGCCTGTCTCAAGGGTAGCAGGTCTTTAGAGGGGAAAGATACTATTAAGGAACAGTGCTGCATGTTTAGTCCTCAACATTTATCATCATCAACACTTTTTTCTACCGAAATGCTATACTGGAAGTATATTAAGAATAACACATTACCTTTATAATACCGTTCGACAAAAAATGCAAAAATTACAAAATTAATAAAATTTAATCTGTGTAAGTCACATGCAGGCAATTAAGAAAATACAAATTTTCGAACGTTCAGTTTGCACTTATTCCATCAGTTGTACTTTGATACAGCAACTATGGTGGTTTTCTTAAATACCAAAACCTTTAAGGACTAAGCAAATTACATGATAATTGTCTTTCTACAACCTTTTGATGAGTTATAGAAACATCATTGTGGATTGTGATTCTAGCGTTTTCATTACCGTGAGTGCTTCTCACAAAAATATCATCTTCCCTCATGTTCAAGGACTGGAAATCACTGGTTTTCGCCAATTTTTGAGACTCTAACTGCAATGGGATAAAAACATAAGCTCGATGTAGCTGAGGGAAACAAAACTAATGAACAATCGTAGTCAAGCATTATTTACGAGGTCTTTGATTGTCTTCATGTCCAAGACATGGCGATGAATTTCAACAGGACGCGGATAAACATTTGTGAAGATCTCGACGGAAGCGTGACGAGCGACGATAGTAGATGAAAAAGTTGAGGCAGCTGTTGATGTGAGAAAACATTAAAATTACTGCAGAAGCTGCCAAAGCATAATTTTGAACGCTTCTATTTGTAGAGGTACGGATGGTAAACCACAAACTGATCTGGAATATTATACACGGCAACATGATGGCGACATAGACGCAGGCCACCGTCGTCAACATGTTAATCAGCGCCACCTGCTGGCCAATGAGGTTGTTTGTGACATTACTTGTGGTTTGTCGCCACTTGATACCTGACTTCAGTCTCTTTACTGTGAGAATTGTTGATACTGATATTATTGCTACATTAATAAATGGGACTGCCATTTCCAGTGCGATATTTTGAAATAAATAAACAACTAATTTGTTTGCTTCGTGAAGCGGAGTAGGGCGAATAACCCATTGCGTTCGGTTTGCCACGGTAATTTTAAGATAAGTATAAGAAAGTGGAAATATAACATAGCACACCTGTATGAACAAGAAACTAAAGATTAAGAGTGATGTCATTGTTTTGGTGCGCATAATGCTCGCAGCACGGTGTGGAAATACCACACAGACACACGTGTCAATAGCTATTGCCATAGTGATACATCCAGATGTCAGTGATAATCCATTTACCACACCTACTAAAGCTACTGTCATTTTAGCATAGTACTCTTCGTACAGAAAAATGTCACAAAAACGGATAAAAGTTGCGAGAGGAAATAGTAAAAATGTGATGATAAAATACAAGCAGTCAACTAGCGCCAGTGAGAACAGACACACGTTCATGCGATCCTGAAGACCCTGACGACAGAACACCAGGCAGTTAACCACGTTAGTCGACACCCCAAGCAAACATTTTAAAGTGCCGACACCTGCGTAAAATACGGTTTCCACCATTTCCCGGGTGTCCCTGCTGGACTGAACACTCAAGTCAGTAGAGGGAGGTTCGTATCCAGGCGCACTGAAGTTTAGTGTGGAAGACATTATGCTTGGTGATATTCATTCAAAAAAAAAAAAGACTTTGGAAACATTAATGTCTGCTAGCAGCTTGAACTCTTACTAAAAGTAAAGATGAAACTAAATGCTTGTCAGGAAGCCGTAGATTATAAAGTGATTGAGATAAAGGTTAGCATTATCTGTCGTCCTTTATTCTCGACTAATTTTAATCACCAGCAGAAAAAAATACGATAACCAATAAAAAAGACTGTTGAACACAAGTCTTTACGGGAGAACAACTTTTTAACAGATAAGGAAGTGGCTAAATTTTTTTTACCACAAGTAAACAAAAAATAATTTCATTCAGACAAAGAAAATAACGGTATTGACATATTCAGGACCTGACATAAAAATCACTGCTGGGTTTGGAAGCTTCCTGATGTAGTCTGTAGCAAACATTCAGCAGTAAATGTGCACAGACACACACACACACACACACACACGCCGATTGGTTTTGGTTTGTTTGTTTTTGTTATAGATCACCGATTGTAGCAAGTAAAAGATGTAAAAAGTGACCTCCAACAGTTTTCTTTATTAACGCCTTTTCAATAATGATTTTTCTTTTACTGAAAAGTCTACAGACACATTTTGAATTATTCTTATAATGTCTTCAAATACCTTTTGAGCTAGATGCAAAATAAATCAAAGGAAGATAATCATACGTTAAAAATACCCACATTTTTTCTATTCCGCATATTTTTTACCTTTCAAAACTAGCTTACAGTCACGTATGGTAAAAATAATATTCCTAATGAGAGCACCATTTTCCTGTCAATTTTGATAAAAACATTTTATGTCAATTTTTCTTCGTTTTAAAAAAATTACAACGTTGGAAGCAAAGAAAAGGAAAATAAAATACAGTTGCAGGAAAATGTAAAGTTTGTTGAGCCCGTTGTTTGCAGTGCGTTTGATTGTGTGTAAGATGGAGACAATTCTCATTGTTTGCTTTCAGCCTCAAAATTTAAGTAATGGACGGATGCTTCCTACACTGACAGCAGCTTCGTCTATATAGATGAATGTTTGTAAGTGTATGGGTGTCTGTGCAGACGTGCGTTGGTGTGTTTATACGTGTGCCCATGTGTTCGCCTGTGTCTCACACTAGTCAGACCCCAGTAGTGTTTGTGTTTATTTCACACATTACTTGAAAGAGTTTGTCGTGACAAGTAGACAGATTAGTTGAGTTTGGGCGACTCCAGGCTTAGGTTACCTGAGAGATAAGTGCGCCAAGTGCAGGCTGAGATACAGAGAAAAAATGTTCCATAAGTCTGGTGAGAACATTTGTTTTGTTTATTGGAATTTAGTTTTACAAACCGGTAGAGCACTGCTGTTCATTATACAACTTTTTAGGCAAATTATCTTCGTGATCATCAAACCATCGCTGGATTCATCTAAAGAGAACTCATGTAGCGACAGTCCCATGGGAGAGGCACATTAGCCGCGTGTACAGTGTTTACACAGTGTTTACACACAGTATTTACACAGATCTCACCGCTTGCTCCCAGTCCTCTTGGGTATTTGTCAAGTTAATGCTGATGCTGCACTCAACATTGTTCTACAAATAAACTAAAATAAATTCCATCGTCTCTCCATTTGCTGGTCTTAACATTTGGAATTTATTCTTTGACTTTTTTGTCTTTAAACTTTGACTACTTTCCACGCTTTTAAAAAATTTATGGGACCTACAAGACGTAGGTTCAATGTTGCAATGAGGTACAAACACATTGCTGTGGGGGAGATATGAGCACACAGTCAGCCACGCATGCACACACATAGTTTCACAAAGCTATTAACTTGGTAAAATGGGAAACAACCAACCTTCCGACTCCGAGCACACAGCAAACAAGGTTTGCATTGAATTAGCAGTCAGTTAACTTTAGCAACCAGGTAACTGTGTTGACTAAACGGATTATCATGTACCTGGGCATGTTTGACATCGCAGCCGGTTTGTAAAGTACTCTTTTATAAAGTTAGTTTTGAATCAATCAAACTTGTTTTAATGGACGGGCATGACACGTTAATGACTTTCCAGCCTGGAGACTTCAAACAACAGTTAATTTAATATGCTAATGGAAACTAGTATAAAATCAAAAGAACTTTGCAGTGAGGCAGTGTCAGGCTGCCTGGGATGAGAAAAACAAGTTCACTAATGTTGATGTGACTGATATTTCAATATCATATCATATTTGTGAACGTACGGGATACCGAACACAAGTGAATTTGTGGGTCAAAACAACCCCACAACACTTTGTAAAGATATGGCCTGGTGCTTCATGTTTTGAGGATGTGGTTTATACATTTCTTGAAAACGTGTCCCTGCAGTGTACTGATACAAAATGTCGATGGCAAGTACATTAAACTAGAGCCATCATCTACTTCTCTACTGTGGAAAGCCCGTCTACAATACCACAGGAACTTTCATAACACGTATATTCCTTTTCGTCAATAAAAAGCGAGATGTTTACTGTTAATTTTGCCTGAGAAATTGATAATGGAAAAAAGCGACTAAATTGTTTAATAAACTTAATGGCGATATTACCGGCAGTCAAATTAAAATTTTCTTACGCCGTGCTATTAGTGAAAAGGAGAACTAGAATTCTTTCCCTTGTGATACATAATTTCTGAGAGCACTAAAAAAGTTTTTCTTCTGCTTAGTGAAAAACTAAAAAGACCTCCGTCATGGAAACTTCAATTTTATGTACCGACGATTTTCTTGCCAACAACTCTATGAGAAATTGTTCTCGTCAAAACATCCAAGTTTTAGCACAAAACGTGTTTCTAGCAGTAGCAGGAGGTCTTCAATGCCTGGTTGCCATACCAACCAACATCCTCAACTGCCTGGTGTTCTGGCGACAGGGTCTACGAGATCGCATGACGATGTGTCTGTTCTCACTGGCACTGGTGGACTGCTCTTACTTTACCATCTTGTTGGTCGAGTATGTTATTCCTGCTTTCATCCATTTATACGACCCTCATCTTTCTGAAGAGTATTCAGCAAAAGCCACAACATCTTTTTTGCTGAGTGTTTTTCGTGGATTTGCCCTGACATCCGGTTGTATCAACATGGTGATTGCTGTGGACACCTGTTTTTGTGTCGTGCGTCCACACCGTGCTGCCAGCATTATGCGCACCAAGACAATGGCGGCACTGATAGTCTCGTGTTTTTTGCTTATTCAGGTCGCCTGTCTTATATATGTTTTTTCTTTTACTAGTTCTTACATATCCACAGGGGATGAAGGTCAGTGGATAACTGTGCACTCTGAATTTTATTACGAAAACCAATTTTTCGCGTATTTATTTCAAAGCATTCTACTTGAATCGGTAATTCCTTTTCTCAATCTGACAGTTGTATTGGTGGCCACGATTATGACAGTCAGAAGACTGAAATCAGCCATGGCTTGGCGAGAAAATACAAGTCACGCCACTGACATCCTTCAGACTCGACAGGTGGCGCTGATGAAGATGCTGATGATCGTTGCTTGCGTCTTTATTGCTGTTAAGGTGCCGTGTGTTGCGTTTCAAGTAACCTGGGTGTTTTTCAAGCCCTTAGTCACCGATCCTACAGCCTCAGTTCAGTTTACAACAATTGTTTATGTAATATATGCCTTTTCTCAAATCAACGGCTGTTTCAATTATTTTATCTACTACTAGCGCTCTTCCCGATTCCGTCAAGAACTGTCCATCATGTTCAGCCACGCCCCGCCTAGGAACAGTGGAACATGATCGGAACCTGATGGTTTCTTATCTGCTGCTCAAACTTTGCTGTAATACACTAATAAACTGGTATAGCTAGAGAAAACATGCTTTTCTTAGACACCTATAAATAATTTTGTTTCATTGACATTCCCTAGGAGCTTTGCATTTGATAAGCAACGGTTTGAGATTATTTTGAAAGTTTTGTAAAAACGGTCTTATATACTTCCTGGGGGGTATTAATTATATTAAACAATAACTTTGAATTCTCAAAATAAAAAAAAATACAGCGATCATGGGGGGAATTGTGTGATGGCAGTGATAAAAACATTAGAGCAGAAGTTTTTAATTGATAGTATATACGGACCGAATGAGGAGGACCCACAATTTTACTTACAGCTAGAAGAATGTGTTAAACAGGTTAAATGATAATAGCCTTCGATATTTTTGTTCTTTTACTAGCTGTAGTTGCTTGCCCTATACGAAATATCTGTATATTATCAAAATCTACTAAAAGCACCTGTTAACCTTTGTATAGTCGAAGCCTGAACACCTGTCACGAGCAGCTAACGCCTGTCATGTGCTATAAACAGTTACTAATGTGTAGCTTGGCGTCGTTGGCGAGTAGGTAAGTAAGAGTGTAAACAAATAAGCTATTTATTATTATAGACCACTAGTTAACTTTTGTCGGACCACAATGAATGTGTTGTTGAAATGTACGATAGAATCATGTGACAAGTACATATACGTATTAAAACACATATGGGAGAACACAGAGAGTAAGTATTGGTTGATAACATTATACAGTAATAGTAAATTGTGCTTGGAAAAAAATTGTATAACACTTTCACATCAAGCACTCAGTACACATGTAGATATGCAGTAGCAACACACACACACACACACACACACACACACACACACACACACACACACACACACACACACACACACACACACACACACACACACACACACACACACACACACACACACACACAAATACACACACACAAACACACAAACAAGTGATGTATACAAGAATCAGGACGATCGTAACTGTGTAACAGCTCTCTGCCAATACATCCAGACGTAAAACGTAGAGGAGTATAATACAGACAAAAGAGAGGCTTGTATCAAACACCAGCAGGTTGTTATAACAATAAAGTAGCAATCAACTCATCTGATCATCCAGGCAGACGATGAGGTTCACGGAGAACTGACTCTTTTGTCATGATGAAAACAATGGAGGAGTGTCATCAATCCTGCCTAGCTTAGCAATGTCAGGGACGAGTTTAATTCTCAATTTCACGCTACTCGCACTCACTGTATACACACGTCCCCACACGTGTTCTTTCAATCATAAATCACATGGATTTGTTGTGGGCAACGAATATTTATATATAACTCAACATTAAACACACAAACACGTTACTGCAGACTATATATACAGTCTTCATGTCTTTCACACCGCGGCCTGTAAATCAAAGTTGACGATTGTTTTTCGAATAGTTCGCTAAAGTCCTAGTTACTCACACCACACTGCCTGAAGTCATCGTCTGAGAAACCAAAAATAAAACGTCCTGGTAAAATCCTCCCTTTCCCTGGTCCAGAAATTAAAAGTGCAGTCTTGGCAACACTTGACGATGTCCACGAACAAAACTCTTAGAGGAACCACTCACACGTTCCGGTTCTTGATAGTGGTAAGTACTGACTTGGCAGACACCTAGTCGACGACCACGAATATATTCTCTGGGATCAACACACAAGATCCAAAGCCAACAGTTTACACATTCCGTCCGCCTCTCGCCACTTCTCCCAGTCGTCTGCTGTCTTCAAAAAAGTTTTTACTCTTATTACAATCGAAAATTGCGTCATAATATGACGTCGGGTTCTGACGCGAAACTACGACGCAGCAAACACTGATAAGGGCAATAATCCCTGACTGACAGGGACAACAACCCCCTGTTCCTAATAAGCAAACACAGGTAGTAAGATGGGGAAAAAATAAAATAAACACGCACGTCCTATTAATGTATAGTAAATACTAGTAAATACTGTCTTTAATTCCTATTTGCACATTTTATTTTCAGCGGGGCCTGAGGCGCTAGTAAGCACGCTCCAGTTAAAAAGCAAAGACACGATCGTACGTAGTTGTTTCCGTAAAACAAATCATCGAAAATGTCATACAGATATATCTGTAAATTATAGTAGTATTCCTAGCATACAGTCACACGAGGCACGTGTCTGCATACACGCATGCCAAGCACACACAGGCTAATAAAATAAAGTAAACAAACTACAAAAATAATAAGAAAGTTCGGATTTATGCAAGCACCATTTGAAATATTTTTAATGTATGTTGCTGTCCAAGAACAAACACTGCAAAAGTAAGCAAATTCCCTTTATCGCGGGCCTGGTTTAGACAAATATAAAAGGAAAAAAATAGTTTACATTACTCAGTACTCAGTACTATTTATTCTTGACTGACAAATGAGAAAATGTAGTGTGTTATTGGAAAGATTGCAGAAGTCCTGTCATTTTCTCTAGTTGTCATGTTTGTAACGGTTGCTTAGCAAATGGTACAGAGATATTACGACACAAAATAGTTTAAACTTTGTTTCAAAACATTGTAAACAAAAATCGTTTGGAGATTTGGTATTTTCAAAGACTTGGACAAAAAAAAATCGTTTTGTCGAAAAGCAACTGTTTTTTGTTTTGTTTTGGTTTTTTTTTTTTTTTTTTTTTTTGAGAGTTCATTCATGTTAATTTAGGAAAGATGTGCGATAAAAGACAGAAAAGACGAGGCTCGGCTTGTTTTGGATGTTTTTGCCTGCAATGAGTACCATCTGTTTGGTTCCTTTTATAACATCGGTTAGTGGTTTCAACCGTTCTCGAGTTAAGAGTTTATAAGTCAACATATTTAAATAGAGGTTCCTTTTTCGTGTTCAAAATTATTTGTGAAAAAAAACCTTGTTAATCAAGTTTTATTTCGAATGAACCTGATAACTCGTATAAACTATATGGCTTTTCTTTTGAAGTAGATGCTCACCTTGCTATGCCAAC
Source organism: Pomacea maculata (assembly GCA_004794325.1). Taxonomy (NCBI): domain Eukaryota; kingdom Metazoa; phylum Mollusca; class Gastropoda; order Architaenioglossa; family Ampullariidae; genus Pomacea; species Pomacea maculata. Next base: position 22,012 of record SRHC01002462.1, read on the forward strand.
TGTCTGTGTTGTAGACAACTGTTGCCCAACACGATGTCTTGCATTAACCACTCCACCACAAGTGACTACCAATGTGTCTCCACAAACTCCACCAATGATGACACAATGATGATCACACGCCTGGTAGTAGAGGCGGTGTTTGATGGAGGTGTAGGAACTTTCAAATGTCTGATGGGCATGACCACAAACGCCATCAACTGTCTGGTGTTCTGGCGACAGGGACTTGGAGATCGAATGAACCTGAGTCTCTTCTCGCTGGCGCTGGCGGACTTTTGTTATTTAGCTGTGACATTGCCAGCCTTCAGCCTGCCGTCCTTCATCCGTTTTTACGACAATGCTCTTTATGAAGAATACAAGGCTCACACTTTGGCAAGTGTGGTAGGTGTAGCTCGTGCATTTGCTCGGACATCAGGTTGTATCAACATGGCGGTGGCTGTACACACGTGTGTTTGTGTCGTGTTTCCGCACCGCGCTGCTAGCATTATGCGCACCAAGGCGATGGCGTCACTGATCGTGTTTAGCTTTTTGCTCATGCAGGTCTTGTACAGTATCTATCCATTGTCTTTTACTGCTTTGCAGGTAGGCAGTGGACAAAAGACTCATTGGACTCTTGTTACTAGTAAATTTCACGAAACAGACAAATTATTTGTATATTTGTTTTACTTCATTACACTTGAAACAGTCGTGCCGTTCGCTAATGTTACAGTTGTATCAGTGGTAACGGCTGTCACTGTAAAAACACTTACATCGGCCATAACATGGCGACAGAATATAAGTTCTGTGTCTAATAACCTGCAAACCCGACATTTGGCGCTGACCAAGATGTTGTCTATCGTCGCCTGTGTCTATGTTGTTGTCTCGACGCCGTCGTTGGTGTTGCAGGTGAGCATGTGGTATGTCATGCCCCTCCTACAAGATCCTCAAACACAGGATGTGTTTATGACAGTGTGTTCGGCAATATCTGTGTTTTCTCAGTTTAATAGCTGTTTAAACTTGTTTATCTATTACCACCGCTCCTTGCGATTCCGTCAGCAGCTAAAAAGAATGTTTAGCTGTGACTTACGAAAATGACCACGAGAGAACCAAAAAGTACAATTAATACAATTTGTCTCACATCTGCACGTGATGCAGTGATTTCCATGTTAACGCTCTATTAGCAACAATGTTTTAAGCCTTGCACTTTTTATATACTTCTCTGATATACAACTAAAATTCAGTTCTTTATTTTTGACTTTACTCACCCCTACGGACTATAGATAAATGCGGAACCTTACACATCCAATCACCCAACCAGTTCGTGATGAGACAATTGGTCGATCAGCAGAGAAAAGCGCACTGGCACCACCATGTTGTCTGTGGTAGTTGTTTCCTTCAATGGAGATAATTCTTGGGGTACTGTGTGTGTATATATCTATATGGGTGTGTGTGTGTGTGTTGCCGTGGAGCAGACGGAGCTGAAAGTAAGTGTAAATGTTCTTTGTCTACTACCTGCCTATTGGAGACACTCGTCGGGGACTCAGTCTAGGGCGTATTTGAAATGTCTAAGAAAAACTCTTTAATAAATGGATTGTAATGGTTCCATGCTTTTTGAACTCGTGTGCTGGTATAAGTGAGTTTGGTATGAAGTATGTTATGCCTCTGTTTATAAGAGTACGAGAAGACAAAGAAACAGAAAAAGTCTGCCACACGGCATCCTGGACCTCTAAGAAAGAGTTGTGTCCATAAAAAAGACATTTATAGACAAACCGAGGGAACAGTCTGCTATCTCGTCTTCCAGAAAAAATTCATTTTTAAGAGATAATGATATAAACATGTTTGAATATACTGTTGTGACTTTCTTCTGTATGTGTGTGTGTGACTGTGCTTAACTTTAAGTAGTTTTTTTTTCATTATGGGGTATACTGATGTGGATGACCACATACCCTGGGGCAGTGATCTCAGGTTTGTTTCTGTCGGCTGTGGATTTGCACTGAGCTCGCTTTGTCTCCACTCATTAGACCAGAGTTTTCTGAGAAAATCACTGATTACACTCGCTGTAAGCATTTTGACATCACAACACAAACACAAGACAAATACATACTGAAGGTCGAGGGCTGAGGGAAATGACCGCATCTTCAACATCTGAGGCTTTTATTCAACTTACTTAGAGAAGGATGGGAAATAGGAATTTAAACAGTGTAAACTTTTAAAAAAGCTGAGTAGATTAGAGTACCTACAAGAAACCATCGTCATCACTAATACAAAGTGAATGATTGCTGTACTGTCTCCGCTGTGTATATCTGAATCTTGTTTATCCGGGTAGTCACTCAGGTACCTAGCACTCTGTCTACTTCACACTCCGTGTCCTCATTCAGTTTACGGTCGAGTCGTCGAAGATGAGGTGTCACGGATTCACTTACACTCTGGGATGAACTAACTCATGGCAAATTTGTTATGACTACTATTGTCATGGATGTTTGCACGTTTCCTAAGTCGGTAAAGAACAACAGCAACACCACGAGACCAGCATCTTTATTGCCTTCTGTTGCCTCAGGCGAGGCTACAAGAATAAAATCAGACCGTTTTGCACGTTTCCGTTAAATAAAAGCATTGCGTGGGAGCTCTAATAATTTACTATTCTCCACATTAAATGTTTAAGAACAGAGCATGCAATTAAAGTTCCGCTCGTGATTGCATTGATTAGCGTAATGTACAAACACGCTCCGATACAGACACACGCGCTCGAACACACATACACACACTCTCTCTCTTAGACACTCATTCTCACACATTCTTAAACACTCACTTTCAGATACACACGCACGCACACTTTCTCTTAGAAACTCATTCTCACACACACACTCTTTTAGAAAATCATTCGCAGACACACTCTCTCTCTAAGACATTCACTTTCAGATGCACACAAACACTCTCTTAGACAGTCACTCTTATACACACATTCTAAAAGATACACACACACACATATTTTATCTTGTATATATCTATATGCGTGCCAGATACGGAGGCACAAGTACACAGGCACGAACACTGTCTAGAACGCGACGCACACACAAATACACAAATCTGAAAGAAATTTTCAGGAGAAAATAACATTTTTAGTCTTACTAATTCATAAAACGTGAGAAAGGAATTTTCTTTCTTAAATAAATCTGCATTCCTGACATTACTGACATTTCTTTTGACATTTTCATTCACGTGTATTCAGTTACTTACATCGTCTTGTAAAACGCTTTTAATTTACACGATTTTTCTAATTGAACACAATTTAGAAAATAATAATTTTATCTTGTCAGGAGAGTATTAAAATTTCCAATTGTTTTAATATCTCTAGCAGTAGGAAAACAGTATAAATACTGGCACTGAACGTGCACGAAGGTTCCGTGGCATGAAACTTCTAGTCACAAACAAGGAACAGAATGGTTCTGTAGGCTTCATTCGGACTCTCTGTTCCTTTGAGAAACAGTTTCCATGTTTTATTCTCAGGACTTCGGCGTAAGTTATGAATTCATGATACCCTGACAATACACTGCGTGATAGCTACATGTAAAGAGTGTGGTTGACTATAGAATTATAAGTCAAGAGTCTCCAAGAAAGTGCAAATTACTAATTATCTATCATCTTACTTTCAAAAGTTGAGTCGGATACCTCTCACCTAGGAAATTGTTTTCTTATAAGCCTTTCGTAACGGTTACTTGTTGAGGTGGGTGATTGATTCAACATTTCATTGTCTTAACTGTATTTCAAAAAGAAAGTTTACAGAAAAAAATAATTATATCAAATCCTTCAAAAATGACCTATAAGTAAATATTGTAAAAAGAAAATCAGATCATCTTTTCACAGTACGTCCTCACTGTTGGAACATCTTAAAATCTCACAGAAGAAACGATGTCTGCCGTTACAAACGCTAGCATGTGTATACCAGACTTTACCGACATGAATGTCCTACAGAAGTTGGAGACTGTGGTGTACGCCAGTCTGGGTACTCTGGCCACCCTGGTCGGTGTACCCACAAACGTCATCAACTGTCTTCTCTTCTGGCGCGAGGGTCTTCGGGATCGGATGAACGTGTGTCTCTTCTCTCTGGCGTTGGCTCACAGTTTATTTTTTGTAATAATGTTTGCAACATTTCCTTTAACCTCCTTAATCCGGTTCCACGATGTCTATCTTTCTGCAGAATATTTTTGTAAAGTTACATTAGCGCTGACTGGTGTTGCGCGCGGCTTCTCACTGACATCCGGTTGTATCCACATGGTGGTGGCTGTAGACACTTGTATTTGTGTCGTGCTTCCACACCGTGCTGCCAGCATTATGCGCACCAAGACGATGACTTTACTTATAGTCTCGTGTTTCTTTCTAACACAGGCCTGCTACTTGCCTCTTCCATTCGCTCACATTGGTGTAAAAATACATGCCGAGAACTGTTCGTTTTGGTATCCTATCAGCACTCAATTTTACTGGGACAACAAATTGTTTCTGTATTTGTTTAGAAATGTCACTCTGGAAACGGTATTTCCAGTTGTCATTCTGACTGTCGTGACAGTAGCAACGATTGTCACAATCAAGACACTGAGGACAGCGATGATGTGGCGAGAAAACACAAGTTGTGTCGCTAACAACGTGCAAAAGCGACAGGTGGCGCTGAACAAGATGTTGACCATCGTCGCCGTTGTCTTTATTATCACCTACATTCCACTCGTGGCGTGTCTCTTAAGCCATTGGTTTCTCATAGACCGCTTTTTTAATAACTATAATGAAACAGATAAATATATGGCTATCTTTTCGGTCACAAGTGTAGTTTATCAAATAAACGGCTGCCTGAACTTCTTCATCTACTTTAATCGTTCTTCACGGTTTCAGCAAGAATTATATAAGATATTTCCGTGTTTGAGACTTGCTCCAAAGCACAGTGATGTTCGGTTTGTCCACTTTTCGTCAGAGACAAGTGTTTCCTTGGGGTCAATGTCTTGCTAGTTACTTCGCTTGTGCAGATTTTTTCAGTTATTTTTTCTAAATTTTGCTTCTGTTTCTTGTTTTAAGGTTTTTTTTCTTTCGATGGTGTAGAATACATCATTGAAATGAGTATCTACAAAATAGCTACAACATCATGCCCTAAGGCTTGTCTGTGGATGACAGCTGCCATTTGCAGAAATCTATTATCATCGGAATTATGTCTCTAAATATTTCGTGACTCCAGTTCACGCATCCATGCGGTGTGTTACTAACGGGGAACAGCTTCCAAGAACATTGGTATCGTGGGAAACCTCTACTCTTCAACACTCAACAAATTGTCTCTGTAACTATTGATATCATAGTATACAGCGTAGTAGTAAACAAAAATGCCATGTGACCTGTGCTGAGGGAAAAAAGGTAAAAGCTTTAGACTTTTCATTATTTGTCTTTATTTTGCAGTATAAAAATCAACAAAAATGCTTAGCGGTTAAATGAGGTTCAGCGCATGCTGACTGCTCCATCAGTTTAATGCCCCCAACAATCTTTTTAATCAAGGTGGTCATTTTTTGTCCTTTCTTGATTTTAAAAAGTTCATAACGCAGGGATGTTGAGCTAAACTCTGAACGTATGTACGACTAATATATTTATTATCTTCTATCATTGTGTTATTTTATTTTATCATTCAGACACAAATACCTATCCTACCCTAGTGATTTTTATTTGACCACTTAAACTAATCTTAGCCTTCTTTAGAGCATTGAAAGACAAATGTTTGATAAAAAGCGAGTTTAGAACTGGATATAAATAAAAATAATTAGAACGAATTTTAGTGTATTGCCATGATTGATAAACACATGCAAATTATCATTAACAAATATTTATTGTCGTAATACAACTGATCTGAATAACCTTTCCAGCATTGCCACTTTAATATGGAGATACTTTATATATCAACATATGTATTAATCCTTAACGAAAGTTTATGTACCCATTAAAATGAAGAAAGTATTACAACCGCGAGAGACACTGTTGACAAAGATCGAACACAGTAAGACCTCTACATACGAGTGAACCAATGTACGAGTCAATCGAGATACGAGCCAACAATTCGTGGAAACTGTGTTCGTACGTAGGAAATTCGTTATACGAGCTCGTGTCATTTGTATGTCGTAGTGCAGATGACTTGGCCTCTCCTGCTCTGATATTGCAGAAGGGGAGTGAGCCATGATAGCCACAAACAAGTGAACAAAGTCGTAGCAGTTAAGTTTAGGTCAAGCTGTGAGCAGGGAAAAAGAATTTAAAAATTTAAAAAGTAAAAAAGGTAGTCCTAGTAACAATCTAAGTGTTTCAAGTTTAAACCAGTGTAAATAGAGTTGTCTCATTAGCTGATTTATTCAGCATCAGCCTGCTCTTGCTCCCTCCATCCTCCCCCACCATCTGCCTACCTCCGTTGTCGACAGTCTTCGTCTCCTGCAAGGTACGATTGTCAAATAAAACATATTCTTTATTATTTTATTATTTATATTATTGTGCATTTTACATTTGTTATACAGTACTGCATATTATACCGTATTTACATTTATATTTATATATAAATTGTGTTATTTTGGGAGGGTCTTCGTTAATCTTATTTCCTTTATTTCATATAGGAAAATTAATTTAATATATCAGTTTGTTGACATGCGGACTCTGATTAAACTCGTATGTAGAGGTACCATTGTAATTTTCCGTAGTTTTGAAACCGTTTAGTAGTCGGAGGGTGTTTACACTTGAACAAATTTGATAGATGAAGCAAACTGTACGAAGTATAAACAGATTCCATCAATGCACATATTGTTTCAGAAATCTTTATAAAAGACCTTCTATAGTTCGTCTACAAAAGGTAGTGACTATAGCATTTAGCCTGTTTTATACACATTCAGGGAGCTATGCCCCTCACTCCTCTTACTGTGATAATGAAGGATTTGCGATGGTAAGTCGGTAGTTCAGGGCAAAGGTCAATCACTATAGCCCCATTTGCCTTCTGCCTCTTATTACTGCGTCCATGAGGTCGTTGAAAACTAACACGGTTGAAATAGAGATACAGGTATTAAAGGTTGTCTACACTTAAGACTAAACAACGAAGAATGCAACATATTGCACCAGACACTTTTCATCAACTATTGTTTCCTCTCAGACGTTTGTCTGTTATTTTAAAAGCAACCTCTTCATCACCTCCAGTGAAGTGCCTGACTTTCAGCCTGAGTTCTTTCTTCTTGTCAGTCCATCGTCAAGTTAAGATGTACTTTGTGAAAAGCTCTTGGTGTGTTGCCATAACCACATTTGACTCCTCTAACACATAGTTTTGACAGCACTTATTATTTCACATTTCGTGCACTGATATATGTTTGTGGTTGATGATAGTGTTAGACATTACTAAAAAGACGACAAGAAAGGGAGGTCAGACTTATTATCGAATCCACTTCGAATTTTATGAGATTGAGACTCTGACAGAACTTACTACCATTCCCAAGTATTAATCATCGAAGCAATTTAGAATTAGTTACATTCCTATAGGGTCTCTAATCCAATATCAGGAATTAATTACGAGAACAATGTTAATTTATACCGAGGAGACACTTTAATTTTAAAATCACCATCTAATTGTTATAAAGTCGAGAAAAATGTAAAGAATACCGTAAATGACGGCTAAGAGAAACAAGAACCCTTAATTTTATTTTATGTGCTATGTAATAGAATATAGCTCATTGCATTTAGAACTGGACAAATGCAAGAAAAAAATCATCTTAAGAATTGTACATTTCTTAAGTAAAAGTTTTCTGTCCCTGGGATGAAGCTTTGCTAACTAGGGTAGCGTCCTACAACGATCGCGCTATCGTTGAAGAAAGAATACATAAGGGAGGGAGCTACTGCTTTCATTCGGGATTTGTTCTACTGTGGATTACTTCCCTTCAACCGCTAAATTAGTAAACCAATCTGGTACTTTATCTTGGAAAGTAGGTAAAGTTTTAGTTGATCAAGCGTGATGCTTGTGGCAGTTGCCGGTTACTCAAATCGACATGGATTTGTGCTTCACCAACTGAAGACTTCAAGAAAATAGTAAATAATATTTACATTTTATTGTACGTTCTAAACCAAAATTGTGTTTGTTTTGGGCTCTATGTTTGTATTAAATGTGTACACATGTGTACATATTTTTCTTGATATATTTTTAACTTTCGACCTACCTTTCAGGTCTTCTTTCTGTCACACACAGTTACAATCTTTCATTTCAATTTAGTACAAGAAAAACAAAACCTACATTTCTTAAAAATGACACCACGTAAATGTTTAAAAATGCTCTTAAAAGCAGTGTATCGCAGATGGTTGTCTTTATTGTAGATTGATAGTGATAAAAATGAAAAAAACGGGCTTTCAGTCCAATGTCACCCTTAGTGAAAGACATTTATTGACGAGCTCAGAGAAGAGGTTTACACAATTTATAAAGTAGCTGCACGGGCGTGTTATCAGACAACATCTCGATGTTCATACTAAGAAAAGTGTGGTCGTCTTTCAGACAAAAAATAAATTGACTAAAACATGTTTTACTACACCTATGGGCGTTTTTCTCTTTCCATGCGTGTATGCGTGCGTAAGTGTGCGTGGAAATGCGTAGTAATGTTATTCTTTAAGGATAACTATTATACATACAAAGATGCTGTCAATGCCAGAAACATTCAGCTGGTATCTTCATAATTAAAAATGGATGTTAAGATTGCACCCTGTCTTTGATTTGGTTTTACTACAAGAGAACAAAACCTATATTTTTTTCAAATTCACTTTATGTACAATTTTCTTAAAAAGCTCTTTAAAACGAAGTACCACAGATAGTACTATTTATTGTAAAGTTATAATTCTACATATATAAATACCGGTCAAAATTTCATTCGTGTCGGGAGTGGCTAACAATCGCTGGAACTCGAGGTAACGCAGAGAAAGGAATAAAAACAGCTTTTTGTCTGCGATGTGTCTGTCTCCACCTGCAGTACTTCTGTAATCAGTCCCACTACTCATGTTATATGAAAGTATTCACCTTGTGCTCGTGAGCTTTCTGATCCAAAGATTGCATCGCTACACGCACCTTCAGCGCTTCTTTGTACACAGGCAGAGTGTTCAGAAAGTTTCCATTGATTACATTTTCCAGGAGCTTTGTAATGAGGGCGGCCTCATGTGAACCTTTATGTGAACAGCTAATGGAACCGATTATAACATCGAGTCTCTACACAGTCTCTACATAGTGTATCTCACTGCTTCGCCCGAAGACGCAATGATTAAGCCACAAAGGCTGATAGCAAAGATAATAAATCATAATTAGGTACTTACATCAACATAATCTGATCATAAGGAATAAATGTTACACTCGGGTTAGCCTTTAAGGGGTGTGTGTGTTTCACGTGATAGGTAGAGGTGAGTGGTTGTGTACTACTGTCCATGTATTTTACTAAAACCTCTACACTACCTCAAAATCCTTTTCCAGGGCCAACACTGTTTGTCTCTAAGGTGAGAAGCAGCTAGACAAAATTTCTAGTTTTAACAGCCAGACTAAAATAAAGAGAACAGATTATGATTGCAGAGCATATATTTACAATCCAAATATATTATTCAAGCCTGAATTCTTTCCATAAACCTATGCAAATTCAAAAAACCCTTCATTCCTGTCATCTGATCATTTTTTCTTTTTTTAAATTTTGTTTATTAGTTATCAGTAGTGTTGTTGCCGTCTTCTGTTCATGGACGGTCAGGTGGCGCAGCTGCTCGCGCCTGTCACCAATACAGTGAAGGTTGATTGTCCTGGGGTCAACTGAGGCATTTGTTTAACGTACGTGCAAGAAGGATGGGAAATAGGGATTTGAACAGTGTAAACTTTTAGAAAGCTCAGTACATTCGAGTAATTACAACAAACCACCTTCATCACTAATACAAGGTGGATGGTTGTTGCACTGTCGTCGCTGTGTGGATCTGAGTCTTGTTTGTCCGGGTAGTCACTCGGGTACCTAGCACTCTGTCTACTTCACACTCTGTGTCCTAATTTAGTTTGTGGGTGAGTCATCGAAGATGACTAACACTCTGGGATGAACTAACTCATGACAAATTTGTTATGACTACTATTTTCATGGAGGTTTGCATTTTTCCTAATCCGGTAAAGAACAACAGCAAAATACGCATCCTTCTTCCCTTCTGTTGCCTAAGGCGAGGCTACAAGAATAAAATCAGACCGTTTGCACGTTTCCGTTAAATAAAAGCATTGCGTGGGAGCTCTAATAATTCACTATTCTCCACATTAAATGTTAAAGTACAGAGCATGCAATTAAAGTTCCTCTCGTGATTGCATTGATTAGCGTAATGCACGAACACGCACCGATACAGACACGCGCTCCAACACACACACACTCTCTCTTAGACACTCATTCTCACACACTCTCAAACTCTCACTTTCAGATACACATGCACGCACACGCACACACACACTCTCTTAGACTCTTTCTCTCACACACACACACACACTCTTTTAGAAACGCATTCTCTCTCACACACACTCTTAGTTACTCACTCTCACACACACACACACACTCTAAAAGATACACACGCACACACTCATTTTATCTTATATATTTATATATGCGTGCCAGATACAGAGGCACAGGTACACACGCACAAATACAGTCCTTAACGCGACGCACACACAAATACACAAATTTGAAAGAAATTTTCAGGAGAAAATAACATTTTTAGTCTGATTAATTCATGAAACGTGAGAAAGGAATTTTCTTTCTTAACTCAATCTGCATTCCTGACATTACTGACATTCCTTTTGACATTTTCATTCAAGAGTATTAAGTTACTTACATCGTCTTGTAAAACGCTTTAGTTTACAGACTTTTTCTAATTGCACACAATTTATAAATTAATAATTTTATCCTGTCAGGAGAGTACTAAAATGTGTCTTTGTTTTTATATCTCTAGCAGTAGGGAAACAGTATAAATACTGGTTTTGAGCGTGCACGAAGGTTCTACGGCATGAAACTTCTAGTCAAAACAAGGAACATAGAATCTTACTGTCGGCTTTCTTCTGACTCTCTGTTCCTTGGAAAAAAAAAAGTTTCCATGTTTTATTCTCAGGATTTTCGCGTAAGTTATGAATTCACGATACTCTGACAATACACTGCGTGTTAGCTACATGTAAAGAGTGTGGTTGACTGTAGGATTCTAAGTCAAGACTCTCAAAGAAAGTGAGTTTACTTAATTATGAATCATCAAAAGCTGAGTCGGATACTTGTCACCTGCGAAATTGTTTTCTTATAAGTCTTTCTTAAAGGTTATTAGTTAAAGCTGGTGATTGATTCAGCAGCTCATAGTCTTAACTGTATTTAAACCAAAATCTTTGGAGAAAAAAAATGTAATTAGAAAAAAATCCTTCATTTCTGCAAAAGTGACCTATAAGTAAAGTCCTCACTGCTGGAGCATCCTAACATCTCACAGAAGAAACTCGATAAAGAAACGATGTCTGGCGTTCCAAACTCTACTATGTGTCCACCGGACTTTACCGACATGAATGTCCCTCAGAAGGTAGAGATTGTGGTGTACGCCTGTCTGTTGACTCTGACCACCCTGGTCGGTGTACCCACCAACGTCGTCAACTGTCTTCTGTTCTGGCGACAGGGTCTTCGAGATCGGATGAACGTGTGTCTCTTCTCTCTGTCGTTGGCTTACAGTTTATTTTATGTAATAATGTTTGCAACATTTCCTCTAACCTCATTAATCCGGTTTCACGATGCCTATCTTTCTGCAGAATATTTTTGTAAAGTTTCATTGGCTTTGACTGGTGTTGCGCGCGGCTTCTCACTGACATCCTCTATTATCAACATGGCGGTGGCTGTGGACACGTGTATTTGTGTCGTGCTTCCACACCGTGCTGCGAGCATTATGCGCACCAAGACAATGACTTTACTTATAGTCTCCTGTTTCTTGCTATTACAGGCCTGTTACTTGCCCTTTCCATTTTCTCACAGTGGTGTAAAATTACATATCGAGAACTGTTCGTTTTGGCATCCGGCCTACACTAAATTTTACGACGATAACAAATTTTTTCTGTATTTGTTTAGAAATGTGACGCTTGAAACAGTATTTCCAGTTGTCATTCTGACTGTCGTGACAGTAGCAACGATTGTCACAGTCAAGACACTGAGGTCAGCGATGATGTGGCGAGAAAACACAAGTTGTGTCGCTAACAATGTGCAAAAGCGACAGGTGGCGCTGAACAAGATGTTGACCATCGTCGCCGTCGTCTTCATCGTCACCTACATACCTCAAGTGGCGTGTCAATTAAGCTTTTGGTTTGTTGTGGATCGTTTTTCGGACACTTATGTCAGAGACCAGTTCATGGCAGTCATATCCATCGCAAATGTAATGTATCAAGTCAATGGCTGCCTGAGTTTCTTCATCTACTTTAATCGTTCTTCACGGTTTCAGCAAGAATTATATAAGATGTTACCGTGCTTGAGACTTACTCCAAAGCGCAGCGATGTTCGGTGTTTCCAATTTTAGTCAGAGACAGGTGTTGCCTAGGGGTCAATGTCTTGCTAGCTTCCTTTGCTTGTGCAGGTTTTTGATAAAAAAAAAATTCTTAGGTTTCCTGTTTCATGGGTTTCTTTTTTGCATGTTTTATGATATATCTTTAAAATGAGTGTATAAAAAATAGCTACAACATCATGCCCTAAGTCTTATCTGTGGATTACAGCTGCCATTTGCAAAAATTTATTATCATCGGTATTATGTCTCTAAATCTTTTGTGACTCCAGTGCACACATCGATGTGGTGTGTGACTAACGGGGGACAGCATCCAAGAACATTGGTATCGTGGGAAACGCCTACACTTCAACACTCAGCCTATTGTCTCTGTAACTATTGATATCATAGTGTACAGCTTACTAGTAAGCAAAATACCTTGAGATCTGTGCTGAGAAAAAAAGGTAAAAGCTTTAGCCTGTTTATTATTTGTCTTCATTTCACAGTATGAAAATCAGCAAATGTGCTTAACGGTTATGTGAGCTTCAAGCTGCTTTATCAGTTTAATGCTCCAACAATTTTTTAATCAAGCTGGTAATTTTTCATTTTTCTTATTTCAAAAGGTTCATAACATACCTATGTAGAGCTAATGTTTCCCTAAACTTTTTACGACTAATATAATGTATTATCTTCTATCATTATGTTAATTTATTTTATCATTCAGACAAAAATACTTACCCTACCCTAGTGATTTTTAAAGGATCACGGTGTACTAAAACTAATCTTAGACTATTTTAGAGCGTTCAAAGACAACGGTTTTTTTCAAAATTTGGTTAAGAACTGGATATAAAAACAATTAATTTGATCGAATTTTAGTGTGTATTGCCATTATTCATAAACAAATGAAAATTACCATGTCGTAATACAATTGAGCTAAATAGCCTTTCCAGCATTGCCACTTTAATATGGAAATACTATATACGTATGTATTAATCCTTAAATTAAAGTTTATGTACTCAGTAAAAAACAATAATTAAAAAACGAAAGTATTACAACGAAGAATGCAACATGATGCACCAGACAATTTTTCATCAACCAATATTTCCCCTCAGACGTTTGTATGTTAAGTTAAAAGCAACCTCTTGATCACCTCCGGTGTAGTGCCTGACTTTCAGCTTGAGTTCTTTCTTCCTGTCGGTCTTTGTAATGTTAAGATGTATTTTGTGAAAAGTTCTCGGTGTGTTACCACATTTGACTCTTCTAACACATAGTTTTGACATCACTTACTATCTCACATTTCGTTCACTGATGTATGTTTGTAGTTGATGATAGTGCTAGACATTAACACAAAGACGGCAAGAAAGGGAGCTTAGACTTAGTCATTGTCGAATCCACTTCGAATTTTAGGAGATTGAGATTCTGACAGAACTTACTACCATTCGCAAGTATTAATCATCGAAGCAATTTAGAATCAGCAACAGTCCTGTAGGGTCTCTAATGCAATATACGGAATTAATCACGAGAACAAGGTTAATTTATACCAAGGAGACACTTTAATTTTAGAATCACCATCTAATTGTTATAAAGTCGAGAAAAAAGTAAAGAATACCGTAAATGAGGGCTAAGAGGAACAAGAACCTTTTATTTTATGTGATATGTAATAGAATATCGCTCATGGCATTTAGAACTGGACAAATGCAAGGAGAAAATCAGCTTAAGAATTGTACATTTCTGAAGCAAGACTTTTCTATCCTTTGGGTGAAGCCTTGATAACTAGGTTAGCGTCCTACAACGATCGCGCTGTGCATTGATGAATGAATACATAAGGGAGGGAACTACTGGTACCTTCGGGATTTGTTCTTTTGTGGGTTATTTTTCTTCAACCGCTTAATAAATGAACCAATCAGGTACATGTACTTTATTTTTAGGCAAAGTTTTAGTTGATCAAGCGCGATGTTTGTGGCAGTTGCCGGTTACTCAAATCGACATGGATTTGTGCTCCACCAACTGAAAACTACAAGAAAATAGTAAATAATATTTACATTTTAATGCATATTCTAAACCAAAATGCTTGTTTGGGGCTATATGTTTGTATTAAATGTGTGCACATGTATACATATTTTTGTTGATAAATTTTTAACTTTTGACCTACCTTCCACGTCTTCTTTCTGTCACACACAGTTAAAATCTTTCATTCTAATTTAGTGCAAGAAAAACAAAACCTACATTTCCTAAAAATGACCAAGTAAATGTTTAAAAATCCTCATTAAGCGGTGTATCGCAAATGGTTGTCTTTATTGTTGATTAATAGTGATATATATTTTTAAAAAAAACTTTCGTTCGCGGGCTTTCAGTCCAATGTCATCTTTAGTGAAAGACATTTATTGACGAGCTCAGAGAAGAGGTTTACACAATTTATAAAATAGCTGCACGGGCGTGTCATCAGACAGCATCTCGATGTTTATACTAAGAAAAGTGTGCTCGTCTTTCAGACAAAAATAAATTGACTGAAACATGTTTTACTACACCTAAGCACGTTTTTCCTTTTTAATGCGTGTATGCGTGCGTAAGTGTGCGTGGAAATGCGTAGTAATGTTATTCTTTAAGGAAAACTATTCTACATTAAAAATGCTGTCAGTGCCAGAAACATTCAGATGGTTTTTTCATAACTAAAAATGGATTCTAAGTACAACGTGAGTGTAACGCCGTGTTGTTACCTGAGACAGTGGTGGACGGGATACAGGACCGCCACCTTGAGGCAGTTGCGTCAACTCACTGCCAAGAGTTTGTTGTCTGCAAAGAACCTAGGACTCATTTGACCCAAAGCAGTAAAGCGTTACTCTATGAGTTTTAGATAACGAGGGCTGTCCTAAGAGAGAGGTTTGTGGGACCTAAGAAACGAACCCTTGACCACCGATACTTACTCTCGTGGGGACAAACGTCACAGCTAACGCTACTAACTGTGACGACATACTCTTGTTTCACACAAGATAAAATATTAAACAATTTTACTTGTAATTGACTATTTCTATTTATTACAATAAAATATTATCTCTACTGTAAGATTTTCTTTATTGTAAGAAATTGAAAAAAAATATTTTCTGCTAAAAGTAAAAAGTTCCAATTACGTGTTAAAGGTCAAAAGTCCATGACCTTTATAACCCTTGATGAAATGAACTGTAGTCCATTGCTTGTTTCTAACTGATTAGCAATGAAAGATTTTGTGTAATTCCCGAAGGAATCGAGAGGAGCGGTGGCAATAAATAAAGAAGTTGAGACACCCATNGGGCCTGACTAATCACAAAGATCACCGCACCTGCTGCCACAAACTGATCACGAACTCCTGACTGGTCCTGTAGGTGTATGACAAACCAGTAGCTTATCTGGAATGCCACAGAGGGAACCATGACGATAACAAAGACGCAGGCAACTATCGTCAGGTTCTTCGTCAGCGCCACCTGCCGGCTGCAAAGATTATGGACGATCTGACTGTTATGTTCCCGCCAGGACAAAGCTGATTTCAGTGTCTTCACTGTCACAATTGTCGCCACCAGTACGACTGTTACAGTAACAAATGGCACGAGGGTCTCGAGGATAATGTTTCGAAACAAATAAATAAATAATTGGTTGTCTTGATAAAATATTGTGCAAACGATGGCCCACTGTTCTTGTTCTTCAGTGGTGAGTTTAACAACACTGTAAGAAAGTGGAAATGTAATGTTGGAGATTTGTATAAGTAAGAAACACGAGACAATAAACAACATCATTGTCTTGGTGCGCATGATGCTGGCAGCACGGTGAGGGAAGACGACACAAACACACGTGTCGACAGCCACCGCCATGTTGATACACCCGGATGTCAGAGTCAACCCTCGCAACACACCCAGCAGAGCTATCCCAGCCTTGTAGAAGTATTCTTCATAAAGAACAATATTGTTGAACCGGATAAACGAAGCTAACGGAAACACTGCAAACATAATCACAAAATACAAACAGTCAGTTACAGCCAGTGAGAACAGACACAGGTTCATCCGATCTCCAAGACCCTGGCGCCTGAACACCAGACAGTTGATGACGTTGGTCACCATGCCAACCAGACATTCCACAGTTGCTAGTCCTGTGTACAACACATTTTCCACTTCCTGCCGAATTCTCTGGTTCATACCGTCCTTGTAAGTGTTCATAATAAAACTGTTGTCGCTGCATGTGCTTGTGTTCACCATAAAAGACATCGTAATAAGAAATTCGTTTCGTAAATGTTTTCAAAACACAGATAGTCTCACAGAGCCGTGGACAACAGTGCCTTTACACAATTATGTTGTAATACTTCATAACTATGAATGATTCCTATTTTGAAAAGAATGCTATAAGCCAGAATGTAGGTAATGAGTCTATTTACTGCGTTTTGCTTCTCAGGTATTGTTATTGTAAAATATTTCAAGCTTTGATACTTTTCGAATATTCTTGATGATGTCAGTTTTATGGACTAAATATGTTGAAAGATTAGCAAACGAAGTTAAGTGCTAGATAAAAAACTAATCTTTGTAAAGGTGTAAAAAGCTGACAGGGTAAAAATGGCATCAAAGATTTTCAAGCAAAATGCTGAGAACACACTGCTAACGGGAACAGAAAATGTCAAGAGCAGTAATCACACTGGCAGTATTTGCACTTGTTGTTTGAAAAGGCGAAAACGTGGACATAGTTGACTCTGAATCCTGTATAACATGGTGTTCAGAGTTTTGTATTTACGATCGTGTGTTCTTGTCCTCGTGCGTGTATGCGTGGTGTGTGTGTGTGTAAGTGTGCACTGATGTAGATCGATCACAACACCAGAAATATTAGTAGGCGATGTGTACTACCATCGGATAAAAAAAATGTTGGAAACCGTGGCACAACGACCCTCGTTCGATGATGCCACGTGTCCAGACTTTAAAGGCAACACTAGCAATGCCACATTTAACAGAAGGAAGTCTGTCATGGCAGACGATGAGGCTGAAGGTGGAGAACTGACGCTTTTCTCTCAAGGAAAATAATGAGTTCAAAGCTATTAATCCCAGCCTGGTAAACAATCAGCGAAAATGGCAATAAACAAACCTTCCGCTGACCTTTTATTCGTTGTAAAATACTAGTCGTAGCATTATTTACACTCTTTAATTTTTTTATTTTTTAGTGGAACAAGAAAGGCTAACAATCACGTTCACACACACACACACACATACACACACTATCGACATCAAGCAAAGAAAGTAACATTAAAGAATGTTCCCACTACTGGAAATACTTTTGAAAGTGTCTGACATTTCGACTGTGTGATGTACTTGAATTACAAACACCAAGTAAAAGTCAAACATTTTATCTGCCATCCGTTTTGCTTGTAGACAGGCACAACATTGTGAAAATATTTTACTACTTTTCACTATTTGTCTTGATTAAATAAAGTCAGAAAATTGTCCGCGATACCGATAGGCAGACTTTAGGTCGCTCTCTCTACATATCATTGAATAGTTTACTCTTAGTTTAATCTGCATACTACTGGCATGTTACGATATAAAATAGTTTCAAATTTCAGTTAAAACTTTGAAAATGATATTATGATCTTTCAGTATTAACAGACTCTAGCAAAGTAATCCATTTGGTCGGAAATATAATGTGTGCTGATGTTTGATCGTGGTATTTAAGGCAAGGTCTACCATGAAGATAGAAAAAGACAGGGCGAGACTGGTTTTGGATGTTCACTTGCAAGGTGTATATCTGAACTGTGCCTTTTATTGCAACAGTTATATCAGTTCACACTGTCAACTGTTTTCAACTTGAAAGATTCTTAGACAACAGTGACAAGCCAGAATTTTCCATACCTAGTTGTACAGTAATTGGTGCTCTCGTTGATTATACGAAATTTTAAAATCAGGTTTGGGGGTATTCACGAATTACTCTGGAAAAGATGAGCACCGCAAGTCTGACATCATGACTTCCAGCCAACAAAAAAAATCTGTTTGCTTGTAAGACAACCAGACTGCACTTTTTAAAGATAATTATGATGTTCTGCTTCCAATTTTGAGGACGTCGTTTAAAAGAAACTTGTCCTTACAGTGTACTGTAAGCAAAGTCGATGGCAAGTATGTAAAGTTAGGGTTGTGAAGTACTGCTGGTCATCTGTTTCGCTGATCTACAATATCACAGGAATTTTCATGAAAAGTATTTTCATTTTCGTCAATAAAAAACCAATTCTTAACAAAAGTTTAACTTCATTATAGAAACATAAAAATCGATTAGAAAGAAAAACAAACGAATGTTTATTTTTCTTCCTCTTAATACCAATATGATCAAAAGCAATATTTAAATTTTCTTTCGACGTTCTGATAGGCAAAAGCCAAAATTTTGCAAGATTCTNTTCACTTGTGTCAGACAGCTTTTGAGAACGCATTTCACGCTTTCCTTCTGCTTAGTGAAGATCATCCATCATGGAGAGCTCAACAGTATATTGCGATGAATTTTTCGCCAACAACACTACGAGTAAGTATACCAGCCCAAACATTCAAACATTAGTGCGAACCGTGTTTCTAGCAGCAGCAGGAGGTCTTCAATGCCTGGTTGCCATACCAACCAACATCCTCAACTGCCTGGTGTTCTGGCGACAGGGTCTACGGGATCGCATGACGATGTGTCTGTTCTCACTGGCACTGGTGGACTGCTCCTACTTTACCATCGTGTTGGCAGCGTATGTCACACCTGCTTTCATCCATTTATACGACCCTCATCTTTCTGAAGAGTATTCAGTAAAAGGCACAACTTCTTTGTATAGTGTTTTTCGTGGATTTGCTCTGACATCCGGTTGTATCAACATGGTGATTGCTGTGGACACCTGTGTGTGTGTCGTGCGTCCACACCGTGCTGCCAGCATCATGCGCACCAAGACAATGGCGGCACTGATAGTCTCGTGTTTTTTGCTCATTCAGGTTGCCTGTCTGATAAATGTATTTTTGTATAATAGTGCTTACATATCCACAGGGGATGAAGGTCAGTGGATAATTGTGCATACTGAATTTTATTACGAAAACCAATTTTTCGTGTATTTGTTACAAAGCATCATACTTGAATCATTAATTCCAATTCTCAATCTGACAGTTGTATTGGTGGCCACGATTATGACAGTCAGAAGACTGAAATCAGCCATGGCTTGGCGAGAAAATACAAGTCACGCCACTGACATCCTTCAGACTCGACAGGTGGCGCTGATGAAGATGCTGACGATCGTTGCTTGCGTCTTTATTGTTGTGAAGATGCCGTGTGTTGCGTTTCAAGTAACCTGGGTGTATTTCAACCCTATCTTTGCCAATCC
>SRHC01002463.1:0-18368 GCA_004794325.1 Pomacea maculata
TGGTCACTACCCTCATTCCCCGCCCCCCCCCCCTGTCATCCTGTCCCTCCCTGTTACACAGACTACAGACCAGCCACGCACTTCTCTGTAGGTCCGAACCCTCATTGAGCGGCATTGGTGTGACATGGTGTGATTAGTCATGTCAATGAGGAATTAACACTTACATTGAGAGTATTGGTGTAGGTCTGTAGACATGGTGTGATTAGTCATGTCAATAAGGAATTAACACTTACATTGAGAGTGGGCCCCTGGCTCTCAAGCTTAGTGCTCACCAAGCGATACTTTAGAACACGTATGAATCAGATTGTCATGCTAGTACTATATATTTTTTTAATGCAGTATTTCGTTTTTGAAGAGGAGAAACTTATCTGACACTTACATCGAGAGGCGGAGCTAGAAGTGTAATGGAGAGACGAGTGATAGTCACAGTAACAGTAAACGAGAAAGACAACAAAACGCCCGTTACATGCATGTCTTCTTTGTCTGTCATTCAGTCTCTCTTCTTCTTTCGTTTGACGGTTGTGTCAAGCCTGAAGACCAGATCGTAGATGTTGAATTGTTTTCAGGAGGTCCCATGAAGTTTCCCAGAACCTGGTGGACCTCAGCAAGTCAGACCATGTCTGGTTCAGAAGAGGACATCTGAAGACACGGACTGGCGTCTGCTCACCTGTCTCTCTCTTTTTTTGTCTTTATGTGTCACTTTGTATATATTTATATCTTTTTCTCTCTGTTGCTCATGTACGCTCTCTCTCTCACCTTCTAACGGTCTTTTGGAAGACAGTCGGAGTTTTCTTTTTCGTCCGTCTTGTTTTCTCTTGTCTGTCCTCCACCATTTTCGGTCTCATCTAGAGAGGATAGTCTTTGACGGTTTTTATTAAAATTAACATCTTTCTCCACCTCCCTTGGGTGTAGTGGTGTCTAATGTAACAACCAAAATCACATTTCTCTCCTGATGGATGTCCGTCTCTGATGGATGTTAAAAATAAATATCACAGTTTGGAAAGCGAACCCTGACATTGCGTACTCGCAGTACGTGGGGTCCCCTCACCTCCATTGTTAACCGTCACCCCAGTGTGCATGCACTGCAGCCTGTCACAGCAGCCGCACCTCCTCCTGTAACAATGGCCAAGTCTCAATTTTTGTGAACTTGGGATGATGTCAGCTGTCGGCTGACTCACGGACTGCCTCGGCGGCGCGTCAAAGCAACGGTGAGATACATGGGAAAGTATGGAGATGTGGGGCATGGAGGTAACTGGGTGCTGCGCAGCAACTGCCATGCTTATCGTGACCCCAAGGTCAGGGTTCTAGGAATGGCACGTGCATGTGAGTGTCAGATAGAGTTCGGGATAAGTTTTCTCTCCGACTAATGAAAAACAGATTCAAGTGACAGTTTGACCGGTGTTCCCGCCACTAGAAACTTTAAAACATTAAAACAGCTTTTAGACAGCATTTGATTCGATCGGGTGTGGAGTCAAGAAAACCCTATTGTTATTGAGGCAGCAGAGGTACTTGTCGAGCACACACTTGGCCTATTAACCCAGAGAAATGTGCAGCCTCAAAACTGGAGGTCTAGACACACACCACCACCATCATCACCACCATCATCACCACCACCACCATCACTCTTTAAAGGCCTGTTTAACTGAACGCGTGGTGACGAAAATGTGACAATGGCATTAATGTGTGTGAATAATGGATGGCGATGATATACGATGTAAATGTGACACACTGTAATAAACATACTGCGTACCTCGTGGTCATTGCATAGTCATTAGTTTTTTCTTGTTAATAAAGGACAATGACAATGACCAACTTTATTAAACACAGTGGGCAATTATACTCTGGAAGTGTGCTCAGATATAAAAATAAACAAAACAATAGCAAAACTAAGTACTAGTTACAAGATTACGACGAGGGCAAGATAAGGGTAAAATTGAACATCATAGGAAGCTTAAAAATATACAATCTTACATCAGTTCAGTTCAGCTGACAATCATAAACAGTGCCTAGGTACCTGAAGATGTCAACAATCGCAACAGGTTTATCGTGTATTACACTGGAAACAAAACACCATCTTTAATTTTTCTGATCGATAGTCATATTCTTTGTTTTATTTACATTTCATGCTCGTCACACCAGGTAAAATTTTTGACAATTTTCTCCAAAGTCGAAAATCATTAGGTTGATTGGGATTCTCTGTCTTGTCTCTTTTTTCACCTTATTATCGTTCCTTATAGCCCTATTTGCTGATTTCTTTACTAAGGCATCTCCGGGGAAGAAAACATGTTTGTTTGTTTGTTTGTTTGTTTGTTTTGTTATGTAGCACTAATTTCACGTGTTTAGTAACCCAAGGTTTACTATTAGGAAACATCACAATAAGTTTACTTTGTATCGCTGAATCAACGTGGTAAGCCTTTCTCTTTGTAAGTTGTACAGTGATAAACACTCTCTTGGTATTACAGTAAACACTCTCTTGGTATTACAGTAAACACTCTCTTGGTATTACAGTAAACACTCTCTTGGTATTACAGTAAACACTCTCTTGGTATTACAATAAACACTCTCTTGGTATTACAATAAACACTCTCTTGGTATTGCAGTAAACACTCTCTTGGTATTACAGTAAACACTCTCTTGGTATTACAGTAAACACTCTCTTGGTATTACTGTAAACACTCTCTTGGTATTACTGTAAACACTCTCTTGGTATTACAGTAAACACTCTCTTGGTATTACAGTAAACACTCTCTTGGTATTACTGCAGTAAACACCGAAATGCTCTGGGTTCAGATTCCGTCTCGGGGCTCACGTACTCCTTTCTAGATGTGACACGTGTTTACAGTGTGTTTACAGTGTGTTTACAGTGCGGCCTTCATGGATTTTCTCTCTGTTCTCCGGGCTCCCCTCTTCATCATCTTCTCTCCTGTAGTGCGCAATCAGTGTCAGCACCAGATGGCAGCACTTTCCTATTAAAGAGACCAGCCCGCCATCTGGTTCCTTCACTTTTCCTTGTGCAAAGAGCGAGTGAACGAGTTTTTACAACAAAACGTAGAGAGCCGAGTGGTTTGAGCAACGGCATCCGATGCCGGAAGTGCTCACCTATGACCTCGTGACGTGTGTCGTCTCGAGCATTGCGCTCGTCCTGGTGAACCACCTTCCCCATCAACAGTGTTCGATGAAGACGACTCAGTGTACTTACTGACCCTGTGAGGATTGAGTAGGTAACTGACAGTTGGTTAGGTCAGACAGCGAGAGGAGAGAGATGGGCACCGCCTTCGCAAAAAGGTGGATCCCAGATAAGTGAGGGCTTTTGTCGTCGTCGTCGTCGTCGTCGTCGTCGTCGTTGTTGTCCTTCACCTATTTTTGTCAGCTTTGGAGGTAAAAGTGGCAGTCATCTGCATCCACAGGTTGGTGTCGAGGGGAATCAGCGATGGCCAGAGCTCCGTCTTCAGTTCCTGTAGCAGGATATGCTCCGCGGTTTGCAGTGACACCTGACTTCCCGACGACTGTCAAGTCACGTTTCTACCTTTACCTGTCACTAATTCACCGTTCAGGGACGCAGTGATGATTGTGAGGGCAGGTACGGTTAGGTGATGACAAGAAGAGGAGACATAAAGGAAGGCGGTCCCTCCCTCAGACCCAGACCTGACCGCAGCTCTGCAGACATTTTGCCAAATTAGCCAACCAGCATGTATTTACTTTGGATGGAGGCCTTATTTTCAACTGAACTGAAAACGTACGCGGACACAAACATCCGGCAT
The DNA here is from genome assembly GCA_004794325.1 of Pomacea maculata. Lineage (NCBI taxonomy): Eukaryota > Metazoa > Mollusca > Gastropoda > Architaenioglossa > Ampullariidae > Pomacea > Pomacea maculata. Next base: position 3,762 of record SRHC01002463.1, read on the forward strand.
CCCAGACTGTTATATTTGTTGTTGCGGTTTGCTTACCCACCGACCCACCCATTTTGGGGGGTGGGGTGGCGGTGTTCGTTTTGTTTTGCATTTTTCATGTGTTTGCTGGATGTGGACGAGGGGGGAATAGATGGTTTTGATTCTAGAACTATCTATGGCCATCACGAATGCAGACCTGTCAACACTGTCGCCAAATGTCGGCCACCAGCAATATTGTAACAACAGTGTGGGGAGAGCAGTACTACCCTGTAAGTACCAGCACTATATCCCAGTGCCCAGACCGTGGGAACACGTGCTGTCCCCCCCTCATCATGTCTCCTCCCTGTGACTCAGCCTGCAGTACGTGGGGCTGACATCGTAAGCAGTCATTACAGACCCCAGTGGTCTCTAGTACTCACCTTGCTGGGCCCATCAGGCCAACTGTGGGTCGCCAGGGGTCAGCTGAGAGGCGGTACAGTGGGACTAGCCGCTCTTGTGTCATGGAGTGCCGGTCCTTTCCAGCACCACTCCGCCTCAAGTGGCTGACGGTCCTTGTGAGTCCAAGTCTGAGTCATTGTGTCCTGGGAATTAATGGTTTTCTTATTAGTCGATGTGAGTGAGAGAGAGAGAGAGAAAGAGAGAGTTTGGAAAGTCTTTTATGAATCACAGAAAACATTATGATCCCGGTACTGGTGATACACAAGACTGGATGCGAACCTCAGGCCTTCATATTATGTTGGTGTTTTGTGTGGTTTTATTCTTACGTTGTGTGTGTGGTGTTGTTTGTTTATATGTTTTACTTTTTCTTGACTTTTGTTTTTTAATTTTTTGTTTACATATATATCTAGCATATCTTTTGTCGTGGCTGCGTGTCTCTTGGAGTGTAGGGATGCCACTGTTGCTGATGGTGTTGTCAGACGCTGGTGGCATGGCTGTCCACCTCCGCTTTTCTGGGCGAGAAATAAACAAACTCTAGACTGGTCAGGGGATGAAAAACTACTTGTGATTGGGCAGTTGATAACAACACTGGGGCCAGTTGCATAAAGTGTTTCTAAAACTTAAAACCGTTAATAAGAAAATCGCTTCAGTTAGATGCTTCGTCCGAGCGTCTTCACAAGTGTTAAAAGCAACTTTGAATTCTCAATTTAAAACCGGTGGAAGGTGTTTAGAACTGAGTAAAGTAGTATAACAGCGATGGTTGTGGTTATCACAATCAGTTCTGGAGAAAACTATATATACATATCCACAAGGAAGTCACAGACCTTACGCTGAAATGATTTTAACGATTTGAACAAACCGACATTGTCAGAATTATTAAAGAGACTGCAGTGACACAAGCACAAACAAGTTGGAGATGAATGTTCATTTCGTTTTTAATTTATTTATTACTGTATTTTTGTATAAAAAAATTTACCATTAAGAGGCTGGTCGCTTTGTCTCACAGTCTGATAATAGAGTACAAATAACATATTTATAACATTATTTACAGACTATGGTGTGATGTGTCTTGTAGTGAAGTGTTTACACTTTGCTGCACACATCTCACTGAACTCACTGAACTCGCCCCATCGACCACATGCCCGTGTTATGCTAGTTGTTGACTAGTAAACAACCCACTCGGTAATTCTGCTTCCCTTGTGGATAACAAGTTTTCCTTTTGCTGCTTTTCCCTGTTTACACTTGCACGTGCTGATGGGAGCGAACTCCGACTTGAACACTTTTATTGAAAACGATTTGAGAAAATTTCGGTGAGTGCGATCTACCTTGGTGCTGCGCATTACAAATACTCATTATTATTATTAAAATTGTGTTGTGCACCACGTTTAGGAGCTTTATAAAACTGTTTCAACTATATTCATGTAAGTCCTAAATATATTAAGTTTAGAAATGTGTGGGGCACCCAGATCTTTCATAGTTTTCACGCACGAATTTTTATTTTATTTATTTTTTGTGTGTATAAAATTCGACATTTCGGGAAAATAGGGGCTCGTTTGACTTCCCCATCCACCCACTAGTGACTAGCCAAGCAACACCACCACAGTGGGGTATGCTTTGTGACCAGGAGACACAGTTTGTGTCGGGCAGATGTTTTCCGAGCTCTGACGGGTTTTCCAGAGTTTACTGCGTTGTCACCTCAACAGGACATACCTACCCTGGAGCCTTGTAGTCACCAATCAGTTGCCTTTTGATGTTGTTGGGTTTTCTAAAAGTAAAATATCTTTGAGATATTACAGTAATTTTTATATTCTCATCATTACCATCATCACTACTATCGTTATCTTTTGTTGTCGTCGTCGTAGCCCTCATAGTACGACGTGTGTTTCTAGAGAAAAGAAATGCGTAAAAGTGACTCCGGAAATCCCCAAATTCCCCCTTTCCCCTCTCCTTACCGCACACGTGACCCGTCTCAGCTGTCGGGTGGAGAGAAGACGTCACTGTGCTCGGGGTAGAGGCGGGGTGTGGTGGGGCGAGGTGGGAAACCCCGAGGAGGACTGGCAAGGGGAGGGAACTGCTGAAGGTAGGGCAGGTGGGGTGGGGTGGGGAGGGGAGGAAGTGTTGTGCAGTGATCGGGAGGGTGATACCCGAGGGAGGACCGGACTGCGGAGAGGCAAGACGACTGCCGCACGGTGAAAACATTCTTGTGGCGAGAGTCACTGCTTGTTGCTGTCCTCAGCTTCCTCCTTCGACCTGGGCCCCAGCTACCCACCACACCTGTTTCTAAGTGAATCTGATTAACCTACTTCGCAACATCTTTCCCCGTGAAGTGAAACCGGATATACCCCTTTCCACTCTTTCTTTCTGTCCTTTGCTTTCTCTCTTCTATTTCTTTGTTTCAACTCTTCCTTTTTCTATCTTTCCTTCTCTCCCCTCCCACCTCATTCACATAATGATATACTCTCCTTCTTTCTCTCCCTTATCTCTCACTCTCTCTTTTTTATTTTTCTCTATTTCTACTCTTTCGTTCACTCTATGTTTCCTCAGCTACACCCCCACACACCCGTAAGAAGGTAATACTTTTTCAATCCTGACCACCTTCCCTTAGTCTCTTGCTAATACACACATTGTACTTTCGTCACACGATGAAGCTCGATCGTGATTTAATGCCTTCAGCAGTCTGGTCTTTGCATCTTTGTGTTCACATATTGTGTTCGTCCCATGACTTGTACCTATGGTTAGGTCGGGGGCGGGGGATGACAAGGACAGACTCGCAGCTGACAGGGTCCATCCACCCTGTCTACTGTGGGCGATAGTCGTGTACAGGATGACCAGTCCAGTCTGACCTTCCTAATTCAGTTCTTCCTCTGACCACCGAGAACTGACTCACAGACGAGGCAATGAAGACGAGAGATTCTATGGAGAAACAGCCCTCGGCAGAAAAAAAATGCTTGATCGAACTTTCGATTAGTCAATGGCAAAAGTGACAAAGACAGTGACAATGACAATTCTTTATAAACCGTACGAGGGTGATGGCGAAACAGTTTATCTTTCCCATGTAACCTAAGCTCTACAAATAATGCTGTAACAAAATGCAGGAAGCACTCAGGAAACATTGAAAGAACATTTACAAGATGTAGCAATGAGGATATTTGACACGTGTCCACAGAACACACAGGTAAGTAAGGTCGTGACGGAGTTCCGACAGTTGTATTTTCTGTCAAATGAACAAAATGCAAAACCAGAGCGAGCGCGAGAGAGAATTTGCATATATTTTCCAGGAACAGATTCTAACAAACCTATTCTAGACATGCGCAGTGCACAGTGACGAGCTTGCCCGTTGTGCCACATCCTGCTGACATCTTTCAGCTCCAGGTGGCGCTTCAAATCGATTAGTCCCTTCCGGCTGACTGGACTCCATTCAAGCACTAGCTGCGCTCCCTTTTCCTGTTTTTCATTCACAAACTTGAAGTCGATAGCAGATAATCTAGATTACTAAATCAAGTGTGCCCCCGCGGGGTCAGAGCGGTCCAAGTGCCCATTGGCCGATAAGATCACGTGGTGCAGACCGCAGCTGCAGATGGCGCGGTATCTGTGAATGAGGCTTTCCTGGAGGGTCGTAGTTGTTCCTCTAGTTGTCTGCTTTTCGTTGCACGGGTGGAGAACTGTGGCAGTGCCTGATTGAAGGGTACCTCGCTCCGTGGGAACTGTGCCAAAGACGGGACTGTGGGGTCACGTGCAGTCCCCCAGCAGATAGTCGGGGTCAACAGAGGATTGGCTGCTCTTCATCTTGCAAAGTGGGTGGGGCTTTTCCCTCTTCTTCTTCTTCCCCAAATCGTCGGCTTGGTTTTGTTTGCTGTGTGGTGTTGCAGACTGGAGAACCGACGTGTCTGTTGATGATTGGGGAGCTGAAGAGGAAGGTAGAGGGTTGTGGGTGTGGGTGTGGGTGTGGGTGTGGTGTCCTCGTCAGCATCGCGCAAATATCTCAACAAGATGGCCTCGTGGCCAAAGTCTAGGACTCATGCGCGTCAGTGTATCTGTGTGTTTTGTTTGTGTGAGAGAGAGAGAATGTGTGAGTGTGTGAAAAAGAGCGCGTGAGAGAGTGTGTGAGTGTGTCAAAGAGAGAGACTGTGTGAGAGAGAGACTTGTGAGAGAATGTCAGGGAGAGAGAGAGACTGTGTGTGTAAGAGAGAGACTGTGAGAGAGTGTGTGTCTCAGAGAGAATGTGAGAGAGACTGTGTGTGTCCATGCTTGTGTGAGTGAGAGAGGAAGCGAGGAAGGGACTCTGTGATACAGGCGATTCGTTCACAGAAGATTGTTCGAATCCCTGGACTGACACCCTCACTTGGCACATCGGTCACATCCTTCTCACCTGTAAATTTCTTCTCAAACATCAGCGTCAGTGTGTTGTGTACCTGTTCTTACCTGTCCATGTCTTAGTCTGTAGTATACATGTGTTGTAATACAACTCTCGTTATATCTGACGAAAAGCAAACTGTGATCCACTGTACATCCGTCCAGTTCTCATCTGGGAGAGACTCGCAGTTGATTTTATTTTCTAGCCGTGCATGGCATCACTTGCCGGTGGGCTGTGGGTTTGTTTTTTTTTTAATGAAAAAACATGTTTTGGGGCGGGGGTGTAGGTAGAACTTTTCATCGAGAGGGACGATTGTCTACCCTTGTCGGTGCCGCTATCTTTCAGCCTGACCGTGTTTGTTCTGTCTGACATCAATGTTTGACTATTGTTTTTAATTAATGTGACACGGGGGAGTAAATATTTGGCAACTGATGAGATCGTCTGGTGTCTGTCATGCAGACAAAGGGAGATAAGTCCGGACCCTATCAAGCTGATGACGTCACCGGATCAGAGAAGTAGGGATTGTGGGAATGGATAAAGGTAAGGGCTATGCTAACAATGGTGATGACGATGATGACAACAATGATAATTCTGTCGGGTATCTTCCAAAGACAAGTAAGTCTGATTCACGAGGCGTAGTCATGGACAACCAGTCCAACAGTCAGGGGAAGAAACTCTATGCGAATAAGTACAACAGACAACAGAAGCTGGTTTAAAGTTTAACAGACACTTAATTTGTATCTGCCATGAACTCCTTTATCAGAAGGTATGTGTGTACTAAATAGTCTTGATTAGTATTACTAATAATGTATTTTCACTGCGAACTACAAACAGAAAATTGAGCGTTAGGAAAAGGTTGTGTAGCTGTATACTATACTATGTATCCTCTAGGAAATTCCTCATAATAAGCATATGTTACAGGCTCCAAACAATTATTTCGCGATGCCTTTCACATGAGGATTATTGTTGGCGCACCTGATTAAGAAGAGGATTGTGATGACTGTAGGACAGTAGGCAGGCTGGGGTTGTAGATGCTGCACACGATGGCGAAACTACAACTTGACCACACAGACCAGGCTAACTGTCCAGAAGATAATTTTGTATGGCCCTCGAATAATATTATAAATATCAAAGTGGCTTTGAAGGAAAATGGACTATTGAAAATGAAAGAATTCTCTTCGAACGGAAGGTTCTGTAGTCCTCATGTAGCAGGTATAGCTATAGCTTGTTTACTTTATGGTGCAGGTAACTTCAGTAATAACTGTCATAAGAAAGCAGCAGGTGTGTGGGCTTATTACGGGTACAAAAACAGAACTTACAGACTACCCGACTGGACAAGTCAAACTTAAAGACACACTAAGATGCAGAATTTTTGTTCGCAAAGGCTTTACATATCGACATACCAGGAATAGAATACAGCAGTTAGAAGAGTCGGGTATCTCATGGCCACAGCTAATGGCTCATGCCACCCTTGTGGTGAGAATAGTTTCACAAACTGACTAATATTCACTTCCGTTTAGGTGAAATCCCTTCCTTGTAATGTGGGAAGAGGGTTCCAAGTGCCCAGAGCGCCGACGTCCCGGGTGGGTACCCATGTCACTGGCTGGTACCCGTGTAGCATGAAGTACTTGTTTGCCGCAGGTTAGAGGGGGAGAGGGAACGGGTACCTGACCTATAAAGGGCTATGGAAGGAAAGGGCAGCGAGGGAGAAAGGGAGGCACCATCTTCTCTCCCCAAGGACCAAAAGGTTAGAGGTCACCTCACCCTGATCTCTTCTTGTCACGAAATCAGACAAAAAACATTTTAAGGTCACTCTCGTTCTTGTGGGTCAAGCCGGACCCCGGTCCCTGACCACGTGTATGCACTGCAACTTCCTTTCCCTGTAGAGCGAAGTACAGAATTGGTGCTGCACCTTTATCACACCACCTCTACAATTACCTCCCCTGTCTTGTCATATTCTTGTCTGTTCGCTGCTGCACCCACACTGCTTCCCTCCCTTGAGGTGTCTCGAGTTTCTGGTCCGACACTTACAGTAGGTACGCGGTAAACAGTTTGGGTTTCAACTTTTGTTTTGATCTTTTATACACACACACACACAGTTATTACCTCCCTTTGAAGCTGAGAACTTTACCTAGAATGTTCTGATGGCAGGGAGGGCCACGAGAAACTTGTAACTAGACACTGGCTATGACTGGCACGCGCTGGTAAACAGACTTCCGCTTACTGTTCTCTCTCTCTGGCTCTGTATCTGTCTAGTTTTACCTCTCTCTCTCACAGAGAAAGTGTGATGGACTATGAATTCTTGTCTCATCTTGCCCAGCCCAACGGGCGGCCCGGTCACCAGCACACTGAAGGTTGGCTGTCCTGGGTTCACATCTCGTCTCTGCACGTGGCATCTGTTTACAGGGCTGGCTGTCTTGCCGTGATGTAACCTTGGTTGCTGACTCGGAATAAAACATCAACAACTCCCTCCTCTCTCTAAATTAATTAAATAACTTTCCGTGCAACACTAGACCGGACTGTCGTGGCTCGGTTATCTCCCCTGTGCTGGCGTCGCCCGGTACGTGACGAAATTAACGAACCAAGAAAATGGGTGTCGTGGGGTCACAAAGTTCACAGTCACATCCTGATTCCCTGCGGTGGCACTGTGGCTGAGTATTTTAAATGGCGTGCGAGGGGATTAGAGGTTGTTGTAATTAATAAATGTGCTGACACCAGACACGTCACTGTAGTATGAAGTGTCAGGTGAGAAGGTGAGAAGCTTTATATCACGTGACCCAGTATCTCTAGCCGATAATCAGACAGGTGACGAATCAGTTCGATGAACATTCGACTTGTGGTTACAGTTCTCCTTCCGTGGTGTCTGTCTCAGTCGGGTGCCTCAGTGACTCCGTGATGTTGTCGCTGTCGTAGCATCCCAACATTGTGACAATGTTTTTTTGTCTTGACCTCCCCACCATTTCAAAAATGATTGTAAGACTTTTATAGTCTCATTAAGAGTCTTAGGGTGTGCAGAGTGATGACTGCGCAGTGAAAGTAAGGTAGAGGCAGTCGCAGTTTTGTGACTTTACATTTGAAATGAGGGTAAAATTACTTGGCGGATAGTTTTTGTGACCCTCATTCACCTCCCCAAAGTCTCTACGGAGTCAGGTACCCACGTAATCCACCCCAAAGCTGAGTCAGTGAAGAGAAGGGCGCAGCGTCGGACGGGGATCGAACCAGGTAGTGAGCGAGCCTTTCAGGTTGGAACTACTTTGTTATACCCACTATGGCTGACTAGGCTGCTGGTGTTACTGTCCTTCATTCACCTGAGGCTTGCGCCATGAACATTCTCCTCGTTTTGTTTGTTGTGTTTGTTGTGTTTGTTTGAGGTCTTCTCTCCTGAATGTCGTGTATATTCTGTGTTTCACTGTATCGGAACAGCCGTGACCGGCGCTGATCCTGTAACCTTCTCGCACGCGCCTCTCAACTGTTTGGTGACCTCCTACCTTTATCACATTCACATGAACGTGTGCTTTCATCTACAAAATAATTTAACTTACAGAAAATGTACGGGTATGTCTGCACCCTGATCTGGACCCCAGAGAAAGCCGCACTGCAAATCGAAACTGTGACTACGCCGACTACCACAGAGGTAGACAGACATGCAGTCGCAATAGCAGGCGGGAGGAACCGAGGGCTGGACGCGGGAAAAGGGAGGGGTAGGGGTAGGGGCGCTGAAAGAGTTGGGATGGTAGGGGGGAGGTGACAAGAGGGAAGGGGCGTCAGCGCCGTGGGTCTCCGCGGCAGGGGGGCGTCACAACTGAGGCACGCTCGAGTCGCGAGACCGGGTCAGAGGTCAGAGGCGATGTGAATCGAGTGACAAACACAGAGCGTGGGAACGCGCCGCGCGGCAGACTCATACCGGATACATGAGCCGCCGCCCGCCTGCCGCGTTAACTACAGCCGCGAGCCTTGGTCACGTGGCTGGAGCCTACGTCACAAGGGCTGGGGTGCAGCAGTCGGCTCCCGACCTTCACACGGGGGGGGAGGGGGAGACCACAGGGCGAAAGTCGGCGATGGGGTGAGGCTGCAGTGGGCAGGGATGGAGGTGAGTAGAGGGGAGGGAGACAGCGGTTGTCGCGCTCCGTGTCACAGCTACAGCAGCCCAGGAAGTGTCTGCGCCGCGGACTCGAACTCAGGAAAATCAAAAACCAAATAAATAAACACACAATTCCCATTTCTTCGGGGTGGAAAGTTTATACCTCCACAACCTGTGCACTGGTACTGCAGTGCTTGTCACCAGTAAAGTGAAGATGTCAAAGTCTGGGTTCAGATCTCACCTCGGGACACACTGGATGTGGCAGGGTTGGTTGTCCGGAGGGTTTCTCTGAGTTCTGTGGTCTCTCCTCATCCTTTGCTACCAGCTGAGGAACGGTTATGCTGCTCCGCTTTTGCTGGTGTGTCAGTAAGACTGATTTCTTCTCCCCTAAACGGCCCAGTGAATGGTGTGATGTTGGAACCATAGTCACGGTCGGTGATGTCATGCTTCACAAGGGTTAATAAGTTGCTCCCTTCACTGGGATAAGTGGACAGGCTGACAAGGTCCGTCACTTGTCTGTCTAGAGTTCGTGGTCGTGCACAAGATGACCAGTCCACTTCCTGTTTACAAGCCAGTTCTTCCTCTGACCACCCTGGCGTCGACCGCCCCCCAAGGTACCCTGGGAGTCTAAGACTACGGTGCGGGGTCACACAGTTCACGCCGGTTGGTGTGAGAAGGGGTTTCTGGACTGTCTCGAGCATGTGAAATCATGACGAGGGGAACATACTTCCCTGTCACATAAGCTGCCAACTTTGACTTTTATTTATTAACGGTCGCAAAGTACTAACAGGGCACGTGATCAACGTTCACTAGTTTCTTTGTGAGGCGCAGGAACTGATGAACTTTGTGAGTTCATTACAACAAATCAGCCTTCGCGGCGGATGAACAAGAAACCGAAGAGTTAAGCAAAATGTAGATTATCCGAGAAAATAACAGCTGGATACAAAACCCATCAAACCTCGGCATCGAGTTTGGACGTTGGAATAATCGTGGAACATCTTTGCTCTTTGTAATCGACAGTGAGGGCGAGATGGCAGAGAGGGCGAGATGGCAGCTGTGTTCTCGAACCATCGAGTGTCTAACATGTGGAACAGACAAACAACCACGACGGATTGTCGCCAGTACACAAAACTGAAAATAAATCTGTCGGGTGCAGGTGACTGGATGAAATCTTCTCTGCAGACTCGTCAGACTAGTTCTTGACCATCTGCTTGTCATCAAGTCCTCCTGCTTGTGTGGGAAAGCGCGCTCTCCTCCCCTTCACCTCCCTTAGTCACTCTGTTGTTCAGGCCTGATACCCGTGATCCGCTACTGAGACAGCCTCCCCACCCCACTAATCGCTACCCCCACCCTGTAACACCCCCTCCCTCACTGTAGCAGCGATCATCTGAGGAGTAAACAACATCGCCACATCGGCATTGAAACTGAACTCAAGTCGTCTCTGTTGACAACGTGAATAGGATTATAAATAAGCTGTTGCTGAGGTCACCTGTAGATGCATCTCAAATTGTCGTCTTTAAAGGTTGGAGTTGGGGGGGAAGGTTCGTAAAAATTGCAATGACAGACTGGGAGGAGGTCGAGATGTGAAGAAAGAGGACCTGGTGATGTCACGGGGAGGCGCAGCACGGTTGTAGCAGCAGACGTCGGCAATGTTTTGTAGAAGACAAAAGACAGAAGAGAGAACGTGCAAAAGAAATGAAAGACGCCAATATAAAAAGCAAAGAAAAAAATTGTTATGTGGAGAAATTTGAGAACTGGGAGCCAAGAGCACTCTTCCCGAGCTGACTTCATCGCCAAGCACTTTCTCCGTTGGTGAACTCGGCTTCGAGACGGGACACGAACCTGCTTGAGTTCAGTTATTGAGTGAATGCGATTTAGAGACATGACAGCAACATGATATCTGAATGGTGAAGTAAAATGTCACGAGTTTTCGTTTTCAGCTTAGTTGCGATTCGGCGTTTTTATTCGTTTGTTTTGTTGTGTTTTTAAAAAAGTAATTCATGTTGTCTTTATGATAATTTAATGTCTTAGCACTGCACCCACAGCCTGCGCCGACTGTTGTTGGCATGTAATGTAGCTCTGTTGATGGCATGTAGCTCTGTTGATGGCATGTACATGTAGCTCTGTGATCAGGGTTTACCGTTCTCACGGTACTGTGATGACAAACAGCGAGATAAGTGAGGACAGTAACAACGATGGGTCTGACGTAGTGCGAAAATAGAAACCCCTACAGACGTCTTCAGAGCTCCCTGATACCTACTCCTCCAGCCCTCCCCACCCCGCGCGCGAGCTACCTCCAGCCCGCACACACGTCACTGGTCAGGCTGGCCACTTCTCCCAGTCTGTAAATCGACACCAGCACCAGGCGCACCATCAGCACCCTCACCCCCACCTTTACCCTATCGCCAAGGACTGCTCAACCTTTGCTGTCACCATGTTCCGCGACAAGTCACACCTGACCCCTCCTGCTCCTCGTCCTCCCCCGCTACCCACCCACCCACCAGCCCCCACCGCGCCGCTGCCGCCACTTGCCCTTCACGCCTCCCCCCTCTCCACCCACCCACCCTCTCCAGGGTAGGGGAGCCTGGGAACTGGCGAAGGTCGTGCGCCAGTGAGCAGCAAGAAAGGAGGAAGCACATCACCACCTGTTGGGTACAAGCCCCATTTGAAAGACCTCTTCTCCTCGCCAGGAATTTTCCCACCGCCGAGCGCCCAGCTCCTCAGTTTCGATGTCTCCCCCCCAACCTGATTGAGCGCCCCCTCCCTCTCCACCTATTTCTCATTCAGTAGGGAAGGACGGGGTCCCTAATCGTCTTGCGTTTCCACCACCAACCTACCTGTACCCTGACAGCGAGGGGTGCGAGGGGAATGGGGTGGAGGGGAGTGGTGTGGGCGTTAGGGCAGGCAACTCGCCAGACTAGTCAAACGGCTGACCGGGGGTTGAAAATCGATGTCAGGTGGTGCGCCTAGTGCTTGGGAAACTGGTCAGACACAGACTGGAGGTCAGACAGACGCTGCATGTCATGACCAGCACTGACTCCTCTGCGAGTTAGAGCGCATGCGCGCGCACTTGTTTGCCTGTCGGTGGACGCCACTGCGTCAGTCACCAAAATCGTAAGGATTCGGGCTTGGGACCTGGTCTTGCACCCTGTTCCTTCTCGTCCTGTGTGTGTCATCAGTATAACATTTCTTGTCTGACATAACTGCTGACTTGTCGTATAATGAGTTCCTGTCGCCATCCCCTTCTTGTAAGTCGCTCGGTAGTGTCGTAATCACAGCTGCAGTGAAAGGTCCTGGGTTCAGATCTCGTCTGGGGACTCTTGGTTGTCGAGGGTTTTCTATAGGGACTCCGGTTTTCTCCGCGCATAGAGCGAAGTCACCTTTAAGTGGAAGCACTTTCCCACAGAAAAAAACCGTCTTAGTACTTCTCTCTCTGTCCGTGTATTTGCATGTTTGTTTCTTTCTGTGTTCATCTGTCCCTTCGTTACCTACAGAACACCACGTGACAGTCAAGAGCCAACTTTCTGTGTGTTTGTGTACTTGTTTGCACATTCTTGTAAAGAAAGCTTTACTGCTCAGTCAGGGAATCTCCATAACTATAAATAACTTTGGCTTTTTGTTGACACTGAACTTAATTGTGCCACGGAGGCCTGCAGAACCTCTAGGGTAAGAACCTGTTCAAACATTCGGGTTCTCCATCCACTTCCTTCTGTCTCCGTACACCACCTGTCGGACCAGGAGAAACGTCACGCCTGGAGTCTCCTGTCTGACAGACCATTTCATCGAATCCTCTCCTTACCCAGTCTCTGTCCCTCAGTCTCAGTCTCTCCTTTCTTTATCTCCATGTCTTTCATTTTTCTCGTTGTCCACTCGTCCGTACACACTGCTAGTCGGCTTCTGTATGCTGAGAACGATGCCTGCAGTACACTATCCGATATTCATTGTACAGTCGGGTACATGTCATGAGACAAGCCGACAAGACTGTCACGTCCAGCATACCACGTGACTGTCACGTCCAGCATACCACGTGACTGTCAAGGACTTCACAGCTCGTCTAAGCGTGAGAACCGTTGGCCGCCAGTCGGCAAAGTCATCAAGGTGCTGACGGTGCGCGAGGGCGAACAAAGAATAAACACCAGCCCCAGCGCGTGCAGGCTGCATCTTCCCCTCCCTCACCACGCGCCCGCTGTTCCTCCCTCAGCGTCACCGCGGAGGCACTGGGCTTGGACTGGTGTGAGAGGGGGGAGGAGGGGAGGATTGCGTTCGTAGCCCAACTGAAACATTTGATCATCAGACTGCAACGACGATAAAATGCAACGATGACACCACCACGGACACTCCGACTCGCCAGGCAGTTGACGCTCACCTGGCGGAGGCTTTCCCAACAGTCTTGCGTGGCGAGGACACGTCGCTGAGGATACTGTGGGACGAACGTTTGACAACTTAAAAAATAATAACCGTTAATATAAACTGTTACCAGACTTGCTCAAACGTTGGCTCGTATTGCACAAGAGCAGTTAGGTCTGAGGATGACTAGCACCCGTTACATCTCCTCTTGTTATCAGTTGTGATCATTACGACGGGTGCTGCTGTCACTAGTTTGTGTCTCGATGTACATGTACACGTATTACCTACTGACGTACCCGTGAACCTGGACATTGTTCTCTTGGGGTGAGGACAGATCGTAAGCTTATGTTCTTAGTGACATCCACCCTGTTCTACAGTCCAAGTTGGGTATTGCGTGACACGAGACATGAGCGAGCTCACCTGAATACCCTCCAACACACCCACACAATGGGAGGGAGGAAGAAAGGGAGGGCACTAGAGAAGAGAGCGAGGAAAAGGGGAGTGAATAACATGTTGGTATGCCGCCTGACAAGTGTCACTGATTCCCACCCAGTCTCCGACTGTCATACCGACAGTTAAAATCTGACAAATAAAATCAGCTGAGAGTTGATAGAAGCAAGAGGTCATCTACCTGGCATGACGTGGAGGTGGATTGTCTCAACATCAACAGTGGGGTGGTGGTGGGTGGTGGTGGTGGTGTGACGGGGAAGGTTCCTACCCGTGTGATCAGTGAGCTCAACTTTGGGGTAGAAGATCCTTGTTTGAAAGCTTCCCTGTCATCTGTAAACAAATAAATAAAGTGCCCCAAGCGTTCAGTCGCTGGACATTGAGGTGTAACAGTTACAGTTACAGTTACAGTTACAGTGATGGCGTCTATCTTGGGGTCATGTGTGAGGTCAGTGCTCACCGCTGTCGCTCTTTTCCTTCCCTACAATTTTTTTAATTATAGCGGGGTGTAACTTTTTCTATCCATCGGGCAAGTCTCAAAGATATTATTTTTTAAGAATATGGGTAAAGACACGTTTGTTCTCGAGATACAAGCCTATCAACCGCCATGCACGGACACTGACCTACGATGCTTTGTGTACAGTGTCAATGCTCAGTGAGACAGTTGGGAATATTATGTATGTACAATGTGTATGTAGATGAGTTGATGGTGATGTAGTTGATGTAGGTGTGTATCTCGAGAACGAAAGGGGCTGTGAAGCATCCAGACTGTGAAGCATCATCTTGCTGTCAACTTTACCTCCATTTTACTCTCCACAGGACTTTATATTGCTAGCAACTGAAAGTTGTTGATGCTGCGCTGTCCCGGCATACTTTGTCTGTTTTCTTTGTGTTTTCTGTTTGTAGATGTGTCTCTGTTTGCTGACATGTTCTGAGTGTGTCTGCATGTTATGTGAATGTT
>SRHC01002463.1:19089-41750 GCA_004794325.1 Pomacea maculata
TTGTGTACATTGTCAATGCTCAGTGAGACAGTTGGGAATATTATATATGTACAATGTGTATGTAGATGAGTTGATGGTGATGTAGTTGATGTAGGTGTGTATCTCGAGAACGAAAGGGGCTGAGTATCCATCCAGACTGTGAAGCATCATCTTGCTGTCAACTTTACCTCCATGAGAAACATTTTACTCTCCACCAGACTTTATATTGCTAGCAACTGAAAGTTGTTGATGCTGCGCTGTCCCGGCATGCTTTGTCTGTTTTCTACTTTGTGTTTTCTGTTTGTAGATGTGTCTCTGTTTGCTGACATGTTCTGAGTGGTGTCTGCATGTTATGTGAATGTTGTGTCCATCTTTGTATGTTTGCCCTTCCACGTATAGCGCAGTGAGCGTGTTGTTTAGTAGGAAAGCGCGCTATATCAACTCAGTTATCACTACTCAGTATGGCGACCTACGGATGATGCTGTGACTACCCGGAAATCCGCTCTACCCTGGTGTCAGGCAAGCTGTGTATACATGTAGACTAGTGTCTAGTAGTAGATACATGTCATAGGCAGGCAGTCCCACACCTTCAGCAGCTTCATCCTCCGGTGAGGTATGGTGTGGGGTGTGGGAAGAAAATGCGGAATGAAATCTTATTTTCTTAAAAAAAAATAAATAAAAATAAATAAATCCTGTTTTTCGTGTGAACATGTTTTAGCGGCCCCCGTAATTTAGTCAAGCCCTAATCACAGACATCTCGCAAAAGGAAAAAATAAAAAAAAAGGAGAGAGATGAGATGATTATCAGAATCCACGATTTCGCCGCTAGTGGCAACATACTTTCGCTGTTGGCGAGGGGAGATATATAAACTAAGCGCGTGTTCAGGCATAGATTAGCATAACCCCGATGATAAAGGTCGGGGATAGACTCACGAGGCTGAGGAGAGAAGCACGAGTGAAAACAAAACGCGCCGCTGTTCTCTGTTATCGCCGTCATCATCAGAACTGCGTGAACTGCAGGCCACAACGAGGCGCTGACTGCGTGTCCGCGGGTCGACCTCGGCCCCCGTGTTAAAAATAGTATCGTCCTCGGACTAGACATGTAGAGGATATAGGACGATACCATATTCAGAAAACAGAGGGAAATGGTTGTGGATGAACGACTTAGCAGACGGCGCTCTCCAAAAAAAAAAAAAAAAAATGGACAGACAGGCGTGTGAGTGTGTGAGTGTGTGAGAGTGAGAGTGTGAGTGAGTCTGTGTGTGTTTGTCAGCTGATGAGATTATTGTAACCTGCGGTTTATTTCCTTTACAGATGACTCTCAACATTGTATTTCACACACACACACCACACACATGGCGGAACATTGTCTGTTTTGCTATATTGTCCCCTTAGGACGATTTCCCATCGGAGACACACAATGACATCAAGTATCTGAGATATAATTACTATCAATGTGTAAATTCGAGCAGCCAGGTATACAGCCAGACTGATTATTTTGTCAATTTTTAAAAAAATCGTTTATTAGTTGCGTCTAAACACTTCCAAGAAAAAAATTGGTTGTTTGATTGGAGGAGGTGGGGAGTGTTTGTGAGTAATAAGTTTTTTGTTTCCCATTTTGACTGAAGTAGGGGAGAGACGTGTTGTGAGACATAGGTCACAAGGTCACATGGGCACGGACTGTTCACGTCACAACGTCTCCAAGACAACAACAGCCGCCACAGCCTCAGCAACTTCCGACAGGGGCTCCTACAGCCCTCCCTCGGCCGTCTGCAAGACGAATCCGGGATTTTGTATCAGAATGTCTGTCTGTTGTCTGTCTCCATACAATCACTATACTGCTGTTGGGCTGTGAGGAGCTCGTGCTAAGACCTCCAAGTCACGTGTGTTCATCTGCAGCTGTGGTTTGACTTTAAATTAACTGTGACCTAACTGTGACTTGACTGCGACTTGACTGCGACTTGACTGCGGGCTGTAATCAGACGTGAGGCTCATTATCCACTCACTGTGAACTGATACTTGTACTAATGCCAGACATGTCACAGGTTTTCTTTACTGCCGAGCACATTGACGTCAATGCAGATTATTAGTTTTGTTGTTTGTTTTCTTTTTGATATATTTTTTAGTGCCACCAAGTTGCTGACAAACATGTCATCGATGTCAGCATGTAAGTGAACGTTTGGTGGTAGCCTGACACCTGGAACCTACAAACCCAGACCTCACGTGTCCACTGTTCCATGTGTTTATGACAGGCCGCCATTTTCTGTCGTGAACATGCGGTCACCGACACACACATCCCCGCCTCGTGCTGCTTACACTGGTCATGTGACCATGTCTGCCCTCGTGACCATTGTTTACGTGTCACTGATTCCATCAGCTAAACACGTGACCACGGGTTGGTGATACTACCACTGATCGTGTTCCAAACTGACGTCAGCAGATATGACTCACGTGGCTCCGATGACAATGAATTGACGTCATTGAGTTGGACTCTGCTGGCTCTGATGACGATGATGGGATGTCAGTGGATCTGACCAGACCAGGGCCCCGGGGCAGACGACCTCTCCTGGCCCCTTGTAATTGTAACGGTCAGTCATTTGCCCAGTACACAATAATGTAAATAATTTGTTGACAACGCCATTGTCAGTATCTACATTTCTTTCAGTAACATACTATAGACCGCTAACATTAGGACACGTGCACTAGGATTGACATCATTACTTCACGTGGAGTCGTTTACACGTGAGAGGTTAGTGAATACCGAAGACTGAGGTTAAAGGTTAAAGTTGTAGCACCCCGTTCCAAAGAGAAAAAAAATCCCCAGAGTGAGGAATGTTATCTCAACCTTTCTTCAAAAGAAAAAAAAATTCCACTGATCAAGGCCGGGTCCCCTTCACAGCCGCGGCTCGGGTACATCATCCCCCATATCTAACGACGACCTCTAATGACGATGATTTGATGTCAGAGGATCTGACGACTTCCTCTAATGACGATGGCGTCGGCTCTGTTCACATTGGTTGTCTGCCCTTGTTTAGCCTGTAACGCTACTGTAACGGTAATCAACGACAACGGTGTTGACTAGAAAACATAGTGTTTACTGCTAGCTTGCCAGTAGTGATTTGCTGGTTTGTCAGTAGCCCCAACCCATGTGTGACAAACCTGATGTGACGAGTCACAAGCATGATCGACATGATGTGCAGTAGACGGACAGAACTGTCATCAGCTGGACTTCTACTCGCCATGATTGATGCTGACTGAAGGCAAGGAGGGAGGGGGACAGCAAGAGCATGTGTGTCAGAGAGAGAGAGAGACAGAGAGACATCGGGTCACATATCACATGGATTATAAAATAAAAGTCCCTGGGTGCAAGAGCCCCTCCAGCCAAAGCATAAAACCACCAAGCGGTCCTCGATCAGTTGACGAATGTGTCCGCCCACCTTTAATTAGCTCCCCTCCCGTTCTTGACGACTCGATAGAATTCAAACAATTTTTGGGTTATTTTGTCCACACGAAGATGGAGTGAGGATTGTAGTATGCCGCGGGAGAAATGCATGTGCGCTGAGGGGTGGGGCATGCAAGCTACCTACAGCCAGGAGTTTACAAGGTGCACCCGGCTACTCGTACCTGTTCCAGTCGTGAACGTGACATCACACTATCGTGACATGTTTATGTGAGCATGACAATGTCAGTCGGTTGACAAGTAAACTATCCCATCAACCCTCACACACACACACACGTGCTCAACAAGCCCGCTAACACCAGGGTTAGATTTGTACTTTTCGTTTGTATTTCATAGAATTTTTCTTGAAACATAACAATGTAAACATTTTGTCAGCAAGGCACGTGCAGTTCATAGTTCATGCGTGCCGATCTTCGCTCACACCAGCCACACACATCATGCGCTCGCCAAATAGCACTTTGATACACTTTGTATCACAGGATACACTCACACCACAGGATACACTCACTGACGTAAATCACAGGATACACTCACTGACGTAAATCACAGGATACACTCCTACACTCTCACTCAACACGCAAACAACCACACAGCCACACAACTCACACCAAGGCTGTAACAACTGTAACAACTGTAAATGTAGCAGCAATAAGGCTTGATTGGTCCCAAGCTAGAGGGCGACATGCAGTCACGTGTACAAAGGTCACTTGTTATCACTCGGTGGGGGTGGGGAGGGGCAACAATGGTATGTACGCCTCTGTTGACATGTACCCACCTCACCCACACCCACACCCAAGTCAACATTCCTTAGTCACTGAAGTGATTTTTGCAGTGAGCAGTCAGATAAGGAGACGAGTGCTGCCGACAGAAAATAAATGTCAACTCTAACAGATCATCACCAACGCCATCTTGCCATGACATGTCTCTATGCTGTGAGACAAGTGCCAAGTCAGTGTCAGTCACATCTCGAACAATAATGAGCGAAAACACAAGTGTCAATCTGTTTTTTAGTGTTGGATTGTCGAGGCCTATGACCGCAGGAATGCTTTGTTGCTATGGTAACAGTTATCCAGCCAACAGCCAGGAAGACTGGCGAGTCAATGAAGAAAGTTTGAAACTGTTAGCAAATCACGTGACAAAGGTACCCCCGCCCCTTTTTCAAAGTCACACACGTGTTAACATCGTCCAGAATGTCTGAGGGACACCAGCATGACGTCACCAGGGTCGCCATAGCTTCTCGTCGGACAGCGAGGCCTGAGTGCAGTGACCGAGACTGACGGGCAGCGGGCTGCGGTCCACGTCCATGGAGATCGGCTTCATCACTTTGCTGTGCTGGCGCAGGTCGACTGCGCATGACAGGTATTCCTGTTTCACCGACGACGACAGAGTGTTGGTGACGTGCGTGAGCTGGTGTGACGTCACGTGATGAGCGGGGATGGCCTGCGTTGATGTCACGGGCGGGACGAAGGCTGTGACGGCACCGTCGACCTGGGGCAAGGGGAGAGAATACACGGGTACGGCGTCCACACCTAAGTCACCCGTCCGACCACCCGCGCTGGGACCTCCAAGGTACAGGGCGACGGCCCCGGCAGGGCAAGACGAGCTGGGCACGATCTTGAAGGCACCCGAGATGTGACCCGGAAGACCCGTGTGCGAGGTTGTGGCCGTTGACGAGGGCACCATGGTGGCGGCGGTCTGTATGGCTGCCGGGAGGGACACGGCGGTGACCGGCGACAGAGTCTGCGTACCGGGAGAGGAGGACAGAGGAGGGGATGAGGAGGTTGAGCTGATGGAGGAGGGAGTGAGACTGAGGGCGGCTGGGAGGACCCCCTGGGGCACCAGCAGTGCGGGGGCGGGCATGGCTGCGGTCAGCGGCTGCTGCTGCGGTATGTGCACGTGCAGCGGCTTCAGGCAGTGGGGGTGAGGGGCAGCCATGGCCTCGGAGTGCGGGGGCGTCATGTGGTTGACCACCTGTAGGCAGCCGGCCAAGTGGCCGACCACCCTGTCTTTGATCTCGTCGCTGACGTCACGCACAGAGCTCATGTACCGGATGACCTCTTTGGCGCATTCGTTGAAGCCGGCCCGGTACTTGCTCACGACGGACGGGTCAGAGGTCATGGCACCCGCTGCCTGCTGACGCTGGAGGGCCCGCAAGTGCTTCACGGTCAGTTCCAGGATGTCGGCTTTCTCGAGTTTCGAAAACTGTGAGCTCTGCAAGTATAGGAGAACATCTTCGATCAGTTCCAGAAATATCATTTCTAAAATGTGAGGAAAGAATGAAAATGATATAAACACTAAGCTGAAATGTAAATTCAGGTATTTGAATGTTTGTCAGTCACCACACACACTACTCACATCTTTTTTAATGGCTTGAAGCACCAGACTCTTCAGCTGAGACAGGCAGCTGTTGATGCGAGCTCGTCTCCGCTTCTCCATCAGTGGCTTCTTGTTCTGCAAGAGACAGGATGACAATAAACTGCTGTTCATCTATTACAACATTCTTCATCTCCTAAAAGCTGTGCTCCATTACTCTTTACTTTAAATTACAGACTAGACAGGAAAGCTGTTGACATAAATAAATGAAACAAAACTCTCCCACAACTTTTCTCTCTTGGGATGGGGGTAGGGTGGTGGGTGTGAAGTACATGTACATGTGTTTAGACATTTACTGAAGTCCCTTCGCTCATGAAAGAAAATAAACAGTGTTATGTCTCCATGTTGTAGTGTCAACCACAGATCAATACAGGTCTACACCGAGTCCGTTACTTACCTTTCGATTATTGAGGTCTATTTTCATGGGCGATGCGACAGCTGTGTCAGCCATTGTTGTTTATAGTCCACACGAGATTGAAAATGAACAATTCCCAAAGTCGATGTTTTGATGTCAATGCACGCACTGATCAACAGGTAGATGAAGGAATCGAGAGCGAAGGAATGAAGAGACAGACTACTTGTTGCTGCGAGCCCGAGCGAATGCCGAGGCAATGTCAACACGCGCCATTTATACGGCGTGACGCACGCCGCCCGAAGCTGTGTGAAGTCTGACGGACTCTCGTTCCCACGGTTTGATGTCGAGGCCGCTGACCAATGGGAAGGCGGGATGCTAAGTGGCTTTGCGCCGCGTGGCCGCTGGTTGGCTGCAGGCCAGCTGCGCTCGTGGCTGATGCGTCAATCACGGGCGGCGGGCGGCTGGCAGATAAACACACGCACGTGCCAGCGGCGTGACGTGACGGGCCTCGCGCAGTGTGGGAAAACTCCGCCCCTCGCTCCGCGCTCGCTCCGGCTCCACCAGTTGTGTCAACACGGGGCGAGATAAGGCATTCCACCGCACAAAGGCCGAATGTGTGCCCGACCCGCGCCGAGCTTAGGCTGTCACCTTTCACCCCGGGCACCCCATACCCTCCACCAGGTACCCTTACTCCTCCACCCCACTCTCCGCGCCTCCTCCTCCTCCGCCACCCCTCCGGGCGACTCGTGGCTTGAGGTATGCGGCCACTTTTGTGGCCAAGCGTGGGAAACTCTGCTCCCTTGTCGCCCCAGTCAGCCACGGCACGAGCAGGGGTCAAAGGGCGCAGCAAGGTGTTGTGTCTTGGCCCGTTTAACACTTGTTGGAATTGGGCTCTTCACAGACTGTTGGGTGCAATGGCTGCTGAAGTGGCGAGAGAGACTTTCCTATGATCAAATTATTCTGGTGGAGGTTGTGGGTACTTCCTCTCCTCCTGGCGAGGAAAGATGTCGCACGTTGCGGTCAAGTTATGCTGAGTGAGGTCAGCTTGTTGGTCAAGAAGCTCATCTAGCTTTCAACAGCACTTTAAACTGGCCTTATGACCAGTTTGACAATCATTGCCAATGTTTCAGTGACATCAGTGTCGACCAGCCCACATCGTCCCATCTTTCAGCATCTTCGCGTTCACGCGTACGAGTGTAGAAACAGGTGGTCGCAGTCGGTGTGGGCACGTGACACATGTGCACTGCTCGGAACTCTCGTACGTCCGGAATCTGGTGCACGTGAGAAATATTGAGTGAAGCTGAGGAGGCGTAGGACTGCCAGAACTGTCATACACTGTCAGACACTGTCATACACTGTCAGAGCTGTCACACACTGTCAGAACTTTTCCAGTACCGCCATTGGCCACTGTGTGTGTCCTCTGGTTAATGTTGCTGTTCCAAATACAAGCAATCTATAAAATCCTCTATAAATCCTCTATAAAAAAACAGTTTCTTTCTGTTGAGTTGTAGTATTTGTTTCTGTTATATATATATAGATGTGTTGCGGCCCTATGCTGCTCGAGGAGTAACGAGGACTAACCACCGGCATGTGTGTATGCTTGTGCGTGTGTCTGTGTGCGCACGTGCCCATGTTAAGCGTGTCAGTCATTTCGCCGGCTCTCTCCTCTTCCTAGTCGTCTGCCAAGTCATTTTTGTCACGAGCAATTACTTCCTGCAACTGTAGAGACTCATTATCGGGGGGTTATCGTCGCTATCTGTCGGGGGCGCTTATCGCACTATCTCGCCGCACTGCCACTTGACTTCTTCTATTAATCGTCGTCGTATCAGCTTGTCTTCTCGCAGAGGATCAGCACTTCGTCTGAGAACTCGCCTCGTGCGTGGGCGAGGTTACGAGACACCGCGAGACAAGTGGGCTGGATACCTGGCCCTCTCGGCATCTCCGGAAACGTGAAGTTAGCAGGGCAAGAGGGTGGTGGTGGGGGTGGGAGTGAAGAGAGAGGTGGGGACAGTTTAGATATACGTACATGTGTGAATATGTGGGCGTGCTCGTGTCGTGTGCTGTGACCTCAATGTGTTTGTGTGCGTGCGCGTGGATAGCGGGGTCATTGAGCGGGTTATGGTGCAAAAAAGAATTATAACGAACAAAGGTACATTGCAATGGATTTCTATTTTGCCGTTTGCTTTTATCACTTTGTAGTAAAACAGTAATAATATAATTTTATTTATAGAGCTGCCTCCCTCTCCAACAAAGGTGGGGTCAAGGCACTTACATGAGTGAAGTCTCACAAACACACTGACAATCGCGGTGAACTGTCATGACAATCATGGTGCACCGTCATGACAATCGCGGTGAACTGTCATGACAATAACAGTGAACTGTCATGACAATCGTGGTGAACTGTCAAAGCTGGCTGTCATGGAAGGAAGGGATTGTCTGCATGTTGAAGTTAGCAGACGAGAGTTCGTCAAGTGTCTAATTCTGACACGGCGGAGGCACCGTAGGAGGAGATTTCACGCTGTCTTATCTGTCAACGTTACGTCACGGTTAACGGCGCACGCGCGGTGGCGTGGCAGTGCCTCATTTACTGCGCGTGGCAGGTCAGCCACGTGACATCCCATAGCGACGCTCTTCACTAGGGGCGCATCACTCTCCCTTTCCGAGCACATCCATTATCTCCCCTCCAGCCCCGGCAGTAAGTACTCGCTCTTATCTCCCCTGCCCCCCCTCTCTCGCCCCTCAGTGCTCCTCATTGAGGCCGACGGCAGCAAGTCGCTCGTGGCGGCTGGGAGGGGCACGGACAGAACCCCGTGAAGGGGGGAGGGGAGTGACAGGCAAGGTTACTTCCGCTACATCTTGGAGTGGGGAAGTCCGATGTGAATGAGACCGTTCGTACCGAGGTTGAGGCGAGGGGTCCCGAGGACTTATCTGACCGGCCTCATTTGTCCTTTGATCTCCATCGGCAGGTCCCTACTCCTGTTCCGCTTGGCAAACTGCGATGGCGTCGGACGACCTGGCCATCCTCTGACGCGTGGGAAAGTCTGTTGGGGGAGTGTGCCCGCCGGTGTACACCTGAACACCGCAACCCTCGCCCTGTCAATCTGCAGTTGTAGTCATCAGTGTGTGCGCGCGCGTGTGCCGGTCTTTGTGAGGCAAGTGTTGGGAAGACTGGGATGTATGGGTGTGTGTTGGTTGGTGCGTCGTTCTTATTGACCGTTTATCTCTGGGTATGCTTCTCTGTGTTAAGGAGGTTGGCGGTTGTTTTTGTTTTTTTTCTCCGACAACTTTCTTTACGTCTGTCTGTCTTTCTAACAAACATGTTTGTCCGCTAGATGTCCCTGCCGATAAGATTATTCAGTCCGCGATTTTTTGAAGACGCAGGCAGCTAGTCACAGGCAACAACAGGTAAACATGGATACACAGAGCTAAACTAAGTGTTGACGCCTTCAAACTGACAGAAACAAAATGGTTGTTGAGTATATAAAACTTTTCCTAATCACCCATTCGAGATTTTGTACATTTTCTCAATTTCAGTTCATTCTTTTCTTCCTATAATTTTCTCGTCTTCATTATAGACGTGCATGGCTGATGGTGTGTGTCCGAGTTATTTCAGTTGTTGACCACGTTGTCCACTGATGCGGTGTCACGTGACAGAGGGCGAGTGTACACTTCACACCAGGGACGATCAATGAGTCGTCGTTGACACAAGGCTGCGACTCAGCGCCGGTGTCGTCTGCTTCGCCCCACACGCCGGATGTTTGTAGCAACGCCCACAGAGCTGCCGCCGGTGTAGGAGGCGAGACTGTGATGTAACCACCGGCCAGTCGGATGGGCGTCACCAAACATGACGTCACTTCCTGTACTGTAGCATGAGAGCAGGATCGTTGGTGGGATAAGTACCCTCGCACAGTCAACAGACGATTAGATGGACTGTCTGCTGTAAGAGGCGAGGGTGGATAATGAAGTCATTATCTTCTGACCAGTGGACGGACCCGCGGTAGTGTAACCTTGCGGACCGGTCAGCCAGACGCCGAGGCACAGCCCACCAGACATCTTGACTCCATGATGGTTACGAAACCACAGCCTGGAGTGTCACCAAGCAGATCAGTCAGTTCGGAGTTTGTTTAACGACCCCTGTAGGTGCCAACTATTTATTGTAAATGTTTGCCATGTCGAAGGTTGGCGAGTACCAGTGTCTAGTTGCTGGTGGGTTGGGTGGGAGGTTCTGCTGATAGACTGTCTACTACAGACGGCGGCTGACATGGCTGGACAAGGAGACGATACATACTAACAGCAATAACAACATGGGCTAATTGCCCGGATAAATCAAACGGAACAGTGGAGTGGCGGCCACTCAGGTTTGGTGTGAAGTAGTAGTTATGAAGTGAGTTGGTCGCTGGAGAGTGGAGATGTGAGTCAAGTGACTTCAGGATGCAGACTTGCAGATTTATGTTGCCTAGGAGACCAACTGTTGGCCGGGGTCTTGAGTTTAATCTACTGCTGCACAAGTTGTCAGAATTCAGCATTACAAGTCTTTTATTCCACTGCCCTCTAGCGGCACTAACAAACTTCATCGCTCAATGGAGCTTGATGATCTGAAGACTGGTGTATGTTTAATTTTCTGATGTTGATGACAGCGCTACCCTGAAATACATTTTTACACCTAAACCCGAGCTGATTTCTGTTGGAAAATGTAAAGTCGAGTTTCTCCCGCGTATTCATCCATTCGTTCGTCTGTCCATTTATCCATTGTCCTATTCTTCCCACTATCAAGCTGCTCAGTCGATCCATATCCAAACCATACCATAGTATGTAAGTACACGTACACAGTGTATACCATTACAATGAAGAGATGAACTTAATGACTTTTGACCGACTTGACCTTTTCCCAGTGTATTGTGTGTCTAGGAAAACTAACACCTGTGAGAGCGAGCTACCTGAACATCAGGGGCAGGTAACAGCGGCGTAGAAAGCAAGGGAGGCAAATGACTGATACAAAAAAAATACTGAGGGGGCAAGATTACCTTTCTGCCCAGTCCAATGCTGGAGATGCGATTAAAAGGAGAGAGAGACAGAGAAATGACAAATCTTTACTTACGAGGGTAACAGAATAAGCTAAGATTGTCCTTTTAATTTTTTAATATCTAACCCTTGAGGTCATGAAAGGATAAAGTTACTTTACTACAAAATGCTTTAATTCAAAGAAGATGCATCGTTTTATGTTGGCAGATGACTTGCAAATGATTAATATGATTATAAAGTTTTCTATTCTTAATATCACGAAACTGTAATGACCGGGTGAGTCGTTTTTCAACGAGTGTGGTTTCTTGTTAAATGTTATTGTCGTTAAACACTGAAAGCAACATGTGTTGTGATGCTACCACCGTGTGCGCGTGCGTGCCTGACTGCACTCATGCACCCTCCTTTATTTCCGTTGTGTAAGAGTGCGAACGTCCTTCACTGTCAACGTGCAGTTTGCCCTTTCCCCCCAAAGCCGAGCATCTTGCTACCCCACTGGTTGTCCCCCCCCCCCTTGGGGAGGTTATAGCACCCCCTCCCACTCACGTGGCCTGTTATTGTTGATTCACGGCGCACAACAGCAACAGCTATTATTGTCCTGACACCACTCGCCATGGAGTTGTGAGTCACGAAATCATCTGACAGACCCGACGATGACTATTTCCCTTCGTTCCACACTGACACCGACTTTGTGTCACATCGACTCACTGACACTGTCTTATTTCATGTCACATGTCACACTGTGACGTGTGTCAGCGTGGTGTGACAGGAGCTTCATTGTTACTTTACTCTTCCAATTTCTCAGTCGACGAGAAAACAGTTTGTTGGGATAAACAACTCCACAGATGTTCTCAGCAAAGCGCGCACCACGTGGGCAACGGTCTGCACAACTCGCTTGATCGGAACCACGTGGTCACATATTACAGACACGTGACAAGGACCCGTAATGGATTATCACAAGCATATCCCTGTACTGCTGCCAGACGATTTTTTCCAGTTAACTGCTAAAACCAGGCAATAGACGACATAATTTCCGGTTTATTCTCATTTCAGATTAACTGCTAAAACGAGGCATTAGATGACATAGCTTCCGGTTTATTCCCACTTCAGATTAGCTACTAAAACGAGGCATTAGACGACATAATTTTCGGTTTAGTCACATTCTTTGTTGCGGCTCGCCGAGACTAACAGCGGATCACTTCGCAAGAGGCCAAGCGTTGGTCTCGGCAGACAGACAGCAATCCATAAATACACGTCCATGGGATAATGTAGATAATGTGTTCTTACAATCACATCACACGCTGGCGTTGTCAAGTGCTGTCACATGTGAATGACTTGTGACAGTCACGCGCTTGCTGGTGAAGTCAGGTGTTGTGACGGTTACTAAAGTCGCTGACAAGTGTGCTGAGCATTCTTCCTGTGTATCACCTCCTGTACTAACGGGAATGACGTATGCGACACGTGACCTTTATCCTTGTGACCCAGATGGGTGCTTTTTTCTTCATTTTCTCCTCCCCACCTTTTTGGTCCGACGCTTTAACCTTTGATAATTTATCCTTTATATTTAATGCAGATTCTGATCCTGCCATGGTCGTTTCCACCAGCTATCGACCATTGCTTGTGTCCAGTCAGTGTTTATACTTGTGACTACGACTTGTCTACCTACGTATGTTCTTATTGTCATGCAACTGCTCTCTGAAGACATCAACTGTTGCTGTGGGGTGACCAGGCATGATGAACTTTCTATACATTTCCGCTGTTAAAATGAACAGTATTACATGTATAAGCATCGTCACTGTTTTGCAGTAAATAAAGGTATGATTTCAAAAAAGGCAGTAAAACTGGACGCAAACAGTCTAAGAATTTACCATAAGAAAGATTATCTGCCAGTTTTGGTAAAAAGAGAAACCTTTATGTTTGCCACCCACCGCGCGGCAAGTCCCGAGCAACCGACTCACAGCTGCTGCTTGTCCACACTCAGCTTCGAACCTGCAGCGAGGAAACTTTTCACAACATTCAAAGAAGCGGATCCAAGCCGCCAGGACTTCAAAGGTAGGTGTGCGGCCTACACATCGACCTCTCACCACAACGCCTTTCTTGTTGTCGTTTGGGTTTATCCCCAGGGGGTGCAGAATGAGGGAAGTTGTTATGGAAGAAGTGGGGTAGTAACAATCGCAGTTACATCGCACCTGACTATTGACCACCTTAGACGGCTACAGCATCTTTGGAAATGTGATGACGGTGACCACTCACCCCTCCCCATCGTGCCACACAGTCTTGCTCCTCCTCCCCCCCTCCCATGTTTGACCAGTACAGCTGAGGTAGCACTAGACAGGGGGTCGGCACTCGGGTATAGACACGTGCGGGACCACAGAAGGTCCGGCACCTTTTCTCCAACCTCTATTCTTCCACTTCAGTACCCGTAGCCAAAGCTGTCTGCGCCTATTGACCCTACTTTCACTGACCTGTAAAGGTCGATACAGCACAGAGGTCAAGGCTGTAGCACGTAGCTGGACGACGAGGTGAGAGGAAGGTCTGTGGGATCACAGGCTGCCAAGTAAAAGGAGACGAGAGACAACAATAGGCTCGACGATAACAGGTCCTGCCCAGCGATAACTCTTTGATTACAAGGCTGGAGTCGGAGGCTCAACCGTCTTGAGTTTACGGGTTGATGTAGTTGATAGGAACCTCCTAAAGCAGACTAAGGGAACTGAAGGCAGAAGTGTAAAGGTTGGCGAAAACGGGGGATTAATGTCACAGATAAACTATCGAAAATATGTACGTGTCAGCAAGAGTTTGTATTATTATTTCTGTTTGAAAAGTCTTCATCGAAAGCAACGCTTGAAAAGCCACGAGGTTGCCTATCATCTTCAACATGTCGTCAAGTAGAGGCAGCAGCACCTATGATGGCTAGTACTACACATGGAGTCTGTGCGTGCGTGTTGTATATGGTCAGTAGTTTAGGTGACAGTAGTTAATATCATAATGAGTTTAGCAAATCGCAGCTGTAGGATGGACAGTAAGCTGGCAGACTGTGTGTGAAGGAGGGATAAAAACAAGAGATGATAAAAATTATCCTCTGTAAATGGACGACCATTGAGGGTACGTGTAAGGCAAGGGAAGTAATCCATGAAATTTTAACATGGGCACGGTGCTGTGTTTAGTTAACTCCCCTATCAGTCCACTCCTCATACGACATCATACGTAACGCTTCATACCATCCACACGATCGTTTATGTTTGTTTTAGTGCTACTTCTAAAATATATCTTGATTTTTGTTTTAGTACTACTTCTCAAATATATTGTGTTGTATCACACAGTGAACAAGCACAGGGACACAACATACAACAGACGAACTACAATTTTAATTTTCAAAGTTTATTTCCCTCTAAGGCGCAAGCTTATAAAATGCATTATCTTATTAAAGGCTTAAATAAATTGAGGCAATTTTCTGGACCACAGGAGCACGTGTACTTGTCATTTATTGCAGTAATGGTTGAGAAACCGCATACACACACGCAGACAGTTAACAGGCTTCATAAAAGCATTCTCATTCATTCATAGACTCAAGGGACCACTCCAATTCGAAACTTAACTAAAATGTAACAGAAAATGGGGGCTAGAATCGTGACAGGAGAGGGAAAAATTAAAAAAACAAAACAAAACAAACAAATAAACTAAATCTTCTATCCAGCGATCAAAGGAAGATAACTCGATACCAAGAGTTAAGTACAAAGAGTGGCGTCCCTTTGATCGTCTGAGTCTCGTAGAAGTTTCTTTTGTACACAGACAGTCGCAGTTCCCATCCCCACGTGAAAAGACAGAGGTATCATGGTCGGCACAATTGTTTCACACATCACACCAGTTCAGATCGCTCCATATTTCACATGCAAGTGCAAAGCAGTGACGAAGTGAGTGGCGAGGCGTTTCTACAAAATGTCCCACACACCTCAAATGTCTACAGTCGACAGGTCAGCAAATCTTTTCTGAAAAAGTTTTAAATGTAATTTTTATTTCTTTCAAAAGAAATTACAATATACACAAAATCTTGATAGTATATCAGCTAGTTCAGAGAAATAGACATGATAGGTGACCGAGCACAGTGAGATTCAGAGCATATTCTAGATTATTTAAATGTTTCCTATTTCTTAATAGCTTCAGCCTAGGGAAACGACACTCTTGGAATTTAGAAGAGGAAAATTTATGGTTTTTCAAAATTATATAAAATTCTTGCACGATATTATTACTATAAATGATTACACGAAATGTAGCCATCAATTATTACACGAAATTGTAATCATTACTAATTATAATAATAATAATCTTTGATAATTCCACAAAATAATAATTTTACCGAAGTCATCAGTATTCTACACAAACACGTAGGAGGAGATCGACATAAAATTTCAACTGTTCATGGTCGGCGACCACGTTGATCTGTTCTATTTGTTAGACACAACCTCCTGATTATAATTATTGCTTTTAACACCACAACCTTTCCATCCTCTACAGGCTGCTAGCAAGCAGCACTAAAACATTTACTTTACAGCCCTACTCGCCTCAAGTTCTCTGATTTTCAAGTCAGCGGCGCGAGGAACTGTCAGAGCTGCTGTCAGAGCTGCTGCCAGAACTTTCGTTCTCAGTGTACCACTCCCAGAATCCCTGCACTTGTACATCGCAGGCAACATCCTCATCCTGCACAGAGAAGACTTTGGTCATGTCTGTCTACCGCACACAGTACTCTCTCATTTTCTGTCGCTCTTGTTCATCACTCGCACATGCATTTGATATATATGTGTGGATTATATAAATGGGGGACAGATAGATAGACAGTGAGGAGTGGAGTACGAGGGAAGAGGAGGATGGCAGTGAATTGTCTTTCTAATGTCACGGAACTATGTCACGTGACCTGCTCGTGTGGAGAGGACGAACCTTGAGACACTCGAGCTTCTCCCAGTGGAACTGTAGGTCCAGTGGGCACACGTGCAACGAACCCTTTTTGTTGTCGCAGATGAAGAAGCTCTTACAGCCCTCGTCGTAGTAGTTCGGCTCCAACCCGAACTTGATGCTGCAGATCTTTTCATCCGATAACGATGAGGCTGCACACACACACACGCACGCACACGCATACACACCGATGAGACTTGTGGACTGAGTTGTTTTCAAAAGACTGGACATGATGAGACATTATACATCTTTGATATACCGAATTTCTTATCTGTCATCCCTCTTTCTAGTTTTTTGTGTCTGTCTAATCGTGACAGTCGTGTCTGTCGTACCTGTGTCAAGACGATCTGTCAGTGTCAGGAAGACCTGTCGTATCCTTTTAGTGTCAGTAAAACCTGTCAGTGTCCTCTCACCGCTGCCGTAGCTGGAGAAGGAGGAGGAGGAGACCCCACTGTAGCTGGAGGTGCCGTAGGCAAAGTATTTCTCCTTCTGCACGTAGCACGAGACATCGTCGTCGTTCATACACTGCTTGTACTGCCAGTTGAACTGCTTGCTGCCCTTACAGTGGAACAGCTTGCCCACGTAGTCCTCGCAGCTCCAGTAGGTGGCGCACTCCTCGTGGTCGTCGTAGTTGGGCTCGTAACCATAGGCGATCTGACACACGTGTTCCTCCGAGTAGTCTGCCACAGACAGAAGAACTCCCTTACGACCCACCCTTTGCTCAGATGGCTGTACGGGAGATGAGAATTAAAGGAAGTTTATGGCGCCAGGAGAGGCTGTAGATTATACGGTCGTTGTAGGGGAATGATGTGGTCCTCACTCACCTTACTGTAACAGTGCCAATGTTCTCTCATTTGCTTCCTTACCTTACCAGGTACAGTAGGACGAAGAGTCGGATGCGTTACACGGGTATCGAACCAGATCGACAATATGTAAAATATGAATGCAGTCAAACACCGCTAGTGAGAATAGGACGATGGTGCCAAGCTGCGTTGTATGTAAATTTTTATACAAGAAAACTGCAGCGCGAGAATCGGCCTTTACTGCAAGGCTGTCGTGCTAGAACATTCTACAAGATGGGAACCCTGAGATTTCAGTATGTTATATTGTTAACACTAATAGCTGATGCCGGTTGCCTGTACCTCTGTTCTGCACACTCTTCCCTGCCAACCTTAGACACTCACACAAAAGTAAAAGAAGGATGTGAGGAGAGTTTGAGATACATCTCACTGATATTAACGTACCACTGCCGCTGCTGGAGAGAGAGACAGAGGAGGACGAGCCGTAGTCATTGTAGAAGTCCAGCTGCCACTTGCAGAAGACAGCGCTCTCGTCCACACACTCCTTGTGCTCAAAGTGGAACTGCTTGCCGCTCGGGCAGTGCTCCAGGTTGCCCCAGAAGTCGCTGCAGCTGTAGTAGCTCTTGCAGCTGTAGTCGTAGTAGTTGGGTTCTTCGCCGTATTCAAGAGAACACTTAGCTCCATGCTGATCTGTCAACATCACAAGCTATTGACACTACTGATCGAGCGCTGGGAAGCTTCTCTTTTTCTGAATTAAGTGTCCCTCCTGGCCTTACTCTGTATAGACGATAATTAAAGACAGCATTGCTTTGTCCGAATG
Organism: Pomacea maculata; assembly: GCA_004794325.1. Taxonomy (NCBI): domain Eukaryota; kingdom Metazoa; phylum Mollusca; class Gastropoda; order Architaenioglossa; family Ampullariidae; genus Pomacea; species Pomacea maculata. The sequence goes on from SRHC01002463.1 coordinate 36,842, forward strand.
TTAATCTTACTCTGTCTACAAGATGTCCGACATGTTAATTAGGCTCTGACCACAAGAAAGAGAACATCATAGGTGGAATGTATGAACAATTCCGATTAGAAAAGCAATACCATAAGAACTAAGGTCGCATCGTCAATGAAATGTCCAAAAGAAGCATAAAAATAATAATAATAAACCCCTATCCTTAAATCAAAACAAAAACAGATGACGACATTCTGACCACTGTCCGACTCCCAGTATCCAGACGACCGAGAATGTCGGGAAAGGGATGACCCGGATGAACCCGAGGAGCTGCTGAAGTAGGACAGTTGCCACTTGCAGAAGACATCTTCATCGGGCATGCACTTCTTGTGCTCGAAGTGGAACTGATAAAGAAGGACAAAAGTCACAGAGTTTAAAGTTGTCTGACATTACAATGAGTTTTCTTGTAGGCAAAGCAACAAGGGGAGGAATCACTGTCTTGTCAAGAACATTTCCGTGAACCAAAACAGATGTGTGTCCAGTGAACAGCTCTAACATTGAGAATGTGTTGCCTTCTTGATTTCCAAGAAACTTTTTTATGGGTAAGAATTTTGGTTAGAACAAACAAGACATGATATTTCTGTTTAATTCAGTTCCGTTTTTGATCAGTAGCCACAAGCTAATATTATACCCAGTGACATATTGTCTAGTCTCAAAATTTGTTGCTCTAATGTGTGTTCACCGAGAGAGAAATGTTGGTGGAAAGGCGTGAATTGGTAGAGGAACCTGTTTTTATCTTTCCGCTAAGTGTCCTAGAATGTCATTATAGCCATCAGTTAAGGCAGTTGTCATTAGGTGGATAAAGAAAAGAAAGGTGGCAATGGTACCTGATGTCCACTCTGGCACTGCTCCACGCTGCCCCAGAAGTCGCTGCAGCTGTAGTAGGTCTTGCAGCTGGTGTCATCGTGGTTGGGCTCCTTACCGCTCTCAGAGGAGCACTCTCTCTCGGAGAAATCTGAAATACCCCAGTAAAGTAGACACACAAAAAACAAAACAACCCCTATCCCCCAAAATAACTAGAAGACAGGGCTGTGGGGCTCACGCACAGATGCACGACTACAAGCTGACTAAAGAACTGATGCAGGGAATGGAAGTTAAGGGGACAATAATATTTAAGAGAAAGAAAAATAATCAAAATAACTTCTGGGTAGATTTAAACTTTTTGAAAGGGGCATTGTAAATAGGTGCATGTTTGTGTGCGTGCGTACGTGTGTGTGTATGTGTGTGAGTAACCAAACGGGAGATGAGTCCAAGAACATTCGTACAAGAACAGTCTTGTAAAAGCTGCCTTACGTGTGGTTTCCTACTTTCTCTCTCAGGCAATTCATACGAACCCGATGGACTAGAAGAACTCGAGGATCCTGAAGACCCGGATGATCCTGAAGACCCAGATGATCCTGAAGACCCGGATGAACCTGACGATCCAGACGATCTCCCGGACGATCCTGATGACCCTGACGACCCTGATGACCCGCTAGAAGAGTCAAGCTGCCAGATGCACAACACATCGTCCTCTGATATGCACTTCTTGCTTTCAAAATGGAACTGCGACATAAACAAACACCACCGTCACGTGCGTGAAACAGTAAACCCTCGTTTTGCACACGAGACTAAACCACGTAGACGAGATTAACGCGTGAATCCCAGACATGCCGCGAGGAATCACGTACACACGTCGGCGTGGCTCCAAACACCTGAAGAAGCAGATGATTGAAAGGTATTTACTCGGTCCCCAGGAAATCTGTCTTAAGAACACAACAAGACGTGCTCATAGGAGTAATCCCTGGACTTCGCAGTCACCTTCTTCTTTCTCTCAAAATAAACACGCGCGCGCACACACACACACCCACACACACACTGAAGAGTAATACTTTACAGTAATGAAACATAGCAACAGGAGAAACTAGACATCGGTTGCAAGTTGTTCTTTATTTGCGGTGGGCCACATACCTGATGCCCGCTGGGGCACTGCTCCACGCTGCCCCAGAAGTCGCTGCAGCTGTAGTAGGTCTTGCAGCTGCTGTCGTCGTAGTTGGGCTCCTTGCCGCTCTCAGAGGAGCACTCTCTCTCGGAAAATTCTGAACAGACCATGCGGAAAGTTTAACATACTTTAATTCTGTTAAAACACATTTTGTATTTTGTATTTTTAGAGGTAATCTTTATTAACCTTTCAACTGTTCAGCGTAGTTCAGTTGCAATTAATAGAACATAATTAAAATAATTGTTGACTTTTGTCCGTCTGTTAGATAATATGGAGGGAACTGTAACGAGTGACGTGCAAACATCAAACCCTTTGTGAGAACAGAGACGTCACGCACCCTCTGCAGCATTAATGGTGATGTCACCTGTGTTATTAAGAAAGGTGAGAGGACTGGGCTCGTGTTTTAGACACGGTGAGCCACACGCACTACCACAAGACAGGGAATCCTTGCTTTTATTTTACCAACATCAACTAACTCCACACACGTCACTTCGTCACTCGCGGTTACTGGCAGATGTCACTGTCATCTGAATGCTGAGCCCGATGACAGACGTCACTCTGTCATGTCATCTGAAGTAAACAGAAGGTTGTTACTAAGGAAGTGAAAAACAATAACTTACCGGAGATGTCTGTCCGAGAGGAACCGGAAGAACCACGGGATTCAGATGAGCCAGACGATTTCGATGAACCTGATGACCCGGATGACCTCTTAGATCTCAGAGACCTTTTCGAATACCCGGATGACCCCGAGGAGCTACTTGAAGAGCTAGATGAACTAGATGAACCTGACGAGCTACTGTAGTACTCCAACTGCCATTTGCAGAACACGTCCTCGTCATCCATGCATTCCTTGTACTCGAAGTGGAACTGAAATCCACAGGAAGACATTTTGAGAGGAGCGATGACTGTGAACAACTGTCAGCTGTAAACAGGTGTTGAGGTTAAGTGTTGCTAAAGTGAGCCACAGAGTAAACAAAACAACAAAACTATACCGGGTTCAGGTTCTCACATTCATTTCCTAGTCTAGTCATTTTCGTGGCCCAGTGTTTCTAGTCGTTTCGTGGCACAGCGGTTAAACGACCATCACAAAGAGCGTGTGAGAGAGCTGTGGGTTCGCATCTCGACCCTCGTAAAATTGTTTTCTGAATGCGGCTCTCATTTCAAGGCTGAAATATCTCACCTTGACATATTCAAAACCCCACAAATTCATCTTTAAGCAGTTTTATGTGTGACCGTTGGATTTGGAGATGAGAAAATCTGCAGTGGAAAGGTGCATGTAGTCTGTCAACTGAGACTGAAGAACTGAAAGCAGTTATTTTCTGCTGTCCACTATCCTCTACACACAATCCTAAACATCAGACAACATTCTACACAAAGCAACAATCATCCCGTAATTTACAGAAATGTAGCTACCTGGTACCCCTTGGGGCAGGACTCGAGCTCGCCCCAGTGGTCGCTACAGCTGTAGTAGGTCTTACACTCAGAGTCGTAGTAGTGAGGCTCCTTGCCGTACTTGACACTACACGGCCGACCTGACGACCCCGACGAGTCAGATGACGAATCGGAAGAGCTGGAGGAGGACGAAGAGGAGGAACTGGAATCTGAAGACCAGTAAAATGCAAGTTTTACATAATAGTTCCAGAAAATGGACTGTTTTTGCAAGTTGTGGCAGATTTTGAGTTCTTTTCAATAATAACTGACAGTTTGTTTCAGAAAAGACATAAATAGCCGCATTCCACGCAGACCTAAAAATTACCTTAAATTTCAGGCCTAAGTGGTTCCCTACGTGTAGGATGTGTTCCCCATCCCCTCTGTCTCGCGAAATAATGTCTTCTTTGAATCCCTGTATATCCCCATATCCAATGGAAGGAGGAGGACTTCATCAAGGGCCAATTACTCGCCACGCAGATCAGAGATTGAGTATGCACGGTATGCACGGTATGCACAGGGTATACGCACCGCTGGAGCTGTCGGAGGAGTCGGATGACCCTGAGGACCTGCGCAGTCTAGGTGACCTCTTGGAATATCCGGATGATCCAGATGAACTACTTGAAGAGCTAGAGGAGCCAGATGAACTAGATGAACTAGACGAGTCACTGTAGTACTCCAGCTGCCACTTGCAGAACACGTCCTCGTCCTCCACACATTCCTTGTACTCGAAGTGGAACTGACATCACAGAGAAACAAAATAATGTGATGACATGCTTCTCTGACTTTAATACACAATCTTTACACAGAAGAAAATTTCTTAAATATCAACGGCCAGTTAGTCCTTTATGATGGTGTAGCTACCTGGTATCCCTTGGAGCAGGACTCCAGCTCCCCCCAGTGGTCACTACAGCTGTAGTAGGTCTTACACTCAGAGTCGTAGTAGTGAGGCTCCTTGCCGTACTTGACACTACACGGCCGACCTGACGACCCCGACGAGTCAGATGATGATGACGAACTAGAGGAGGAAGATGAGGAACTGGAACCTAAAGTAACAACAGAGATTGAGTTGACGATTAATCACCACAGGCCAGTTGGTGGCTGACAATAATCCAGGTGCAAAATTTCTTATCGTAGTGGCTATGACAGATGACTGGATGGATGGTTTATTAGCCACGTGATAAAAGTCTCGCTTTATCTTCAATGAACTAAGATTTTCGCATTGCAATATACAGTTATTGACGATAACATCTTGACTACCGTGGCTATCAACCTCTCTTTGGAATATAGGACACTATCGAAAACATTTTTTTGGACTATATCATGTGGTAGAATTTGTAAGACAATAAAATTATGATCAACTCTTGTTTAGCAAACTAAGATGTAGGTTCGACGTTGGTGACCACCACCTATACTTACTACTGGAGCTGTCGGAGGAGTCGGATGACCCTGAGGACCTGCGCAGTCTAGGTGACCTCT
>SRHC01002463.1:42478-54783 GCA_004794325.1 Pomacea maculata
ACCCCGACGAGTCAGATGATGATGATGATGAACTAGAGGAGGAAGATGAGGAACTGGAGCCTAAAGTAACAACAGAGATTGAGTTGATTAGTAATCGTCGTAGACCAGTTGATGGCTGGAAATAAATCAGGTACAAAATGTCTTGTGGTGGTGGCAGTAAATGGAGTCCTAGGGCTGGCTGTGTCTGTCACTTGGTGAGGTCTCGCTGTATTCTGCATGACAAGCATTTATAAGTCTGACAATGTAAGATATTGAGTGGAGGTAATATGTCTAATATCTCAACTGTTTGCCTCAAACTTGTATACTACCGAATCTCTACAACACCTCTTGTGCCCGGGTCCCTCTTTTTCCTGTTCACGTTAAGAAAACTATTTTTTAATGGAATATTTTACTAAGATAATTATTAGTAGTAAGATTTTGTGTCACTTTGTACATCAAAGAAGATCAAAGATTTTTATAGGACAAAAAACTGGCAAATTGAAATATAAATACAATGTTTGTAACCATATGAAACATGCATACTGCTGGAATCGTCGGAGGAGTCGTATGACCCTGATGATCTGCGAAGTCTGGGCGACCTCTTAGAATATCCAGATGATCCAGACGATCCGGATGAGCTACTTGAAGAGCTCGATGAACCAGATGAACCATCGTAGTACTCCAGTTGCCACTTGCAGAACACGTCCTCGTCATCCATACATTCCTTGTACTCGAAGTGGAACTGGAAACAAAAACATAAAACAGAGCTTAATAACTGGAAATGAAATATTGCTCTGTGGTGAATTTGATAAAAGAATGATTTGATGATTATCTTCTCAGTAAAGCTATTAAACTCTAAAATGTTTCAGCACTGCATGAATGATCGTGTAATTTATAGGTGTAGCTACCTGGTAACCCTTCGGGCAGGACTCGAGCTCGCCCCAGTGGTCACTACAGCTGTAGTAGGTCTTACACTCAGAGTCGTAGTAGTGAGGCTCCTTGCCGTACTTGACACTACACGGCCGACCTGACGACCCCGACGAGTCAGATGATGATGATGACGAACTAGAGGAGGAAGATGAGGAACTGGAGCCTAAAGTAACAACAGAGATTGAGTTGACGGGTAATCACCATAGGCCAGTTGATGGCTGAAAATAAATCAGGTACAAAATGTCTTGTCGTGGTGGCTGACAGATGACAAGATGGAAGCTTTGTGTGCCTCGCGATTAAATTCTCTCTTTATCTTTAGTGAACTAAGTTTTTTTGCACGGCAATACAGTTATTGACGATGACATCTTGACTACTGTGGTTGTTAACCTCACTTTGGAACCCAGGTGATTTAGCAAACATATTTTTCGGACGATCTTTGTGACGTGGTTTAATTAAGATTTTTAAAGACGAAAAATTATGTTCAACTCTTGTATGAGCCAACTGAGATGTCGGTTCGACGTCCGTGACCTCCACCTATACTTACTGCTGGAGCTGTCGGAGGAGTCGGATGACCCTGAGGACCTGCGCAGTCTAGGTGACCTCTTGGAATATCCGGATGATCCAGATGAACTACTTGAAGAGCTAGAGGAACCAGAGGAACCAGATGAACTAGACGAGTCACTGTAGTACTCCAGCTGCCACTTGCAGAACACGTCCTCATCGTCCACACACTCCTTGTACTCGAAGTGGAACTAACATTCACAGAGAAACAAAATAATGTGATGACATGCTTCTCTGACTTTAATACACAATCTTTACACAGAAGAAAATTCCTTAAATATCAATGGCCAGCTAGTACTTTATGTAGGGGTAGCTACCTGGTATCCCTTGGAGCAGGACTCGAGCTCGCCCCAGTGGTCACTACAGCTGTAGTAGGTCTTGCACTCAGAGTCGTAGTAGTGAGGCTCCTTGCCGTACTTGACACTACACGGCCGACCTGACGACCCCGACGAGTCAGATGACGAGTCAGAGGAGCTAGAGGAGGAAGACGAGGAACTGGAGCCTGACAAAAGGTAGAACAGTCAGGGTTAGAATATTTTACTACAGGCCGTATATCACTTTGTGAGTAGAAAGAAGTCCTGCCCTACTGCAATTCAGTTTTTAGCCCCGTAGAAAAGCTTCTTGATATGAAGACGCCATTTTGTATCGTCTATGATGAAAATTGTTGATGTCCTTGTATGAAAGTGATGAGATTCACAAGAAATTTAATGAACAGAGCACAATAGCATGTCGCTGTTTTACTCGGGACTGTCGACAGTATACAAGCAGCTGCTTTCTTTCTTAGACTGTCAACTTCAGCTGCTTTATATTTTATTCATATTTATCGGTAGTAACATGTTTTACTATAAATGTCCCCATATAAATATAAAAGATTTTCCAAGATGACACTCTGTGACCTCGTGCCTGTTCAACTTAGTATATAAAAATCTAAGTGCACTGTTCATCATGTAATAAGAAACTTACTACTGGAGCTGTCGGAGGAGTCGGATGACCTACGTAGTCTGGGTGACCTCTTGGAATATCCGGATGATCCAGATGAACTACCTGAAGAGCTAGAGGAGCCAGATGAACTAGATGAACTAGACGAGTCACTGTAGTATTCCAGCTGCCACTTGCAGAACACATCCTCGTCATCCACACATTCCTTGTACTCGAAGTGGAACTGAAATAAAAAAGGAAAAATAAGTGAAAGCTAAATATTAGCCAGCACATCGAGTAGAAGATTCAAATGGTCATTAGGGAAGCCACACGAGAAAATGTTCACAGAGAAAGATGTGCTAAGTTCGAAGTGCATTTTACACTACAGATGAGTAATATTACCTGGTACCCCTTGGGGCAGGACTCGAGCTCGCCCCAGTGGTCACTACAGCTGTAGTAGGTCTTACACTCGGAGTCGTAGTAGTGAGGCTCCTTGCCGTACTTGACACTACACGGCCGACCTGACGACCCCGACGAGTCGGACGACGAGCCGGAAGAGTCAGAGGAAGAATCAGAAGATGAACTAGAGCCTGGCCAACAGAAAGCAGATGTTTAGTAATTACTGCTACCATCTTGCCTGTTAATTCTTTCGGCAACAGAGACGAGACTTATGTTTGAGAATTGTAGTCAATTGCTTTTAGTCATCCAGTCAGCGAGTAGCAGTGTAGTGAGCTCCTAGCTCCAGTTCACTAACTCAGCTTTACCAAACAGTGAATGTGTCTTGTCCATTATGTTTTCCTTACACCCCAAACAAATGATGATATAATGTAAAACTTTATTGTTGTTGTAGTAGATGGTCTAATTATGGAGGCTTAGCAAAACTTCTTATGCCCGGTGCGATATGAATAAAAACTGAAGTCCTACCACTGCTAGATGACCCTGATGACCGTCGGAGCCTGGTTGACCTTTTAGAATAGCCAGATGACCCAGATGAACCACTTGAAGAGCTAGAGGAACCAGATGAACTAGATGAACTAGACGAGCCACTGTAGTACTCCAGCTGCCACTTGCAAAACACGTCCTCGTCCTCCACACACTCCTTGTACTCGAAGTGGAACTGGAATCCACAGAAAGACATTTTGAATGCAGACTGACGATTGTTACTCAGTACAAGTGGCACACAATGTATGTCATGACACTAAGGACACCAACGAATAGTATTCGACATGTTTTGTCAGTGGGGACAGTTGTGATCTAAGGTAATATAATTTTCACTAAGTAGCAGGCTGGTGTGTTTGGACACATCAAACATGCAACCATAAAAACTTTTGCAACAATAAAATAATCTGTACTATTTGTCAATGTAGCTACCTGGTAACCCTTAGGGCAGGACTCGAGCTCGCCCCAGTGGTCACTACAGCTGTAGTAGGTCTTACACTCAGAGTCGTAGTAGTGAGGCTCCTTGCCGTACTTGACACTACACGGCCGACCTGACGACCCCGACGAGTCAGATGATGATGATGATGAACTAGAGGAGGAAGATGAGGAACTGGAGCCTATAGTAACGACAGAGATTTGAGTTGATGAGTAATCTCCTTAGACCAATTGATGGCTGGAAATAATTCAGGTACAAAATGTCTTGTCGTGGTGGTGATAACAGATGTCGTCCTAGCGCTGGCTGTTATCCGCGCGATGAAAGTTTCTCTTTATTATCATTGAAGTCAATTCTTTGCATTGCAAGACAGTTATCAACGATGATATATTGAGAACCGTCAGTTCTAAACATACAGGGTTTCACATAGCATTTTTTTCTAATAAGCTGTCATGTGTAGATAAAAGATTTTTTTAAACAAAAAATTATGTTCAACGCTTGTATTAGTGAACTAAGATGTAGGTTCAATGGCCGTGACCACCACCTCTACTTACTGCTGGAGATGTCGGAGGAGTCAGATAACCCTGAGGACCTGCGCAGTCTAGGTGACCTCTTGGAATATCCGGATGACCCAGATGAACTACTTGAAGAGCTAGAGGAACTAGATGAACCCGATGAACCATCGTAGTACTCCAGCTGCCACTTGCAGAACACGTCCTCGTCATCCATACATTCCTTGTACTCGAAGTGGAACTGGAAACAAGAACAGAGAGAGTTCAGCGAGTGAAAATCAAATATTACTGTGGTGAAATTGATGAAACGATTATTTTCTGATTATCTTTTAACCTTTTAATCCTAAAATATTTTAGCACTAGGTGAAGGATCAGGCAGTACTGATGTCCCCATCAGGTGTAGCTACCTGGTATCCCTTGGGGCAGGACTCGAGCTCGCCCCAGTGGTCACTACAGCTGTAGTAGGTCTTACACTCAGAGTCGTAGTAGTGAGGCTCCTTGCCGTACTTGACACTACACGGCCGACCTGACCCCGACGAGTCAGATGACGAACCGGAAGAAGAGGAGGATGAACCAGAACCTGATGGTAAAACATACACGACAGCACTAACATCTGTGGACATACACGATACATGTAGCACTAACAGTGGAAGTTCACCGAGCAAGACCACTATTTGACGTCCATAGAAGACAATGTAGGTCTACATTGTGTATTTTCTGTGTAATTGTATACATATTTTTTAAAAAGGTCAGGTAAGCTGTTATAGTCCACGTCGTCAGTGATTATAAATCAGTAACATGGATTTATTTCCCCTTAAGAGCGTGCAAATCTTCATTGGTCTGATAGAGGGGATCATCTGTCCATCTGTCTATCTGTCTGTCTCAAAAGTATACATACTGCTGTAGTCGTCTGATGAATCAGATGACGACGATGACCGCTTCGAGTAGCCAGATGAAGAGGATGAACCACTTGAAGAGCTAGAGGAACCGGATGAACCAGATGAACTAGACGAGCCACTGTAGTACTCTAGCTGCCACTTGCAGAACACGTCCTCGTCCTCCACACATTCCTTGTACTCGAAGTGGAACTACAACCAAAAGAAAAAAGTTCTAGTCAAATGAGTGCAGACGATAGTTTTCTCAGTGATGAATTTCCTCAAACCTGAACAATTTTCTTAAGTTGAAAACCTTGTAGGATTGTAGGTGTAGCTACCTGGTATCCCTTGGAGCAGGACTCCAGCTCGCCCCAGTGGTCACTACAGCTATAGTAGGTCTTACACTCAGAGTCGTAGTAGTGAGGCTCCTTGCCGTACTTGACACTACACGGCCGACCTGACCCCGACGAGTCGGATGACGAACCGGAAGAAGAGGAGGATGAGTCAGAGCCTGATATTGAAATATATTGAAATGACAACATGGACAGTAGTGAGATATATACAAGTATTACATCCGACATTATTGACACAAGTTCATTCATTTATTCATTGTACTTGACGTACCGGTCGTCGGGGGTTGTGGATGGCATTCGTGTCGGCAGACAAAACAATTTCTCTGAAGTTTAACACTGAAATAATGTGTGTCATAGAAGATGAGAAGAACACGAGGGAGGGTCAGTCATGGAGCCAACAATTTGTCAAAGGTGACATTTCTTTTGAGACAGCTGTGGGGTTGTACCTGGCATCACTAACCTCGTGGTACAGTGAGACTAATGGCTGTAGAAAGATGGCATCAAAAATTTGTTTCTATTAATGCGTGTCAAAAATACACAGAGAAAGACTTTCTCACTGTCACTAGACGATCCAGAGGATCCAGATGATCCAGAATAGTCTGACGACCTCGGAGTCCTTGGAGATCGTCTTGACCGGTATTTCCCGACATACTTCTGGAGGCCAGACGAGGCCGCGGATGAAGACATGCTGCTGTACTTCTCCAGCTGCCTCTTGCAGATTCCTTCGCCGTCCTTGACACATTTCTTGCTCTCGAAGTGGAACTGAAACCAATGGCAGGAAGAATGTATAGTCGATCCAAACTTTCCCCTACTCACCCTTAGTGTTAGTGCTAGACATTCATTGCCAAACTCAAGCATGGTCCACGAATTTCAATGTAATTTGACAAAAGAGATTTAAAAAACTTGATTCCTCAACTGTTACTTGAGCTGTAACATGTTTAGAGCAGCATTGATGGTGAACGAAGTTTCTAAGAGACCGGAAGTCACTACCTGCTGGCCGCGAGGACACTGCTCCACACTGCCCCAGTAGTCGCTGCAACTGTAGTAGGTCTTACAGCTGGTGTCTTCAAAGTTGGGTTCCACACCGGACTCTGACGAGCATTCTCTCTCTGAAAACTCTGAGAAAGAGGAACATTAGTCTGATAGGAATGAATCGCTCGCCTCTTGTACAAGGTGCACTTCCATAATCTTATGAATATAATACACTGGATGAACAGTGCTGAATTATTCGCATTATCTTGTCAACCACAGACTACCAATAGAGATTTTACCAAGTAGGATAAAGACTGTAGAATAAGAAAGTAACTTGCAATAAATCAACAAAATTCAAAATGCGCAATGGCCAGACTACGTACTCATGGACAGAGGACAACCGTAAGAAAAAAAGATATATATATATATATATCGTCACATCTATTTGAAATGCCACAAAACTCTGTTTTCGTTTGCATGTGAGAACAAACTAAGATGGTTACCGCTGTCAGGAGCTGCAGACGAGCCATGTGATCCCGATCCTGAGGAAGAGCCAGAAGAAGAGTCCGATGGACCAGACAATCCTTTGTGGAACTCCAGCTGCCACTTGCAGAGAACTTCCTCGTCCTCCAGGCATTGTTTCTTTTCGAAGTGGAACTGAAATACACAGAAAGCTGCTGATTAAGCAGCACTCTCTGAACACTGCTCACTGAACACCGATCGCTGAACATTGGAAAGTGTAGTGTGCGACCGTACACGAGACGAACGAGAACAGATCGAGGTACAGACCAATCGACAGAGAGGAGGAGGTGGACATAGATAAATAGTCTACAGTGTATTACAAGTATTACAGATACACAATGGGACATTCCCTGATATTCCCTGGTTTTCTATGACATTCCTCTACATCCCTTATTATTTCAACAAACCAGCGAAGACATCCTCACTCTCAGACATGCGCTGTCAGCCATAGACTACTGACCTGAGGTCAACGGGCAAAGTTCACCAACATACCTGTTGTCCGCTGGGGCAGTTCTCCAGGGTCCCCCAGTGGTCAGTGCAGCTGTAGAAGGTCTTACACTCAGGGTCGTGGTAGTGAGGCTCGTGTCCGAACTTCACCTTGCACGCCCGACCTTCTGACCCCGACGAGCCGGATGACGAATCGTCTTCGTGATTCAAGCCGGAAGCTGGTGATGACGTATTGTTATCGTTATTAACTGTGTGTTGCTGGTGATGACGTATTGTTATCGTTATTAACTGTGTGTTGCTGGTGACGTATTGTTGCAGCTGTGCGTGATGTATCTCACTCATAACTAATTATCTGCTCTTGACGTATCGTCAACTATTATCGTTGAGGTTAATACCTTAAATCATTTCTCATATTATCGATTTGTAACACTTCTTGACGAGTGTAGACGACATGGAAAATCGTCAGTGGCTGTGTGTTTGATTACAAATGTAAATACGTTTATGTTTAAGTTTATTTGTCGGCCGGCACCATGTCAAAGCCCATTGACCTCCCTTGTTTGGGGGAATCGGTCTCTGCTATTATTTCTTATTGATAATATTCCTGTTCCGGACAATTCTATCGCTGTAGCAGTTAAGTCTCATTGTTTTTGTAATGCATATATGGTGGGCACTGGACTGTATTAAAAAACCCTATGCTATAAGAAGCAATTAATTGTAATTAACATTTTTTTTGTAATTTTGTGATTTTATAATTAACCTTCTGTTATAAAACCAGTGAGGAAAATTCTCTTTCGGTCATTAAACCTGTTTTGTGCTGCTGTTCTTGTGAATTGTCTGTTAATGTTTGTATTTTTATACGTGCAAAGCTCTTTTATTTTCTGCGCTTCTACTATTCTGTGTAAACATTACATATCAATATTGCTCTCTGGCCTGTATTTACTTTTTTTTTTTTTGCAAGAGATTACGGAACTTTGAGGCTTTCATCTAACAACTTCGTTCGTTACAATGTTTTGTCACAAAGAGAATATCACTTACATAAACTGAAGGATTGTCACAAATAAATATCACTTACATAAACTGAAGGCTGCAGCACTTGGCAAGCAGAGGTAGATGGCGGCTGTAAGCAGTAAGGAAAGAAAAAAGTTATCTTCGTTAGAGAAAGAAACAGAAACTTAAATATAAAGAGAATTACTCCAATAAAAATAACGCACTCACCAACACTTCCATGCTAACATTTTCGTCAAATAACAAAGGTAAGTTCACCCGAAATGTCTTTTGTTTTTCTGCCACCGAATGAAAGCCAAAATGAAAAAACTCACCTAGCAGTCCTATCAACATCTTTCTTACGATCCCAGACTCCATCCTGCACCCAGGGTTGTGTGCGCACATCAACTGTCTCCTGCCGCCAGTCCTCTAAGATCTTGACAACAGGTAAACAGCTCGACACAGGTGTTTTGCAAGTATCTCACCTGCAAACAGTTTTTCCCCGATTACTGGCTTGGAGGTGTGGTATATATAGTGTTAAATCTGAAGGAAGCAGGCAGATTACACTTCCTCCGTGCAGCAGGATGCTGCGAAAAGCCGGGGAGACCACCGCTGCATGCATCACGGCGAGGTGCGAAGAGTTAATCCGCTTGAGGAGACGCGTGTAATGACGTCAACAGCGGCTTAATTAACCCCCTCGCGCGTGTTTAATTGACGGTTGTGGTGGGTGGACATGACCGGGAAACGACTCGCTTCAGTACGAGAGCTCAGACAACGAAAGATGAGACGATCTGCACTTGATGATGACGACTGTGAAGACATGGATGATGACAAGGTGATGACACGAGAACTCGAAGGAAGGAATAAAGCAGAGTGAACAAAGACTGGAAGAGTTGTCAGGATGTATGGAAGGAAGGGGTATCATATAGGAGAGAAAGTAACAGAAGTAACAGAGTTTTAATATACAAAGAGAGATGCCCACAAAGTTAACACGCAGGACACCGATGCCGTCAATGACAAGAATTAAAAAAAAAAATGAACAAAATCAAGTTTACAGGCGACAGGTGTATGACTACTACAATAATTATTACTCCAGTGAAGACACACATATCTACTCTATTAAAGACATGTATATTATTATTTTAGTTTAAAATAAAAACACACATTTTTCAAATTGCTGTGCGCTTTTGAATGCTCGGGCTGATGGGATGGACAGAAGTTTGTATCGTGTTTTCTTTTGCAATAATCAACAGAGAAAAGCAGATGATGATGATTATTATTATTATAATTATCATAATAATAACAATAATATTTATTTTACATTTACAATTGCGAGTGTGAGTGAGTGAGGGAATGAAGAAGAGTGTATATATAAACAATGCAAAATCAGCATCTGGGAGGGGCGGGCCAACGGCAGCTGATTTAATTTCGCAGCAGGCTCTCAAACTCTCATTACCATGGTATCATCATGCTGGGTTGTGATTTTCTTTCCGTCTTCCGACTTTTCATTGAACGGTAGACTTTGAAGAAATAGACCATGCCAACAAGAAGATATATAGATATATAAAGAGAGAGGGGATAATAAAGAGACAATGAGAGCGGAACTCGAATACAAAAATAAATGGAGACACAATATTTTCAGTAATCACGAGAAGTAAACGTTTAGTGTACTAATCTCAAGCCAAGGCAGGGGAGCTCATTACAACCTGTAGTCAGTCAGCAGGACCCCCCCCACCCATACACACCTTTGATACTTTGATGACTTTGCACGACAGGCCCCCAGCCTCTCCTCCACTACCTGGAGTCCACTTTGATGTGAGTCATGTGACTCAGTCGTGAGTGAAGACCAGACAGGTGTCTGCCCTGACCGCTGGATAAGTCAGACTAAGCATGTTGCTACACATTCACTCAGGCAATCCATCTAATCATACCATCACAGCATGTCTCGGCGTGTTGGTAAGGTGGTAAGGTGGTAAGGTGGACTTGTTTACACCAACAAACCCTATTCTGTACTTCATGCAGGAGACGCCCCCGGTTACTAGAAGTGGAAGGAAGGACGGCGGCACATTCCTGTTTTCACAGACAAGGTCGAGACATCTTCGACCAGCTTGTTGAATGAGAACATCGTCTGCTCTCATCGTCTGTAAGCCACTGAACCACACCAACAGGCAGTAAAACTCGGTCCTGGGGTCAGTCAGGCAGGTGAGAGGCTGTTGCTATGGTAGGTTCAATCTTAGGTCCCCTTCTTCTGTTCTTGGTCTACATAGGCCCTAGGGTGTATGTGTAATTAAGCTAATATCTTTCTAATGTTATTAGATCATTTTCATTAGTTTGTAGTTATGTATAAATGTCTGTGCATCGTGCTGTAATCGACCATAAAAACATAAGATGGTGAATGTCCTTCTCTCTCGCTGTCATCAGCCTTGTCAACTTGATGAGCAAATGCTAAACGCCACAGTATTTTGAGAAAACTTTATTTTATACGATAACTTAACGCGTAATACAAGAGAAAAACAAAGCCATGCATCTTCTTTATTTTCAGATAAAAGAAAGATTATCTACCATTATCTATTAAAGTGATAGGCTCAGAAGGATGTAGAGTTCTGCAGCAGACATCATTCAGTGACAAAGAACAAGGCCATCATAGTGGGCTACAAGCACATGCTTCAGTGTAACCTGTCTTCCTGAATAAAATGGGGTTTCATTGCTACAATATAATCAAGTACTTCCACATTAAATCAACACTAGCTATGAATACTATTGACAACATTTTCATTACAGAGGCGCTCGACACATTTTGCTTTTTTCCACAAAAACTGTTTAGCACGCATAAAATTTCAGAAGAGTTACTGAAAGTGGAAAAGGAAGACATGAAGATAGTTGTGGAGATGGAGGTTGTGGTGGAGATGGAAGACGGTCTTATCCACAGTTGTCTTTTCTTTGATTCTTAACAATAATCATCGTCGTCGTCAAAGAAGAACTCATCATCACAGTAAAAAAAGTGTTGTCGACGTGGTGGCCTTTCTACAACTCCTTCTCTCTGCAAACTTTCCAGGAACTTCCGGGCCTTTGTCTTCAGTTGGGTGGGAATGTCGCTATTACTGAAAAAGTATCGAATCTTTTTCACGTAGAGTGGGTTTATCTTGAAAGTAGATGGGTTCTCGAGGAACTGTTTCTCTGTGTTGTCGAGTTCCTCTTCCTGCTGCAGCCAGTACAGGCGCAGCACCACAGGGTCCAGGGTGGGGTCGTTCTCCCCCTTAGGAAACAAGCTTCGGCGAAGGCTCCATTTTTCAAACTCTGCCAGGTGGGTGATAGGTGTTTCCTTGCTATATTTTCTCGCTATGTCTTTCACTACGATTTTGTCTAACCGTTGTTCGGTTTCTTTGGCCAGATTCTTCAAAGGGGTAGAGTTTCCGGAGTGGCATATGCTTATAAAAAGGTAAGAAAACATATCACTCCCAGGCACAATGGCATCTCCCTGAAAAAGGAAAATGTCACTACTAGGTACAGAGCTTTGCAAATCACATCATTGTAACTTTTCAATGTACTTGGGACGACTAATAAATTAGACAAAGTCTCAGTTTTTGTTACCTGTGTTAATGAAGTGTGTGCTGTTGCCATTTTATGATTATTTTAAATATCAGAATAAGGCATAAAACAGCAGACAATGCCCTGCTTTATCTTGACTAATGAAGTCCCATGAAAATGTTTTACATTTTGATCATATAAAAAAGAACTTCCTTTTCCAAATCATGAGCGCCACCCCGTTTCTAAAGTTGTCAAGGTGGTGCATCTTTCAATTTGCAGACCAATTATATCATCTAATCGACAGACATAGTGTTGTAATTGGAATAGACCACAGGCTATGGTTCCAGCTGAC
>SRHC01002464.1:0-27282 GCA_004794325.1 Pomacea maculata
GACAACCGCGGGCCCGGGTACACCAGACCCCCCTGTCCCCCCCTCTCGTCAGGCCTGCGTTAATGAGCACTAACTGAATAAGTGGTTGATATTTATGGGCGACTAAACCAAGAGTTACCTATGCTGACCCTGCCACGCTTGAATTCAGCAGCCAAAAGTTGCTTAGAAAAGAGTCTTCAGCAAGTGTCTGTACCATGACCTCGTGATATTCCTTGGGTGTCATACCATACTTTTGCAAATACTTGATACCTTCTCGGGTCTTTGTTTTTTAAATGTTTTAATTTCCAGTTTTATAATAAGTGGCTGGGTGTAATTACAACAAACAAATTTAGCTATGGCTCCCTGTTTTAGGTGGGGTTAATTAATTACTTATTAACAACCCTAGTTACTTTTGGAGTGAATAGGTTACTACTTGCTTGATTGTTGTTTTTTCACAGTATATTTTTCTTCACATTTGCTTTATATTGTGTGAAATTTGTAGATGATATGTTGCTGCTTACTTTTATAACTGTGACTTATAATTAGTCGTTGTGCATGATGCCTTAATTAGGGGTATCCATTAGTACATTAAAAAATTATAAGGCTTGGCTGCTTTAAGAAAGCACAATGTGATAATTCCACTGTATAGACACGAGTATCTTACTGATGTTACAGACGACGCCAACGTCCTGCGAGTGATAACAGTAGCTGGTGTACAGGCCACTATGCCGGCATTGTGCTAGACTGGTTTCTGTTCCCTGGCAGACCACGTAATCAAGCAGAATGCGACCTGAACCTCGTCCATATCTACTGGGGCTGACAGCTGCCGCTCCGCCACTGTCGGTAAATGTTTTACTATGTAATTATAGGCAACGCAATACCCTTTATTTTAACATAAATGTACTAATCAAAGCCACAAAAGCGAACAATTGCAATTAAGTGTCACTCTTTGTCATTTATCGATTTCTATTTCTACAATTATAATCAGATTTGTAATTTCATCATGGGTTCGTTGTAATCTAAAAGTTATTTTAAACATTGCACACAACTCTATTTGTTCTGTGTTTAAATAGTGCAGCAATATATTTAATGTACTGAAACAAAATCCTTAAGCACCATGATTTCAAGGCGTTTAAATATTGCAGAATCTTTACTTTTAGGTGCAACACATGTGATACATCAATAATGCAAATAAACTTCTATTGCACAAAAATATCACAGTAAGATTCTCTTTTATGCTTTACAGAGAGAAACCATGCACACCTTTCGAATCCTAGCATCCTGCAAGCTACCTCAGCCTCTTCCTGTCCAAACTGATAGTTACACACTGTGCTCCATTCTCCGTTGAAAAATATCTCTAGACGTCCTGCCTGTGAAGTCCCGCCAGCCAGACGTGCTGTCATCTGGTCAGCTGGCAATTTTTAAATATTAAAAATTTAATCTGTTACTACTAGCTAAAACACACAAACGGCATTTTGATTTTTGTTACACATTGTTGCACATAGTCGTATTTTAAGGCTCGTTAGAGGTTGACATAAAAAATAATATATCAGAGTGTAACGGACAACTGCGTAGTAGAGGGGGCAAGAGGGGATGGGGGAAGGTTGACATCCGGTGTTGACGGTTTGTTTTTAGAAAATGTAAGCGACGCAATTCAGCGAAGACCACGTGCGGGCCAGGCAGTGCTGACACCTGGTCTAGAGGGACTGGGGTGGTTATATTTAAGCCCGACCATAAGTGGCCAGTGGGTGGCTGATAATAATTTGGTGGATTTGTGGTTTTAATTCACCGACTCGACGATCTCTGTGGACGTGATACTGTGTATGTATTACGGGAGAAGTACTTTGTGGTTGTACTATCTCTGTGGACGTAATAATATGTATTACGGGGGATCTACTTTGTGGTAGTACCATCTCTGTGGACGTGATACTGTGGCTGTATTACGGAGGATGTACTAGTGCAGATGTACTACTGGGGATGTACATCGTGTTTCTGTAGTCCTTATCATCGCCGTGGGAGCTCTGTGGTGTGAGCAACAGGCCGTGCAACTTCTTGGGGGCCAAGAAACTGCACACCGACGTGGGCGAGCAGGAGCAGTGGACTTGGAAATAGTAAGGAGGGGGCTACCCTGCCCTTCCTTACGCGGACGTACCGACCAACCCCAGGGAGGGTGCCTGGTCAGCTGAAACTAACCGCCGGAGGAGGGATGGTTTCCCTCTTAGTTTTATCCCAGCTGCATATTGTTCTACCCCGCCTGACAGTAACTTATCGGTATGGTAGAAACACTCTTTTATCATTTATTGAACTGTAGAAGAAAGGATTAAAGTGGACTAAAAGAAACCGGGGACAGGAGAGCTGCAGGGACTAAACGGTTATTGACATGTTGAACTTTGATGGTGTGTTATTATGGTAATTCTTCATATGATGCCGTGTGGATTCCGGCTGAGTGACATGTTGAACTTTGATGGTGTGTTATTATTGTAACTCTTTAAATTGGTGCCGTGTGGATTCCGGCAGTGACTTGGTAAACTTTGATGGTGTGAACGTGATGGAGTGTTATTATTATTGACTGTGGATTACTGTGCATATTTTGTCTACTTGTAAACTTGTCTTTGGTTCTAATAACTATTGGTGCCTCTAAGGAGGGACGCCCACCCTTAAGCGATCTTATATTGGTTTTTGGAAAGAATGCGCATGTCTGCGGATGGTCCGTGACATGGTAGTGTGGATGCGCTGCATAGAGGTTTATATCTACCATCTCTGTTCTATGATCCAAATTTAGTTATTTCTGATTGTGACGATGATGTATCTTTACCAAACCAGCAGATGAGATAGAAATGTGGTTCACTTTGCTCTTTGGCAACGTTGGTGTCAATGAAGACGTGTGCGGTACATGCACTTGACCTTTAATTGGAATTAGTTTTATAACGGTTTATAATAAAGATGTTTATCGCAGATATTTAGATCGCAACCGTTGGGCCTAGCATTGCAGTAAAAATTTTATTCCTTCCTTGCTTGTTATGTTGTCGACGTATCTTTTTCTTTAATAACACTTGCTTTATATTGTGTCGTTTAGTAGATAAAATGTTTCTTCAGATTTTGTTAAATATTTTTTATTAATCTGCGTACATGATGCGTGCAGTTTGCGCGTCCCTTTGTAAATAAATGTGTCAGGTTTGGCCGCTTTTAAAAACATAACAAGGGGTGTAGAAGTAAACAATGCAGCTCCTTAATTAACCACAAAAAACGTCCCTTCCCTTTCATTTCACCCACACCACCCATATCTTGCCATGAGTCCCATCCCGCAGAAACGCGAAATCATTGTCAACAGCAACAACAACAACAACGACAAAAACTATTAGTAAGCTCACTTAGATAATTTTCACAGTAGAGACTCGAGTATCTTACTGATGTTACAAGCGACGCCAACGTCCTCCGAGTGATAACAGTATCTGGTGTACAGGGTGTCATGCTGACATTGTGCTAGACTGGTTTCTGTTCCCTGGCAGACCAGGTTATTAAGCAGAATGGGACCTGAACCTTGTCCATATCTATGGGGGCTGACAACTGCTGCTCCTCCACTTTCGATAAATAATGTTTTACTATGTAAGTATAGGAATCATAATACCCTTTATTTTAACATAAATCTACTAATGAATACGACAAAAGCGAATAATTGCAATTAAATGTCACTCTTTGTTATTTCTCTTTTTTTATTTTGACACTTATAATAAGGTTTGAAATTTGATCATGGGTTCATTGGAATCTAAAAAATTTAAGCATTGCACACAACTCTATTTGTTCTGTGTTAAAATAGTGCAGCAATATATTTATGCAACTGAAACAAAATCTTTAAGCATCATGATTTGAAGCCGTTTAAATATTGCAGAATCTTTACTTTAAAGTGCAACACATGTGATACATTAATAATGTGAATAGTCTTCTATTGTACAAAAATATCACAGTAGCCTTTAGTTATATGCTTTGAAGAAAGAAACCTTACACACCTTTTGAATCCTAGCATCCTGCAAGCTACCTCAGCCTCTTCCTGTCCAAACTGATTGTCACACACTGTGCTCCATTCTACGTTGAAAAATATCTCTAGACGTCCTGCCTCTGAAGTCCCGCCAGCCAGACGTGCTGTCATCTGGTCAGCTGGCAATTTAAATATTAAAAATTAAATCTGTTATTACTACCTGAAACACACAAACTGCATTTTGATTTTTGTTACACATTGTTTCATGAAGTCGTATTTATAGGGTGACATGAAATAGATATATTAGAGAGAAAAGGGAAGTTTTTTTTTAATCGGAATACAAAACGCACACTGTAAAATACTTAAATATGTACACGTAAATCAAAAGCGACATTGCGGAGAATACTAATAAAGTTGTATTTACTGTCTATTAACTGATTCAAATACTTAATCGTGCCATGAGTCTCCGAAAAGACACTTCTTTAACTAAATGTTTAGGGAAGGTGCATGACCTTAACTGCCGTCAAATCTTTTCCATTTTCTAATTATTAACAATGCTAATACAAAGATAGTAAACTTATTTATTAAAGCAGCTACCAATTCGTACCTGGCCTCAAGCATTATTGCTACTTCTTTATGAAGACGACTTATGTTTAACACCTCTTATTCCGGTAGAACTGCATAAATCCCGTTAAAACAACAAGAATTCCACACTGTAACACCGACGGCCTCAATGTAAAGCTGGGTTAAACTGGGAAGGTAGGATTACTTAAGTAAGCTCAATAAGAATAAACTAC
Source organism: Pomacea maculata (assembly GCA_004794325.1). Classification (NCBI taxonomy): domain Eukaryota; kingdom Metazoa; phylum Mollusca; class Gastropoda; order Architaenioglossa; family Ampullariidae; genus Pomacea; species Pomacea maculata. The sequence goes on from SRHC01002464.1 coordinate 4,753, forward strand.
TACTACTAATACTACTACTAATAAAAAATAATAGTATTTATAAAAGACATTTCCACAATGCGGCGATCTCTATGCTCTTCTTAAGAAAAACTGGCAGAGACCGGTATACAAAGGACATCACAATCAGGCTGACATACACACAAACATAAATGTTAAAAACATCGGAGAAACATTTATGAAACAGTACACCTGACAACACTAGTTCCGCTTAATGTTTTAAGCCCAGAAAACATTTCCTTCAACATTTCTTTCTCTAAGTAGAGACAGAGCAACAACAACAAAAAATAGAATGAGTGACGGCTGAACCGCTCAAGTCTTATAAGTAAAGTGATAATTAGCATAGGAAGACTAGCTTGGCTTACAGGCTGAGACTACGACACAAACTCAGCAAGACTAGAACACCACAAAAAAAACACAAGTAATCCCAGGAACATACCTTACAATACTGCTCGCGAGGATAATGATAATTATAATGATAATGATAATGATAATTATGATGATCTGCTAGAGACAACATTTTCCTGTGCGGAGATGAACCTAGTGGCCTGCAGACCAAAGACCACAGTCAAACAGAAACACCATGACAAACCTGAACGATGTGAACTACTGATGCTTAGCAACAGAGGCATCAACAACTTCGTGGCAAATTTTTTTGCTTGTAAACAGTTTTTATGCATTATAAAAAAGTCCATGACTGTGTAGAACAAGACTATTGTAGCCAGCAATGGATTTGAGTTATAATGTTCAAGACTAAAATACAAAATGCCCCATTATTAGTGTAACTAAGGTGCTACACAGGTGGGCTTTTTTTTAATGGAAACAGACTTGGGGTTAGTGATAAAATTATTGCCGTTTATTATATTGACAATGTAATTTTGCCCATTTTGACCAGCCATAAAATTCTTGTTCTCTTCCAAGAGGTATTCCACTAGAACTATAGGCAGTACTTTATACAACTTAGTTGTGCCACAATTAATCTTACGTTTTCTTGTAGAAAGTTTACTTCTATAAGGTCCGTATCAGAGTTTATTAATTTTGATACAAGTATTTAAAGAGAAAGTAATTAAGTAATGGTAGTGTGGATGCGCTGCATAGAGGTTTATACCTACCACCGCTATTCTTTGATCCAAATTTTGATATTTGTGATTGTGACGATGATGTATCTTTACAAAACCAGCACGTGAGATAAAATCCTGTTCACTTTGCTCCTTGTCAACGTTGGTGTCAATACTGACGTGTGCGGATTGGAATTAGTTTTATAACGGTTTATAATAAAGATGTTTATCGCAGATATTTAGATCGCAACCGTTGGGCCTAGCATTGCAGTAAAAATTTTATTCCTTGCTTGTTATGTTGTCGACGTATGTTTTTCTTTAATAACACTTGCTTTATATTGTGTCGTTTTGTAGATAAAATGTTTCTTCAGATTTTGTTAACTGTTTTTTTTAATCTGCGTACATGATGCGTGCAGTTTGCGCGTCCCTTTGTAAATAAATGTGTCAGGTGTGGCTGCTTTTAAAAACATAGCAAAGTATGTAGAAGTAAACAATGCAGCTCCTTAACCCCCTACAACATGCAAATACTTGGTACTCCCACACCCACAGATAGACTATTAGCTTACAAAATATCGCAAAGAACTATAGCAAAACCAAATCACTACTGAAACAAAGCTCAAGATAAATAACTTGTGCATCATTTATAAATATATATGTCATAGATGTCATGACCCAGAGAAAAACACAACTAGAATAGGAATATAGTATCCCAAAACATCATTATCTGCAGCAAACTCCTAAAACAGACATCAGTCTTTACAGAGAAACTGTCATATTGACAACTCTTGACATAATTCACTACCAACACGAGCTTCGAAGGCCTCACAGATCGAAAACACGAAAGACGGCACAAACGCAGATCACCACCGAAACAGACTTGACAAACCTCCTAAACAGCAATAAGTGAAGAAAATAAACAGAAGTAAGCAGCAACTACAACACCACAAAAAAGCGTCCCTTCCCTTTCCTTTTACCCACACCACTCATATCTTGCCAGGAGTCCCATCCCGCAGGAACGCGAAATCATTGCTTTCACTTTCAACAGCAACAGCAACAACAACAACAGCAACGACAAAAGCTCTTAGTAAGCTCATTGAGATAATTGTGATAGTAAAGATACGAGTATCTTACTGATGTTACAGGCGACGCCAACGTCCTGCGAGTGAACACAGTAGCTGGTGTACAGGGTGTCATGCTGACATTGTGCTAGACTGGTTTCTGTTCCCTGGCAGACCACGTTATTAAGCAGAATGTGACCTGAACCTCGTCCATATCTACTGATGCTGACAACTGCTGCTCCACTGCTGTCCGTCAATAATGTGTCACATGTAATTATAAAAGAGAATCATGATATTGGTATTAGTGAGCATTACTTCACATAAATGTACAAGTCAACGTGACAGTAGCAAATCCTTTAAAAACAAGGTGTCATTTCTGTCATTTACTGCTTTCTTCTCTTATAACTGTAAACAGGTTTGTAATGTCATTAAATATTCGTCCGATATAAAAGGTCATTTTAAATACTGCACACAGCTTTTTATGTGTGTTAGATGAGTTCTTCATTCTATTCATGTTACTGAGGTCTTCAATCAGATAGCACACATCGAGATTTTTAAACTGTGTCCATGTGGTAATGAAAAAGGAATCTATAAGGACCACGACTTAAAGCCCTTTACATATTTCAGAAACTTTATGTCTAAGTTTAACACATCTGACACATTAATAATGTAAATAGTATTTAATTTTGCATCAAGAATAGCACGTATCATTCTCTTATATGCTTTAGAAGACGAGAGGTTACACACTTTTTGAATCCTAGCATCTTACAAGCTACTTCAGCCTCTTCCTGTCCAAACTGCTTGTCACACACTGTGCCCCATTTTCCGTTGAAAAATATCTCTAGACGTCCTGCCTGTGAAGTCCCGCCAGCCAGACGTGCTGTCATCTGGTCAGCTGACAAAGTTACAATATATATTTTATCTTAGCCCTTAACTTAATCTGTTATATGATAAATATTACAAAAGCATACAATGACGTTGAGCTACTAATTAGTAGCTAATATACATAATTTTACTAAATTTTGCTTCACAATTCTGTGTCAATGGTTAAATATATCAGTTGTTTAGAAATAAATAATAAATATTTTACTTCAAAGGCAGTCGATATACTGTAACGGTTAGCTTTCATAATGTATCACCAGATTGAAGAAATACTAAACACTTCATTGCTCATTACAGACGATCACAGATCAGATTTGAGAAGAACACAGTATGGTTTGCTTTGAGCCCAGTCGTGTTGTTTATTGAGTGACCTATAGGATGACAGGTGTGCAGCCAGGTTACAAATGTTCCTGTTCATACCACAGGTACAGTTGTGTAACGGATCTATTAAGGTTACTGGTCGCGAAACAAAGTGGAGTAATCGTGTTTGTGGCGCTGATTCAATCAAATAATACAGAGCGACAAGAAAAAAAAAATCAGCAGAGAGGCGTGAATTAAACAACCTCAGAAATAAAATGTGTAATAAATGATATTTAATAGGGAGCACCAAAACCAGTGATATACACTTAGCTTACAATCACCATTAGTTGCCCATTTTAGGCCAAAAGATTATCGTGATGGTGGATCATCTGAAGGTGAACATGTTTATAAATTTTGCACCTTAAGTAAATATTAGATGTTTTTAAAGCTGTTAGCTACAGTTTTTGTCTGTACAATCAATAAATGTTTGTTTACACTTATACTTCTAATGTTGTTGACTGTTGCTTCGTCTGTTGCCTTTGCCTTACTTTACTTAAAAACAGAATTGTGATCAAACAGAGAAACATGAAGTTCTACATTACTTGTTCATTAATATAATTTCTCCATTGTCTGCATATAGCAAACTCAACCCTTTGAATAGATGTTACTTTGTTTAAAAAAGTTAATGTTTCTGAGATGGGTGTCGCGTACCATCCCCGTACTTCGGAGGATGCACGCCCGAAATCCGCTCGCACAGCCGGTACGAACGCGCAACCTCTCGCTCGGCTGGAGGCGGCTTGTGACATACCATTCGAACCACAGCTGAGCGCAGACCACACAACGATGACAAAGACAAAATTCACGTTACAAACCAAACAGATTTATTAACTACGTAAAATAATGCAAGGGAAGCATCTCAAACGTCTCTAACACCTACTTAAAATAAACAAACAAGAATAAACACAATAAAACAGTTGCCTTGTGCACAGGCATGTTACAGTAGGCGAAAAAAAAACCCAACAACAACAGCAAGGGAAAACAAACCACCCGCACGCACTGCTGGGTGGCAAGTCAAATGTCCGCTCAAGGTGTTCGCTGGCGGCAGCCCTCCCTCTCCCTCTGGGGCATCGTTTGTGGGAGGGAATGAGTGAATTGTGCAGCCCCACAGAGTCGTACTTTGCCTTCAGTCACTCATTACACTTTCTTTAGCTTCTGTTTTGCATTCAGGCTTTTCAACTTGTCCTGATGTTTAGTCTCGTAATGCCGTCTCAGATTATATTCTGTGGTCACAGCTATTGTATCTCCACAAAGTAGACACACTGGTTTACCTCTGATATTAGTAAACTTGTATTCAGTCTCCCATTGGCTTTGAAAGACTCCGTTTTCAAAATCAACTTTTCTCTTGGCCTTTTTAACGGCTAGCTTTAATTTAAAATTTGATTGGTATTGAAATTACAAAAATCCCTTCACTACACAGTGTAATGTTCTCGCTCTTTACTAAGTAAATTAACAGTAAGTAAAAGTCTTTAGAAAAGTCACAACACGTGCTTAGCTCTGATCATCCGCCTTTGTTCCCCGACAGATGGTGCACCAGTACCTACGACTAGCGCTAAGTTCACACACTACACACAGCTTTCAATTAATTCTAATAATCGCGTGCTCTGCTCTGCTCAGTACTATTTGCTATGACATGTGATGTTGTTGCATCAGTATATGTATGTAAAAGAAGATATAATTAGGCAAAAAAGACACAAATCATCAAAACACAAGCAGCAACTATTTCAACACCGTGGCTTGCTATTTATACTCGGATACTTATCTCTTTGGCGGCAGTCATTCCCTCTTGACGATGCAGGAACTGGACAGTCAGTATTCCACAGTCGGCACTTATCATCCACAGTACACGTGTTTAATTCAGTTTACACGTATTATGCACAGTTTGCACATATAATTCTAGTTGGTAGGTATATATATAATCCCCTGTCTTTGGAGAAGCTATACTCTCACCAACTTGATCTCCACAAGTTTGCTTCTCACAACTTAACATCTCATCGAGACGACTTCCGCTCGCCAGCCCGCACATTCAGAAAGTGATGAGTTTCTATTAGTCTTTTGCTGAGCTGCCTCATCATACACGTGGGTTTCCCCTAGTCACCCTTTAATCTCGGACCGATTCAGGGAAGTTAACAGGTACTAAAAATCTTCGACCCGTGGCCCGTGTTTAGGCCAGATTGTCCCGTGTCAAAGGTCAGATTTATGGGCCCCGCCTTGACCATCCTTTTAGGTCACTAACAGTAGCGGTGATAACTTGACCAGTGTACTGTTTTTGGTCTGTACAAACTTCACTAAACTCATCCCATCTCTTGCTGTCCTCGACGGGAACTTTTCTGTTTTTTGCCTTCTACTTGTCGCCGGGCCATTAACAATGATTTACTAAAATTCATTCGCGGGCCAGGTAAAATTTCCTGGCGGGCCGGATGTGGCCCGCGGGCCGGGTGTTTGACACCCCTGCTCTAGACCAACTGTCCCCCCTCACTCCTCTCGTCCGGGTATGCCTTGGTCACGTGAGTCCCTGCTCGCCGGCCCCCACCCTAGGTGCTCCCCCGATGGCAAGGCCGCACACTGGCGCAGCAGGGTCGCGCTAACGCGCTGACGAGGCGATGAGGGCGCAGGGTCGACACAATGTCGGACAGTCACACAAAAGAGGACGACGATACGGATTAGGAGCACAAGACGTCCAGAGAGATAACGATTGCGTAGAACATGTGGCATACGTAGAATATGGAGAAGATGTAATATATGTAGAAGAAAACAAATGGAAGCCTGTAGAAAAAAACAAACAATTCATCTAATAAACAAACGGCTCTTCCACACCTGCACAACTTCTAAACACATATTCTAGCACAAGTATATACATGTGACCATTATAGCGCCGGTCCTAAAACACAAATCCATACGATGAGAAACGGATGCTCGCCACAAGCGCCCCGACCCAGCCATCACAAATGCTAACATTTTGAAGCAACAAGTCTTGCACTTAGACTTCTTGTACGGTGACAACTGGTGTAACCACGTGTAGAAAAAAATTTATATTTCATCTACCCGATTCTGTATGGACTAAAATAATAAAAGTGGGCTCTCAAGGTAGGATTGTTCAAACTGTACACATTTTGATCTATCATTATCAATTTGAATTATTCTTCTAGCTCTTTTAGTTATTTTTTAATAATTTTTTGAAAATCGGTAAAATTCTGTGTACCGGTGTGTTGAACGGCCTGTAGCCTAGGCGTGGCCAAAACATGAGCATAGTCATAAACATGCAAAAATTCTCTCATTCTCCTTCAGGCGCACTCCCACCGCCAACCAGGGCCCTATAGACTAGAATAGTGTGGAACTCAAAGAAATAGACTCTACTCACCCAAAACGGCTTGTGATGAGAGACCAGCGCCGGCCGCTAGGGCCACGGTCTCACACCGTCCCCCACGTCCGGCGCCGTCCGTTGCTGGATGAAGACTCTCCAGAAAAGACAAAGAAACGCGCCAAGGACCCTGCACGCGCGAAAGAAAAGGGGGGAAGAAAGTCAAAGGGAGGAGGGGTTTGCTGTCCCGTCCCGAAAAGAAGAGACCTGTGAAGACCCTGCGAGCAGCTGACGCGCGACGACAGCGCCGCGAGTCAGAGCTCTTGGGCTCGCGAGATGGATAGGGTTACACAAGGACCAGGTAAACCGTCCCTTGATTCTCCCCATGCGTACGCACACATCCAGCGACGGGCCAGCACAGTACGGAAAGCACAACACGGACAGCAGAACAATCGCCGACACGCGACAATGGGCCATAATCCCTTCATTATATGGGTTATCATCGCTTGCGCCACCGATACTTATAACCATATAGAATACATATGTGTAATTCATTTTTACAACCTATCGTGTGACTCAGTAAAGTCATGAGAAAAAGCCAATTATTGACAGCTACATAACTATTTTTCCAAGTTAGATGAAGTTAAAGTGCTCGTAACAAACGTGACGTTAGGCTGGAACTAAACATAATGATGGGTCATGTGACAAAAAGAGGAAAGGTGTCTTCTTATAGGCTTTGCTACTGACCAATTTTTGGGACTTGTTGAACGTACATGACTTTTCTCAGGAATATATCTTGTAACTGTTGGTCATCCACCGTAAGCGACTCACCAAAGGAAGCCAAGACCGACGGCGCTAGGAACGGCGGAAAGATTGTAAACGGGCAACGGCACCGCAGTCACCAAGAGACACAACTGTAAGAAATCGGAGACAAACCATCCACGTGGATGGACGGGAGAGCTGAGCGCCTGTCGTGACGCTTTGCCGTGAGCTGACATTTAACAGCAGGCAGACCACAACTCTGAACAGATGGAAGAATAATTTGGGAAACAGTCCAGAGTGGACACCGCCAGAAATGCGTGGACGGACGATCAGAGAATAACATTGCGACAGATGGCGAGGACGCAGGAAGAAGTAGTTTTCATCAGGGCTGCTCATCGAGTCCATGTTAGTTTAACTCTAAGGTTGACAATATTTTATATTATGATATAAATATCGTACATAAACTGCGCATATTATGCATATTCGTATGTTCAAAAATACGTATTGACTATTTATAATATTTATAGGCTTAATTCTTAAACTCGACTAAACTTTTTTTAGATGCGTTCTCGTTTTGTTGTGTATTAGTTGCATTGATTGGTGTGTGATTTTGTGTGTGCAATTGTGATTAAATATTCTTAAAATGATAGACGATCACGCATTTCAAGCACAAACACACACAAACATTAAACATGTATAAATAAAGGTTTTTGTAACTTTACAAAGGTTGTGCAAATAAAAGAACACCCATCAAAGACAACTAAATTGGTAAATTACTATGTTTAATTACCAATTTTGTGCTAGACAAGGTAGTTACAAAAATTACTTAATTTCAGTTATACATGGTACACCCTGTAATGAGTTCTTTTTATGATTTGTTTTTCTACGTCTTCTCGATTCATTTTTTATTACTTTAAACAAAATATACAAAATAAGCAGCCTTTTCATCAAATTAAGTGTTTAAAGAATGAGATATGTTTTTAGTTGACTTTAATTGCTATTATAGAAAAGCCACTGACCGCTCGAGTGGCCAAGATTTTGACCAACCGACATATAACGAGAAGGTATTTTAGGCCTTCAGACGGAATTAGTAATTATGTAAGCAAATGGCAGCTGTGACAATATAGAGACTTTAAGGAAATTGTTGCTATTCTTAGCCAGGAAAGCTAAAAAAATACAAAAAATAAAATCCAAAACTGTTAATGTATGTAGATCATTCTACACTATGACCATGTATTTTTCTCACATAAAACGTTTAAAAACAGCTTCTACATTTTCAAAAAAACAATGTTGTCATCGACAATACAGATGTAAACCTTTTTGTGTACCTCAAGTAAGGCCAAGTAACTCCCCACAGCACACCTTATAAGCTCATAGAAGGGAAAAGTTCAAATCAAAATAAACCGTAAAAACCTGGCAGTAAACACCGTACAACAAGATGAGGACCAAACACACCACCAAACAGGTTCTCTTACACAGACGTTCTCACACTGTGTTAGTCTCAACAACATCGCTATTAGATACTAACAAAAGACATCATGCTCGTGCAATACAACCCTATATATAATTTTACCATTTTCTAGGATTTAATTCTATTTCTGACCTTCTTGAGAACAATACTTAAACCTGCAGCATCCATGAGCTTTTGACAGAGCTGTAGTGGTGATGTACGACTTACAGCATGGGATTTGGAAAAAAGAGAAACTTTGAGAAAGGTTAGCTCTATGCTGACGGAAGAGCTAGAGGCAGTTTTACACACTGGTACGCATGATTTTTAACGTTTTTCAAAAAATTATAAAAAAAGAAACTACTTTGGACCATCAAAAAACATATATGGCACGCTAATACTTACACTAAGACATTTGTCAGTTTGCACATACGTACACTAAGACAGAAAACAGTTTTAGGGGTTTTTTTTTATAATTTGTTGACAATCGGTAAAATTCGTGTGTAACGTGCTGAAAAAATTTTTCTGCTTCATCGACCCGATTTTGTATGGATTACAATAATAAAAGTGAGCTCTCAAGCAATTTTCAGGTAGGATTGTTCCTATTTAACAAAGTTTGATCTATCATTATCAATTTGAATTATTCTTCTAGCTGTTTAGTTTCAGTACTATACAAAAACTTCAATGACAAAGGAAAGAAAAAAAAATGATTTTCTTTAATCAGTCCCAAAGTGCCTTCCTAAGGTCTAATACGCAGTCAGCTACGAAATAAGAAGACAATTAGTTTTTGCCCTTTACAGCCGGATACTTTTTTACCAGTACAGATTACAGAAAAACGACTAATGCGTTATTTTATGTGCGGGATTTCTTACCCACACTCAGCACCACGAGAACAGAGATCTGTAAACACTGAAGACCCTGTACATCATGATGGTAGGTGTCAATGATTTAGAGGAACTTGGGTGTCTGATAAGGAACCTCAATGTAACAGCTTTTTGAAGGAAGTAACTTACGGTGAGCAATCCCATTGGCTAACAGTCACGTGCCTAATTTTGATTGGATGACTGTAAATGTTTTCTGTCTTAGTGTACGTATGTGCAAACTGACAAATGTCTTAGTGTAAGTATTAGCGTGCCATATATGTTTTTTGATGGTCCAAAAATAATATTTCAGGTATTTCTAATATGTAGCTATATCAGATTGTGATATTTATGTATATCTGCTGTGACAGAGGTGTTATTCGTTTTTCTTTATAACTTGTTTTCAAATGTAGTCTCCGAGTCCTATCAAGCTGGAAGTCTTACTTCTATCTTTTGCCTTTTCATGAAGGTCTTGGTTTTTATGAGATAATAGTCTTAGGTCGTCGGTATAGCCTAGATCCTCCAACACAAAGCCATGGTAGGCCCTCAACCTGGCATGAGCCAAACAGCGGCTTGACTTTTGTTTCTACGCCAGATTCTGAAGGGTTCTTTTAGTTTGTGGTTGGGGATATTTTGCAATTAAAATTTTGAACACAACGTTCGTCAGGGCAGACTATTATCTACTCTGGACATAAAGAAACTGATCATGATCACACGCAAGGAGTAGCTGTGCAGATGAATCCGTAGACAGTTTCCCCACGACTCATGTAAGCAAGTTTCAACTCCAAAAGAAGAAAGATCACCATCATCTAGCGCAATGCCAAACCAAAGTTTGTAAAGGTAAGTTATAACAACCTCTCTTGTCATATTTAAATTATTCTTTGTCGATAAAACTTGAAGAGAAACCTCACGTGAATCTGTTTGGCTTACCTGTTGATGAGTGATGATGATTGATGATGATTGATGATGATGAAGCTTATAACACACTCTAGAATGTACTTAATTTGTTTAAATAATTCCAACAAATAGTAAATTTAAATTAATGTAGCGACTATTAACAACACGGGAATTAAATTTAAACTAAAGAACTAAAATACTGGAGTAACTATAAATGTATAGTTTTTACTAGTCTACGTACTGATGTTGCACATAACGCCGACATCCTGCCAGTGTTTACAGTCGTGTATGTAGAGCCTCGAGTATTTACACTGCGCCAGGCTGGTTTCGTGCCCCACACACTGCAGGTCACTGAACAGAATAGGACCAGAGCCTGCACCGTACTTGGCTGACCACACGGCTACTGCTGTTGTACTGTAAGACATCAGAAACCAGAATAAGAAGATACAAACATTGAAAACATACAGACATTATAACCTTAATGAAGATTGAGGTGTGTAAACACACACACACACTCATGCCCGCACATGTAAACATCCACTTTGTGGAGAATCTGAGCGTGATCAGCGGCCGGAATGTTAATTTTAGGAAAGTAAATGGTTCAAAACATACTAGCCAGCATTAAAAGTAGTGTTTGGAATGAAAATAAAGACCTACAGTTCTGTTATGCTGGTTTTAAGATTTAAGGTTTATAAATAAAAGTGAGAGACATGAGTAAACTATGCCAACAAATGATCTGTCTTCTTTAGCTCTAAAGGTGACTTGAGGGAAACCAAAGTTTTCAGGTTCCAACAGAAAGTATAGTTGTAATGTTAGTTAACCTTACAGAAATTGAGAAAATGGCGAAAGCAGGTGTGAAGCCTACAGCCTCTTTTACGATGGGTAGGCTAGAGGCAGTTTGACCCACTGGTACGTATAATTTTCTTATTTATCCAAAAACTAAAAAAAAAAATACTTAATAGAGGTAGAAAATAATTCAAACAGATAATGATAAATCAAAATGTGTAGAAAAGAAAAATCTTACTAAAATTGCATGAGAAATCAGTTTTATTGTCATCGATACAGAATCGGTATATGAAGTGGAGTTTTTGAAAAAAATTTCAGACACATGTTTGCACAGGTTGTGTCATCTGACGAGAGTTTGATATTTGAAAACCACAAAGAAATACACACACACATCGCTTTTGTTCATCAAAATTCACAAATGATGCATTAATAAGACGCCAGAATCCTTAAAATCCACGACTATATAATTGTTGACATAGTCATGATGTGGGAGTTGTAACGATTAGGCCCTGCAAAGTCTTGTAATCGCCAAAATTAACAAAAGAAATACTGTGCAAAGATCAGGAATATAAAAACAAATCACCATCGTCATAATCTTCTGTGTTCTGCAATGCCTAAACTCTTGCAATTATTCAATTTGTTTACTAAATAAAGTGCTGTAGACGTCTAAAACAATTAAAACAATGCATGGGATAACTCTATCCTATACGCGCCATGGGTTGTTGCGCGGAAGGAGACAAATTTTACCTACTCGTTCAGGAAGAGTTAATTTGACTAAACAAGGACAATCTGTGTTCGAACAAATTCTTGATTGATAGCTCGATTTGTCTCGATTCGGTGTGTCATGCTGCCTTGGTCGTTCTTATTTGGTGAAGTGATTTTTATTGTTAATTGCAAAATAAGGGAAGAAATTGCGTAAAGGCAACATTAGAAATTTGTTTAGATTGCATTATGAAATTTTGTGTAAATATTTTAGTGCGGCCTCAATTCTTGAACAATAATTATACATCTTCTGAATAAGTGTTAAATGTGTATTTTAAACACCTTAAGAAAATCCTGTATTTAAAAGTAACACACGAGTTACAGGTTTTATCCAGAAGAGTATTTTGCAAACTTCCTTTAGCTTCTTTTTGCATAGGTTGCATGAGTTAATACTGGGTCCATGCTTCCTGTTCACCAAACTCATTGTAATTGCAAGGCCTGCCCGGTTCACTAACCCAATTCCTTGCTTTGACACCCCTTGTGTCCCTTTGCCAACTGTATTTCGAGTAAATCACACGCAAAGATTTGTACATGGGCTTTCTCCTCTACTATGCAGGAGCTTGTATTTATTGTAGGGGGACACAAAGTTTACACAACTCGACATCAATACATAAACAATTCTATTGTTTAAAATATCATATTGATGTCATGAATGGCTAAACCCTCCCTGACTTTCCTTGTTGTTAGTCAAATGTTTCTCGAATAGTTCAACAAAATCTAACTTACGGTTTGGATGTTGTCCAGAGACGTTCACGCTTACACACACACATCTACACTTCCTCCAACAATCGTCCGTGAATAATCTTCCTCGAATAACCTTCCGCACTTTCCAAAACTTCTAAACAGTATGTGCTGGCTAGGCAGACACACCTGACTGCTAAAAATACACTTTAGTGTCCAAGAACCGCAGGTGCTGACTCGGCAGAAAACACCCGGCTGGTGACGATACAATTTCAGTATCCACAACAACCAGACACAGTGGTGTTGACTAGGCATATACACCAAACTGTTGACGATGCTGTTCCAGTCGTCTTCCTTCTTCCGATAGATCCTACAGGGTTCCCAGGGATCAGGGATGGTGCCAAGTAAGGACCTTATAAGGACCTTTCATGCATTCGTAAGGACCCAAGTGACAGTCATCAATGCTTAAGTTTTTCTCACGTACGGTCGGAAAAAGGTATTTTTTATAAATCTTTGGCCTTCTCTATGTTTTGAAATACATGTACATGTATTACTATTCTAGTATTAAATAATCAATTAAACTAAATGGAGAAGAGGAGAAGAGATTGAGGAAGTTGACAGTTACATCTATCTTGGGTCCAAAATGTCAGACAATGGGGATGCGGAGGTGGAGATTCGAGCACGACTGGCGAAAGCCAGCCAGGCCTTCGCCTCACTCAGGAGCACATGGAAGGCAACAAACATCAGCCAGAAGATCAATCTGAGAATCTTCCAGTCAACTGTGATCAGCACCCTCCTTTACGGATCAGAATCATGGAAGATGACCAAAACCATCAGTAACAAGCTTGACGTCTTCCAAAACAGATGCCTCAGGCGCATACTTAACATCTTTTGAGTCCATCACCACGCAGGTTCAACGAAGGCGTTGGCTTCAAGATTCAAGATTCAAGCCAGCAGACAGCAGACCTCTCCACAGTCGCCCTACGATGAACTCCAGACGGCCGAAGAAAACGAGGCCACCCAAAGGTAACTTGGAGAAGAAGAATGGAAAAGGAGATGAAGGGAAAGGGCTGGACATGGGGTCACCTAGAGCGGGTTTCAGCCGATCGACATCGGTGGCGGACTCTGGTTGAGGACTTTTGTGCAACATGATGCACGAAGAGGTATAGATAGATAGAATAAATAATCAAAGGGTTAATTTTGCTGCCTATCTGCCATATTTAGATAACTTAAAAGGTCTTCTTAGCGCACTGATAACATACACCGTTAATGTTCTAAGTGTTCTAGAACTCCAAGTAATAATAATTGCAAAAACAGCAAGGCAGTCAGCCCTGTAAACAGATGCCACGTGCAGAGAAAGAACAGCGTGCCTGAAACGAGAGCTGAACCCAGGACAGCCAACCTTCAGTGTATTGGTGACAGACGCTAACCATTGCACCACCGGACCGCCTCTCACTCAAAAGGAGAGAGAGAGAGAAAAATAGAGCTATGTACACTACTAGAAGATCAAGGCTCTGGTTCAAGAAAGAGATAAGTTTCTAAAGACCTTTTGAAAGAAGAGTGCGTTTTTTGCGAATACGGAGGGGCAACTAGTGTATTACAGATGTGTAGACCAAACTTTCTTTTTTAAATTAAGGTGACTACAAAGAATGCAAAGGCTTTGAGTTTATCCCATGACTGATCGGGGATGTACTTCATAAGCTCGTTACAGCTTTGACTCAGTCAAAATCCTGGCGTCATGAGTACTTCTAGAATACTTATAACATAACAGCTAATTATATTTATGCCACTCTCACGAACTAGCTGTACATTTATTGAATGATAACCTTTTTTATTTAAAAATTCATTTTCGTGCTCAGATGGTTCCTGTATTTGTACATGGGTGCAATTTACGCACCCAAACGCGTTTGGAAATCCAGCGATTGCGTAAAATTATGATTTCTGCTTGTTTGCACCTCGCTGGCTCGGTATTTTACCTATTTAGTCGATTTGCAAGAGCCTTAGAAGCACGATGAATTGTTCGAGAAACTGTCGACTTATATATGTGAATTGATTGTATCTCCTACAACTATTCGAAAACAAGACTCCAAAGGCTTGATTGCGCAGTATTTTGTTGTAGTTCACGATACCGATTAACAAGTTTAAGATCCATTGTGAAAAGGGATATCACTTTCATCTACCAAAAACAAGTTTCACATCGTCGTCCTATCCTTCTTCTCCAAAATTATAAACGAAAACCGAGTTGCTGAGGACGCTCGTAAGTTAGTCACTTGCTAGTCTGTAGCTGGACTAACGTTACACCCTATAAAATTCGCTTAGTCGGGAGCAGTGCAACGGTCGTAAGTCGGGTACTATACCCTTGCTACGTCCAGACTAAGGCCTTACCCCCGAGCAGTGCAACCAGCTCCTGTTGAAGAATGAAAAGAGTGTGATCCTGATGCTAAACCAAAGATGGAATGAGTTGAAACTGTCAAGCATAACAGTCCATTTTCTTTTTTCTTCAAAACACTTTCGCCCATTCACGAAAGATTCAAGGATATTCCGCAGGCAGCACATCGCGCACAATGTTTATCTTTAGAGTCTTTCATCAACCAATCTTTATATTTTTCTTCCTTTAGCCAGTTCTCCGGAAAAGAACACTTCCCCGGTGTTTTATGAATCGTCAAAAAGGACAGAAATGTGGTCAACCGTCAAGACTAAATTTCATCTCGCGAAACCTAAGTTCTTGTCGCGAACGAGACTTGGCAGTCGTGTGATTAAAATAGCGGTGAGGCGAAGCATCGTCTGTATTTTGCGCCAAGTCGACTCCGAAAATAGATTTATGGATTTATAAGAGGCATGAAAAATAAATTTGTGGCAATATTCTATCGGTATAAGGACTTGTAAGGGTCACAGAGAAAATGTAAGGACCTGTGTGAAGAATTGTAAGGACCGCATGGCAAATATAAGGACTTATATCGAAAATTCTCTACGTTAGGACTTGTAAGGATCTGTAAGGACCCTGCGAACCCTGTCCTAATTTCTTCTCCTCACAGGTAAATTCGTTCTCCTCTCCTCGATAATTCCTCTCCTCGGTAATTTCTTCTCCTCTATAACTCCTCTTACAGGCATTTCCTCTCCTAAGTAATTCCTGCAATGCTTACTTTTCTAATGAATATTCGTATTGACTTTATTATTATTACAACAACAACCCCAACTCTTTCCATCATCATCACTTCTAACCGAATATACATCATTTCACACCATTCTTTCGCAGATAGGGATATAGCCAAAGCAATAAAAAAAACGTATTCCATACCTTGACTAGGCAAGAAATTAATTTGATTCCCAAATCTCTTCTCGCAAAACTTGCTACAGTCTGTCCCCTTCGAAGACGTGCGTGGGAATAATCAAACTCAGAGGTTCAGTGAACCTTTCACTTACCCAAGCACATTCTTGAATGAGACCCTTACAAAGGTCAAAGGTTGTGCGAGAAATTTTAAAATGAATAAATCAAAAGTATGAGCTGCCATAAAGTATCTGAAAAGGAATGACACCCAAGGAAATCCACAAGGACATGGTACAGAGACTTGCTGTGAACTGTCCATCCTATGCAACATTAAACAAGTGAAATATTAAATGTATATAGGGCAGGGTCTGGAATTCTGTGTAAAAGATTGCACATACAGAAGCAATAGCACTTAATTTAAAGCTGGAACCTAATACAGGTCGCCCTACTACTGAAACGTTTTTCTTGGTAGCTGCTACTCAAGATATAAACATTAGTGTCACTCATAACATGTTAAGATTGTAAAAGAAATGATATCTATGTATTCCAGGAGACGTCTTTAAGTTAGTGCACTTCTCTTCTAACGTCTGATCTACAGTCTACTGTAACCGTTACATTTAAAATAAACTTATTGTTGAGCAATTTTTTTCTTCAAAGCAGATATTAACTTTAAAAGCCTTGTACTTTTATTTAGTAGCCAATTCATCAAAAGGGAAAGAAAGCACTCTTATTTAACCAGCGTATTCCACGAGAGAAAAATTACATAAAAGCTTTTTATACATAAGGACTAACATTCCATACCTGTTAAACCCTAGCATCCTGCAGGCTACCAAGGCCTCTGTCTGTCCAAATCCATAGCCACACACTGTGCCCCAAGTTCCATCGTACAATATCTCTAGACGTCCTGCGTCTGCTGTGCCATTAACTACACGAGCTGACATCTGCTGAGCTGTAATTGAACGAAATAATAATACAGTGAATTAATACAATGTGCTAAGCTATTTATTATTATGTAGACAAGATTCAACTGTAAATGTTTTTGTTTTAACGCAATAGTGGAGCCTTGTAGTCGCTGCATTTATTCGGGTATCTCCGAGAATTGGTAATAGTAAACTAGATTAGCAAGTAGCTGACGGCTTAGTATTAGTATAGTTCCTACACTCTAGCTGACTGCTGAGTAAACAGTTTATATCTCCTCCAGCTGTCACAGAATCATTTCCTATCTTCAAAAAGTCGGCAAAAATATGTTCGAAACCTTTGTTTTATTGGTTGTACTGTCTAACATTATCAAACACTTATTAGAAACACTTTATAAATTAGAAGTTTTAAAGTTATTAAAACAACGGCAAGGTCATTTTCTATTCCAACTATTAAAAACATGTCAAAAAAGGTGCAGATATGCTAATGGCTCTTATATGTATTTTTTTCTGTAAAACTGAGTAATTTTATAAAAACTAAAAAATCAATACTTAGAACGTCTACACCGCATGCAACCCCTGTTGCATACCAAACAAAAATCTTTCGAATTCCTTTATTCGAAATACCGTTAAGGCCATTGTCACTGACCATTCCGTGGCTCCGTGTTTTTGAGAGTAATTTAACCCCTTTACGCCTTACGGACAGCAATTGTATGCTGAATGGATGAGAATGTTAGATGAAAAAGTGTTGAATTTTACAAAAGTAGCTGTACAGATGATACCGGAGATTGTTTCTCCACGACTCATGTCAGCCAGGTTAAACTTTAAAAGAATAAAATTCACCATCATCCACCGCAATGCAGCTTAAAAAGAGGAAAAGGAAGACTTTTACAACTCCCCACCAGCGCTAGTTGATCATACCTTAAAACTAAACCTGAAGATCATAAAGGGAGACGTGTATGCCACTTTTGAAAATTCACAACACAGTCTAAGGACACAAAATTGGAAAGAACGGGGTGGGATATTGCAATGCGAATTGTGAGCAGTTCCCAGACTTCTGTTTGTTTAATGACTTTGTAGTCATTTCACAGCCTTTTCACACAAAACCATTAACAAGACCACCTGGACTTCCTTCAGCAGATGTAAATATAGAAAACCAGTCCACTTCTTCACTATAAAAGTCCTGCTGTATGTCAGGGTAAGGCGAGAAGTGCAGCCACAGACCACCAACTGCTTGTGGTATGAGGACAAAACTGAGGTCTTTCCATGACACATCAGACAGACCGCACCACAAATTCAACGTGCAGTTTCTGAGACACCGCAGACGCAAGAAGAGTTTAAATACGAAGTTCAAAAAGGTTTGCGGCGCTAGAGGACCAGCTGGAAAAAACAATGGCAAACCACTGGACAGGATTACAAGAGATGTTGAAGACTGCATGTACACACGTTCTGGGAAAGAAAGAGAAAAAGCACAATAATTTGCTGACTTTAGGGACTTGGATAAAAAAAAAACGGATAAAATAATGGTAAAGTAGATCAGTCATTGTGAAGATAATTAACTAGATAATTTGTAGCCAACAACTCATGGATTCACCAGGACATCAAAGTTGCCTTCTTGCCAAATGTATGTTTTTATCCAAAAAAAATATGGAAAGCAATAAGATTTGAAAGCCATATCGACAGAAACTAAACGGGTACAATTTAAATTTAAATTGAAGGTGGAGATGAAGTTAAAGGCATGGAGTGTGCACATAACGGATACTTGCATGGCGACGGTCGTGTGTAACAAATTAGTTAATATAATTGTTGATCTGTTGGATCCTTTCCCGACACAAAGCAAGAAAAGGAAAGTAGTGGATAATGTATTCTTTACCTCTATGCTAATAAAGCATGGAGATAATTTGTGTTCTTTTGTTAATTATGTTTGCAAATGATATGGTAACGATTAATTGGCTACAGAATGGAGATTTGTTTGCATGCTTGTTTTCTTCGTTTTAAGAAATGAAATTTGTACTTTCAAGAAAACGTTTTAGTGTTTAGTTGTTCTATTGAAAAAGACCTACTCTCTAAAAGGAGTAAAGAGTAACCTGCTCACTCAAATCACTGGCTACTAAAAATACGATAGAACAGGTGCTAAGTTATAGGTTCACTAGCACAGTGCTTGACTGAAAATATTCCGTCCATGAAAACGCCAATGTTGTTCTACAAAAGACCGTTGTTGAGACACATTTTTTTTTCAGGATCAGCAGCCCTGTCCTTGAATTTTTATGTTTCTGGCCGATGTCGACCGTTTCAACATTCAATGTGTGTGTATGTGTTGCTAAACGCTCTCTCTAGCTCGGATAAGGCTTTGTTTAAAAACGATTTTGAACACTGTAATCAAGACGAAAAGATTTTCAATAAACCATTGGATGATCTTTACTTCAGGATGGTGAAGTTGAAAGTTGTCAAACTTCTCCCACCCATCATACTTTAAGTCTACCTTAACAAACAATAGTGGAGACGGTCCGGGTGATGTTACCTGTGTAACAACCAGCAGAATTGCCCATTACAACAGGTTTAGGGATCCGGCCTATCTCAACCACTACAGGTACAGTTAATGACAAGCGATACTAAATCGCGTTGTATTCCTAAAGTGACTTTCCTCTCATAGTTGATGCCCCCTTAGCACCACCAAAGGACATGGCATGTGGTAGTGGACATTAGGTGTAGCAACCACGACATGGAGGCATGCGCTTTTGCATATGTTGACGTGGACTTTCCAGAAAGCGAAAGGAAAGCTTAAAGCAGCATGATACAAATGCTCACTTTGACCGGACATATTTGGTTATAAACAGGTCGTAAGACCTGACCCGCGTGCACACCACAGTACAAGCCAAGCGTCGCATTTGATGTCAAATGGTATATCAAGGCATGTGATTTATGCAGTGTACTAAATAGGTGTACTAAATGTAAATGTAATCTAAGTGTACTCTACTCCGGACATGACGACCCTGACCACGACCACACACAAGGAGTTGCAGTGCTCATGACACCAAGAGCACTAGTAGCATGGGAACCAGTCTCCCCACGACTCATGTCAGCCAGGTTCAACTCCAAAGGCAGAAAGATCACGATCATCCAGTGCTATGCACCTATTAACGCAGCTACAGAGGAGGAAAAAGAAGACTTTTACAAATCCCTACAAGCCGTGGTTGTTCGTACTCCAAAACGAGACCTGAAGATCATAATGGACGACATGAATGCCAAAGTTGGAAATGACAACACAGACAAAGAACACGTAATGGGAAAGCACGGTGTGGGCAACTGCAACGAAAATGGGGAACTGCTCACAGACTTCTGCCTGTTCAACGACCTTGTCATTGGAGGCACAGTTTTTCCACACAAAACCATCCACAGGACCACCTGGACTTCGCCAGATGGACATACAGAAAACCAGATCGATCACATCACCATTACTCGCCAGTTTAGAAGGAGCCTGCTGGATGTCGGAGTAAAACGAGGTGCAGATGTAGCCAGAGACCACCACCTGCTTGTGGCAACCATGAAGATAAAGCTGAAGTCTTTCCACGACACATCAGACAGACCGCACCACAAATTCAATGTGCAGTTTCTTAGAGACCGTAGAAAGCAAAATGAGTTCAACTGTGAAGTTAAAAACAGATTTGCAACACTGGAAGGACTCCTGGAAGAAACAGTGGCTAACCACTGGACAGGATTACAAGAGACCTGGAAGACTGCCTGCACACGTGTTTTGGGGAAAAAAGGAAAACATCACAAGGAATGGCTGACTTTAGGGACCTGGCAAAAGATAGGGAAAAGGAAAGAGCTGAAGCAGAAGATCAACCAATGTCAAGACCAGAAGGAAAAAGATGAGCTCAGAGCAAAATACTGGGAGATAAACAAGGAAGTGAAGAAGAGCGCAAGGGACGACAAGAGACAGTTCGCACACAGGATGGCAGAAGAGGCAGAACAAGCAGTTTTGAGAAATAACACAAAGAGACTATACGAAATAACACGAATTCTGTCAGGAAAGAAACACACCAATGCATGCAGACCAATAAAGAATAAGAATGGCGGCGTCATCACCGGGGATGCAGAACAAAGATCACGATGGGTGGAACATTTTGATGAAATACTTAACCGACCACCACCAACAAACACTTTGGACATTCCCCCCGCTGCAGAACAGCTCCAAGTAAATACCAACCCGCCAACCAAGACAGAAATCATCGAAGCCATCAAGTCCTTGAATTCTGGCAAGGCGGCAGGCCCAGATGGCATTCCTGCAGAAGCACTCAAGGCAGACCCAACAGCCGCAGCAGAGATGCTGCATCCCCTGCTGAAGAAAATTTGGGAGCAGGAGCAAGCTCCAGCAGACTGGAAGCTTGGCTACCTAGTGAAATTACCCAAAAAAAGTGACCTGACACAGTGGAGCAATTGGCGAGGGATTACGCTGTTGTCCATTCCAAGCAAGGTGTTGACCAAAATCATCCTGGAGCGACTGAAAACTGCCCTCGATAGGCGACTTTGGCAAGAACAGGCAGGCTTTCGGCAGGGAAAATCATGTACCGACCAAATCGCTACTATGCGAATTATTATCGAACAGTCCATCAAATGGCAGTTACCACTATACATAACCTTTGTAGATTTTGAGAAGGCCTTTGACTCCGTAGACAGGGAAACCATCTGGGAACTGATGCAGCACTACGGATTTCCACCAAAGTTCATTGCCATCACCCAGCAGTTGTATGAGAACTCGACATTCCGGTGAGGCAGGGTTGTCTGCTCTCACCGACAATCTTCCTGATCGTCATAGACTGGATCATGAGGAGAACAACCTCTAACAGCAACACGGGCGTTCAGTGGACCTTCGCTAGGCAGCTTGAGGATCTTGACTTTGCGGATGACATCAGCCTGTTGTCCCATAATCAACAACACGCACAGACAAAGCTCACTCGGCTCGCAGAAGAGGCAGCAATGACTGGCCTAATCATCAACATCAAGAAGACGGAGGTAATGCAAGTCAACACAAAGCAAGAAGCCCCACTCCAGCTACATGGAGAATGTCTTACCGAGTCTGACCGTTTCACCTACCTTGGCAGCATAGTCAGCAGCAAAGACGGAGGTACAGATGACGATGTCAGAAACCGAATAAACAAAGCCAGGCTTGCAATCCACACCCTAAGACCTATCTGGAACTCCAAGGCTTTGTCTCTACACACCAAGATCCGCCTCTATAATACCAATGTAAAGTCCGTACGTCTGTATGGATCTGAGACATGGCGGGTGACAAATGCCATCACCAACAAGATACAGACATTCATCAACAACTGTCTGCGCCGCATCCTTAACATCCGATGGCCTATGAAGATCTCCAAAGCGGACCTGTGGGAGAGAGCCAACCAAAACCCTGCCAGCCATGACATCAAAAGGCGAAAATGGGGCTGGATTGGCCACACTCTACGAAAGCCAGCCGACAATTTAACGCGACAGG
>SRHC01002465.1:0-11930 GCA_004794325.1 Pomacea maculata
ACGACGTGTACAGCGAGCTGCCGGCGCGACGCCGATGGTGGTGTGACCTTTGTCAGGCGTTACACGACAGCACCAGACCTGCCCAGGTGTACACCGACCTGCATGGCTGGTTCCAGGATGACGTCTGTCCTCAGTGGACGGTAAATAAACAGCGTGCTACTGTCGGTTACGGAACAGGAAGGTGTAATCATGAGAAAAATTTTTCTCTTATTGTAAATGCTTACCAACGTTCATACTAACTTGCCTATGTCATCTCTTCGCTGCCTGTCACCAGTACAGTAAGAGTTTGTTGTCCTGGGTTCAGATCTCGTCTCGAGCACACTGTTCTTTTTCCACTTGTGGCATTTATTTACATGGCTGACTGATTTGCCGTGATATAGTCTTAGTTGCTGGCTGGCGTAAAACACCATTTATCCTCCTCCCCCACTAAGTCATCTGTAACAATACAATGAACTCAGTACAATGAACTGTAATGAACTCCGTGGTAAAGCTGGCACCATATGTTTGTTAGTATTATGTGTCTTTGTTTACAAACGTAACAACTCCATTTTGTTTTCTGAGTATGAATATAGTATTTCTTCACGCAAAAATAGTTTTTAATTCGTCAGTAATACAAGAAATAAATTATTACCATGGAAGACAAACTGCTAC
The DNA here is from genome assembly GCA_004794325.1 of Pomacea maculata. Taxonomy (NCBI): domain Eukaryota; kingdom Metazoa; phylum Mollusca; class Gastropoda; order Architaenioglossa; family Ampullariidae; genus Pomacea; species Pomacea maculata. The sequence goes on from SRHC01002465.1 coordinate 652, forward strand.
AGATTAAGGATTTCTACAAACAAATAAAATATGTAAGTAGTTATGTAAGTAGTTGATCACTTCAAGTAAATCTCAGGACGTAAAGAACAGAGCTTTTTCTTCTATAAGCAGGATCTCCTGACACTCCTGTGTATGAATTTGTTGCAGCTAATGAATCAGATCCTGCGAATAGTCGATGGCCTCAAGATTAAGATCGGTCTGTTGTGAAAGAAGTGTAGTTTTGCGGAACAGAGACACTATTTCACGGTCCATCTGGAGTAAGACATCGTCTGACAAACAACTGCCGCCATCAGTGTCCAGCCACAGACACTTCGGTCATCGGTGCCACTGTTGGTTGATGACGATAAACGTTATTTAATTGTATTGAGAAGAGTTCTGGGTGTATAGAGAAGTGTGTTAATACTCTTAAGCATTAATTTGATAAGTTGTTTGATTATGAATGAAGGAAAGCAGGACAGTTATGTAAAAGGCCATAAAACCTTCAAGAACACAATCTACGATAAAGACGAGTATTGTGAAGAATGTACTGAAAAGGAAAAAACAAGTTATTTAATGAGGCCATGATGCATACGTTGATGACTTCTATACAAGATTACCAAACTACCTCTGGGAAACTCTGGGAAGAGTTAAGTATTAATTATTTAAAGCTGACTGTGCCGATACGATAGTTGGTGATTTGGTAAATCATTCCTGCTGCAGTGTGAAGATATTTTAGTTTGGTGATGTTTAGATATATCCGGGAGTATAAAATATAAACAAATACTTTGTTTATAAGAAAACAAAAAGAACAACAAATTGTGTCTATATGTCAGGAATGGGAAGATTACATCAATAATAGTGGGAAGGTTTTTTTTTACCTCTTCATACAGTATCTTGTGGACTATTAAAAAATATCTGAAAATGAATTTAGATTACTATTTGGTCACGGATTTAGAGTTGGTGTGTCCAGTAATACTTTTCATTATTAACTATGAAGACGATAGACTTGCTTTATCCATCGTGTAAAATTAATGAAGAAGATCGCAGTCATTTTGTTCTGTTGCAAGCCGTCCATCATCTGTGGAAAAGATTCCTACAAACAATATTTGGTATTAATCCAAATACTTTTGCTATTGTTCCAGCCATAGAATCAGCTTAAAAAATGTAGCATTGTATCTTTTAATGCATTGCAGTATAAAAAGTCTTCAGTGGAAGATTAATCTAAAAAATACTTATCTAACTGTATTTTAAGGCAATTTTGTACTTTTTATTCTCTATTCGCTAAGGCGCTGGTAAATTTTATATTGTATTATCAATGTTGTTTTCTCGCCTTTTATGGGGCAGAGTCCTTGGCTTAAGTAGGTGTTAAAAAGAGTAACATTTATTAATATTAACTACGGCGTCCTAAATAATGCGGCGTAGTTGCTAAAGGGAAGCAACTCAATGCTAGTTGATTACCGTTTCTTAACTTAATTATTTCCCTTTAACAACGACTCTTGAACCTTAGTATATCGTTCATCAGATTTGCTGTGTGCTGATCACACGTTTTACTGAAAATATTTACAATAAACAGATGAAAAGACAACATTCACCAAATAGCTTAAAATTAAATAATCTGACTGATACTGATTCTGGAAAAGGGCAACTTGCTTTTGAGGCCTTTGACCTGACTACTGCACTTTATGTCTTTCTTAAGACTAGTCGCTGGTAGAGTTCATAGATTCAAGGGTGACAATAGACTAAACGGAGACAAAAGTTGTATCAGGCAGAAAACAAAATGACGGCCATTCTTAACACCAGTGAGTCATCATCAGAAGTGGTCATCATGCAGTTTGACAGAGTGGCATCTACCAGCTATAGACTGTGATAGGCGAAGGTCTCAAATATACAGGGAATTCAGAGTGAATCATAAATGTCTTGCTTCAAGTTAATCGAATTAGGTTTCTGAAATGTACAGTATCTGATGCAAGCGCTGACTGCCCTCCCCATGAACTAAGAGGTCATAAACCGTTGGCAGATATATGATCCATCCTAAAACCACCGACCAGGAATTAACTGGGTTTTATTAATTTTTTTTTAACATGAATCATTTCCCTGACAAAAACGAATCTTTCGGTTAATAAATAACGCAGCCATTGTTCATCCACGTGTTGTTTCTATAAAAATAGTGTGTGAGACATTGTCAAGCCCCCAAGAACACCGAATATTAGAAATCAGCATCTACCTTTATAAAGGTATTCCGCGCTTTTCAATGGGAGATGACCTTTGAAGAGCTTTTAATAATATAAAAATAAATCCTGGGAATGTATGAAAGTAGTGTGACTATGTCTGTGGGGATTGTGATTCAGATTTACGTCCTTTGTGAGATGATAAATAAATGTTGCAGGTGTACACCTGCCCCTGTAAGTAAGAAGGGGAAAATAAGTTTTTAACCTCAACAAGGAACAGCAAAACTAGAAATGCAAGCTTTAAAAAGTTTCGTCATCTCTCTACACTGACACTAAGAGAGCTAGCTACTGCATTTAAAATGCTTTATTTAGTTGAAGTGGTGGATCCAAAGTTGACAATACAATCCCAGAAATCGCATGGAAAAATATCAGTAACAACGTTTGGTACTGCTGCATATATATAATATGAAATAGATATAAATATATACATGTGTGTGATATGTATAAACATTTTAGCTAAAAGTTTACAAATAATGGCCGTAATCTGGATTTTTTTTTAAAGTTGGCAAAATGTAGAAAAAAAGTTGAACAACGGCCGAGTGTTGCACACCACGCAAGAAAAAGGCTTAGGTACGGCGATAGGGCTGTTTGGAGTCTCACAAGGCAACGAGATTCTTTTTTTAGACATTTCTACAAAACTGTGGATGAGGGGAATTTTCAATATACAATTAAAGCTTTTAAAGATTCCCCTTTCTGACTGCATTGACATTGTCTTTTCAAGCCTCATTTGACCATAGAGAAATATAGAAATATCTACAAAAAATATCTCCAAGCTGGACATGCTCATCAAAAATATCTCTTTATTTTGTCCATTTAGCAATTTGAGTTTTGTTTTGTACAAAAAATCTTACGCAGCTTAGAATAAAATAGATGTTTGTTTTCTTTTTCTTTTTTTTATACACATATGAATGGAGCGATGTCTTAGAAAAATAAAAGGGCTTCTAGTATTATAAAAGGCGGCGAGATTATCTCTGTTTGTTGCTGGGACTTGGCACACAATCTGGTTCACACATTACCAGTAAAAACGTGATTTACAAAACAAGAAATGAGATCACGATACAAACACATTCACGACAGTTGTCATACAACATGAATGACCATTTCCATCACGGACGTCCTTGCCCAAAGGCTGAAAAAATAAAAGATCTTTGAAATAAGCAACGTATCACAACACATTTAACAAAACTAAAAATTCAATATGCATACGGGCCCATAAACATGGCGAAATGTTGTTCAATGTTCAATAGAACCCATGTCCAGACGATTGCTGACTCCCATGTACCTTCATTTGCACAATTTGTGCAAGTTGTAAGCGGCTTCACGAGATGCACAGATTCAAAAATATAAAACATCACTCACCTGAACCCTAGAAAACAGTTTTTCTGAAATATTAATTAATATTAATTAACCCAACAGATCACATTATGTTTGATATGTTAGCTTCCAGCCAATCATCTTCTGTTTTGCTGATGACAGTGTGGCAGTCACAAAGAACATTGGTGATGGTGACACTGAGCTTTTGTAGCTTGCGAATATTATTGACAGAATAAACTCAGTCTGTTGTGACTGACTCATGGCCAACCCATTTCCTGTGTGTGCGACCAGTTCACTTCAGTGTGAATGTCATCACCATCAGTGTCTCACTACAGAGTGTGTCTGCCAACAACTGTTCTTCTATAACAGACCGAGCTTGATCTTCAGGCAGTCAACAACTCGCCTCACCTGGTTCATCAGCTGCAATATATTGCCAAACAGCAATGTAAGATCACCTTTTACTGCTATCTAGAGAGGAGACAACTATATTTTCTCTATGTCATGAAATTGTATCACTCTATGTGATCAATGTTCTGAGTTCTCTTTGTTTACCTGTTGGTCTGAACAAAGAACTTGTCGGCCTTGCTACTGACAGTTGACATGACTGTTGTAAAGAACAGCGAGTACAATGGTGTGTAACAGAGAAAAATGTGTCACTGTAAGAAATCAAAGATAGCTTTCCTTTGATTGTAGTTCAAACCATTGTTGAATGGAAATAGGAAAGTGATACGTGTAAGGTAATTAGTTCTAATTAATTAGCTTTATGTTCCTTGCCAGCCTTTACAGGCTTTTTGAAGGGATTGTAAAGGCAAAATAAAACTGTTTAGAATCGCGTTAAGAGTTGGATCCACCTGAATCTCATATTTTCGCGTCTGTTCACATGGAAAAAGATGAAGATTTTGTAGCATGTTGTGTTTAAGAAGAGAAATTACATAGGACTCTTTCCTTTACTCAGACGAAGTCTCGTTCTCGGTCACGTGACCTTATGACATATAATCCAGACTGCTTACAAAGTGAGACAGTCTGTTTTCTATAAATATTTAAACTGTGCTTTGAAAAGTTCACTTTAAAACCTAAATCAACTCACGAGACTCCACCGATCACGAGTTCAAACCCGAGCAATGATCACCGACACTTGCTGTCTGTCTTGGTCCTACGTCACAGATTGTACTTTGTAGAAAACCTGATGCTAGGACTGCGCCAGGTTCTCTCTAGACTATGGCCGGTGTTGCTGTCGCCATCTTGACGCAGATAGTTGTCCTGGAACTGTCATCTTAAAGCTGTTTACTTCTTCAAGCTGCGAGTCTTCTATGTTGATGTCTATTGTTGTTGCTGGTGTGATCTTGTCAGGACTGGTCTCTAGTCCATATGCGATTGAAATTGTAGTCTACTCGTGAGTTCTTGCTATTCGCTGTTGATTTCTAAAATCAGATCATTATCGTCTGCAAAGCATAAACTGCATGTTAGCCTCCTGCCACTTATGAAGATAGAAGTGTGATGTTCTTGAAGAGCTTATCATATCATGTTGTTTAAAACGGTGTTAACAGTCCAGGCGACAGACAGCATCTTTGACCAACGTCTGCTGTCTTAAGAAAGAAAACTGCAACTTGCTTACCCAGTAGCACTGGCTTCGTTGAGCTCAATGACAATGATCAACTTTGTTTGTCCCAGTGACCAATTGTCACATGAGAAAGTGCTCTAGTCACAAAAGTAAAAGTTAGGAACAGAAATAAGAAATAAAGTTCGTTTCAAGGTGTAGCATTTAAAGATGTCAACAGTGAAATATATAGGAAATGAAAAGAAAGAAATGGGCGCGACAATTATATACACACATATAAATAAAACAAATAAACTTACATCTTGTACGGCGCTCCAATAGATGCGACAATAATTGTGCTCCTGTACTTGTTTCAAGCCAACCTCAGCTGTGGAGTATTGGCTTTTCTGAATTATTGAGCATTACTTTCATTGGGTGACTTGTCATTCTGTAATTTTGCAATGTTTATTGTTTTACTTTCTTTATGAGGGTGTGACTGGTTGTTGCGTCCTCTCTTTGGGCGATTCTTCACGTTTCCACATTGCTTTTTACAGACAAGTAGGAGCTTTTGTTGTTTCTTTTCCACCCTGCTTCAGCACCTCAGCTGCGATGTCAACACCAGGTGCTTCCGTCTCTTCAGACTGAGGATCACTCTCTGGACCTTGTCCCATAGGACTTGTCAGATGACAGGCTTGCTGGACCTCGTCTCAATGGTTTGAAGGACTTTAGCGGCTGTCGTCAGTTGGAAATTGAACAGGTCATTTTAGTAGTCAGTTCATCGGCTCGGTACAACAGTGCTTTTTGTAAGAAAACGGCGATTTTACTCAGTGATGGCTGAACTCTTGTCGTTTTATGTCTTGGCGAGGGTCTTAAGTAATTTGGATAGCCTTGTCACTTCGTTTCATTTCCTAACTCTGTGGTCCAGCCTTTGTCCAGTTTTCCCCAGCTTCCTCGTCCTATTGTTGTACTCCTGTGCTCGGCTTTGGGACGTCTTATGGTGCCCTTCCTGTCGTCCAAAGGTAAGGCGAGGATTTTATTTTTCATCAATATTCCCTACAAAACCTTTCTGTGAAAGACAAAACTAGACGATTTACGAAAGAGATATGTTTTACAATCAACATACTAGAAAGCATCCCTGGTGTCCATGGGGCTGTTGTATATATATAATTATATAGTTCAGTTGTATGAGCTGACATCCTAGTTATGTTGCTGGATTGCGTTCGGTGATGTGTTTGTTATTTTGCTTAGTTTTCTTTTCAAGTCGTTGTTGTTTCATTTCTTTATTTTTTGCTTGCTCTTGATGTCTTTCTTTATTAGTTGTCTGGCATTTACATCAGATAGCGTTGGGGTTAGTTATGATTGGCATTCTCCTGACCTAGTCACTGTGAGAAAAATATTTAGCCCCCCAACTTTTCCCTGAACAGTGAACAAGGTAACGTTTGATTGGCTGAACTCTTCGTGTTTCCTGTCAGCAGGGTGGGTGGGGCAAATCCCTCCCTGGACACGCCCCCTGGCTGAGTGCAGTCAAGCAGCACACGGACTTGCTGGTGCCGCAGCTCTCACGTGACTTGTTTGGGAAACTTTTTACTTCTCCTTGAAAGGACAAGCTGTCGTCAACAACAATGACCCTAGATAAATCAGGGTCTTTCAATTAGATTGGTGGCCTATGACACCGTCCAATCAGAATTGACCAGTTTTCTTAGTGCCGTGTGCAAATAAGCGTTCCTCACTGTCAAGGTAATCTACGATTTCGTCTTCATTAACATGCAAAAGCCGATTGAAATCAAAGAACCCACAGTAACGGGTGGCTGCTCAAATTTGTGTTTTAGTATCTATGGCAAGTTGGAAATGTGTGGGTAATGACTAGACAATGTGGACAGTGTGTATGTGTGGGTAATGTCTAGTCAATGAGGATGATGTTTGTGTGTGTGTGGGTAATGTCTAGACAATGTGGACAGAGTCTCTGTATGTGTGGGTAATGACTAGACAATGTGGATGATGTCTGTGTATGTGTGGGTAATGTCTAGACAATGAGGACAGTTTGTTTTTGTCTTGCTTGTGTGGGTTGCGAGCTGCGGGGCTGGTGCTAAAGTAAGGTTGCTGTGCCTTGTTGTTGTCCTGACTTGCTGTGATGTGGAATTTGTTTCTTGCATATTGCAAGATGACTAGTGTATGCAACGCTTACGTGTCATAAGACATCATAGGAATCATGCTATAGCTAATTAAATATCACAGTTTTAAAAGAAAACTTCAACTAATTCGACTTCTCGTCTAATCATGGGAAAAGCAGCATGAAGCATTCGTTATACTATTTCGGCTCTTCATTTATATTCCTAAGCGATACACCTGAGCTAGCGTTGCCAGACTTCTGCGTGTTATTACTTAACTGTTGAGCCACTTACCTTTCAGTCTCAGTCTAAGCATAAAATTATTCGAAAATTCAGATTAAACAAATCATACCCTTGAAAAATGCTTGGCATCATCGAAATCAGGATGAAAAAGTATATTTGTGCTTATTTTTGAGTCCCTTAAAGTACATACTATGAACAAATGAACAGCTCTGCCTTTACCTAGGTTAAGTGCATGAATATCAAAGTTGATCATGTAAAGTGTTTTGTGAAGTGTGCTTCTATCCCTTACAGGTCTACACACACTCAGGCACTTTCACCAACGTGAACATTAACCGACCACCAGCTGTGCCTTCGGCAGGCAGCATGTGAATAGTTGATCTCAATAGAATTGTGTGACGATGGACGGTGCTCACTGATGGCTGAAGGACTCTTTTCTCTCCTTCTGCCACCATGTGGCGAACGCTTACAAATGAATGAATCGTGATTCTTCTTCAAAAGACGATTTTATTGCGTTTGTTGATCACTTACCGTGACTGAACAGTATGCATCTTGATTAGTTGGCTGGATGGCTGGCTGGCTTTATGAGACGTTGAATTTCATGTGATTCGCTGACGACATTTTTGTTACTATTTTTTATTCTTATTACTACTAAAAACAGGAATTTGTTTATTTACCAAGCGACACTACATTAGGAATTTGACTTGATAATGGTCGCCACTTATTCACAAATACCATTCACACTCACATCCACACTTGCAACCCTGTGAATATTTTCCACATACATATACACGTATTCTAAATAAACGCTCTTTCTTTCTCGCTGGCTTTCTCTTCATTTCATTGACAAACAGACATTGCTCACATTGACTGGACATAGCTAACCCCAACGCCATCTCATGTAAATACCAGACAGCTAATAAAGAAAGACATGAAGAGCCAGCAGAGAAATAAACAAGTTGAACAGCAACGATTGGAAAATAAAACTAAGCAAAATAACACATGCACGCACGCACACACATCGCCGACATCAACAACATTCCTACAATGCCAGCTCGTACCACTGAACCATATACAGTGGAACCTCGGTTAACGAACACAATTCGTTCTGGAAAGCTGTTCGTTATCTGAAATGTTCGTTATCCGAAACAATGTAAGAACCCGACTATATGTGACCTCCACGACGAAATGAGTCTTAAGGGGCGCTTCACACGGGGCGACTCAGACGTGTGTGTTCAGCTGGCATAGTTTTACGTTTGTTTACCTGTTTCAGCCTTATTGGAGGGACTATTTTTCGTTTTGGAAGTTTTATGAAAGATTTAGGATGCGTGCTGTGTTGCTGCTGGACGGTTTGGTGGTGGTGGCAGTTGTTTTCTGTGCATTAAAAGTTGGTGTTGTTGCTGGCAAACCGGGTCAACATGGCGACCGGTATCAAGACGCTCAATCGACATACTTCTCACGTGAGGTCATACTTCTTCTTCGCTCGCCTTCTGTTGACCTTCCGCCCCCTCGATTCGACTCCTTCCCTGCGGAAATGATCCCCGATTCTTCTACCAACTTTCAAGCATCTGCACACATCAGAAGCAAGCGTGGTCAGAGAGGAGGCCTACGACGGAGGTTGCGGCGTAACATCACCACCTTAGAATCTCCCCCTCCCTAGCATCGTCCTCGCCAACACGCGCTCCATCAGGCCTAAGCCACCTAACTACAACTTTGATGAGTTTGCTGCTAATGTTTCATTTATGCGAGAGTTTAGAGATGCTTGTCTGCTGTGTATTTCTGAGACCTGGTTTGATGACAAGATCAGTGATGATAGTGTTTTTATTGATGGTTTTGGTGTGCCATATCGCTGCGACAGAGACCCTGTAGCCACGGGCAAGCATCATGGCGGCGGTGTGTGTGTGTTCGTCAGTGAGCGTTACTGTAGCAGGGCGAATGTGACTGTACGAAAGAGACATTGCTCGCCTGATGTGGAATTGATCTCTCTGTCACTTAGGCCCAAGTATCTGCCACGTGAGTTTGGCCAGGTGTGTATCACTGTTGTGTATGCGCACCCGAAAGCGAACTTGTCACGCGCCGCCACGGAGATCGCCGAAGTTGTCCGATCGCTACAGACGCTTAGCCCAGATGCTCCTAACTTTGTACTTGGTGATTTTAATAACTGTGATTTACGATCTGCTCTGCCTGCTTTCAAACAATATGTAACTTGTAATACCCGTCTTGATTGTAAACCCGATCGTTGCTACGGCAACATTCCAATGCATTCAAATCCATCCGGCTCCCTCAAATCGGTCAGTCCGATCACAACGCTGTCCATCTTATTCCTGCCTACAAACCGATAGTTCAAACTAACCCCATTGTTACGCATACTGTTCAAATCTGGTCTCACGATTCTGTTGAGCAGTTGCAGGGTTGCTTTGAATGCACCGACTGGAATGTTTTTCTGGATTCTGCTGATGATGTCCATACTGCCGCCGATGTTATTTCTGATTATATTGGTTTTTGTAAAGACATGATTATCCCAAGCAAAGAAGTGAAAATTTACCCAAACAACAAACCCTGGATTACTAGGCTACTGAAAAGGACTATAAACGCTAAGAAGGTTGCATTTCAGACAGGCGATAGAATAGATAGAAAGCGGGTACAGAAAAAGCTTAGGGAAGAAATTAGAAAAGCCAAGTTGGAATATAAAGGAAAGGTAGAGAAGCAGTTTGAGGGTGGGAACATGAGGGATGCATGGAAAGGCCTGAAAATATTGACGGGTCAAAAGCAACCGCTGACCAGTGTCCTCTCCATGTCACTGGAGGAAAGAGTAGATTATGGAAACAAACTTAATGAATTTTATTGTCGCTTTGAGAGGAATGATGTTGGGGAGGAGTTATTTAATGTGATTTCTGAATTGGAGGAGAGAGTAGGGAAGGAGCAGCATGGGAGCGAATCGGATGACTTTGTGATTAAGGAAAATGCTCTTTTATCCCTTTTTAGACGGGTGAATGTGAGGAAAGCATGTGGCCCTGATAATATTTGTGGAAGAGTGTTGAAAAACTGTGCGTCTCAGCTGTCTGGTGTTTTTACTCGGTTGTTCTCTTGGTCGGTAAAAGTGAGTACTGTACCAAATATCTGGAAAAAATCCATCATTTGTCCTGTTCCTAAAACCAGAAACCCGATTGAACTAAATGATTACAGGCCCGTGGCATTGACCTCTATTGTTATGAAATGCTTCGAACGCATCATCCTTCGCACACTTCTCTCACAGACACAACAACACCTCGATCCCTTTCAATTTGCATACAAACAGCACAGATCCACTGACGATGCCACACTCACTCTTCTGCACAATGCATACTCTCACTTAGACAGGTCTGGCTCCTATGTACACATTCTTTTTATTGATTTTTCTTCTGCATTTAATACTATACAGCCTCATCTGTTAGCTCTGAAACTTCTTCAACTTGATGTCAGCCCCAAACTCATCCTATGGATTGTTAACTTTCTGGTAAAACGTTCCCAGACAGTCTGTTTCCAGCATGCACTCTCCTCTTCCAGAAATACATCTGTTGGGAGCCCTCGGGGTACATGTCTCTCGCCTGTAATCTTCACCCTCTATACCAATGACTGTCGTGGCACTGATTCATCTCTCTTGATTAAATACTCTGATGATACTGCTCTCCTAGACCTCTCCAACTCACACTCTGCCTATGTTGATGCAGTAGATAAATTTCATAAATGGTGCACAGAAAACTATCTTGATCTAAATGTAAAGAAAACAAAAGAGCTGGTGATTGATTTCAGACGCAAGAACACTGTTATCCCTGACCTCTATATTGATGGTGCCAAGGTTGAACGTGTTGATCAGTACAAATATTTAGGAAC
>SRHC01002465.1:16949-33347 GCA_004794325.1 Pomacea maculata
TCGTCAAGAAAATAATGGATGACTTTTTAAAAATAAATATGTAAAAATCACAAAACTCATCTACTTCTGACCGTACGCTGGAGTAAGTACTTCTTTTCAAAACATTTACTTTTGTATTAATACACGAATCTTTATGGAATTTCATTATTCTTCACCACCGGAGTATTGTTTGCTCCTACAGTTTGAATTTTTAGTGCTGTGATGCAAAACAATGTAAATAATCAAGAAATGAACTTTTGTAATTGTAATTAGAATAAAAGTAGCTTAAAGTAATTAGAAAACTGTTTTTGATAAATTATAAGATGCAATCCAATTCAATATAGCGGACATGAAAATGTATTTATTCGTTAGAAATCCACATGATGAGAAGACACTTCTTCCATTGTGAAACGAGACGACGGATGCCATGTAAACCCAGTCACTAACACCATTCTGCACAGCTGTGTCCGATGGAAATTCCGTGGCTTTCAGATGTTTCTTCATTTCACCAAAGATTTGAAAATTGCACCACCAGTATTTCCCGTCTGAGGTGTGTCAGCTTGTCTGTCCTTTACGGTCGCCGGATGGGGAAGGATGTATACATTATCATGTACAAAACAATAATAACATCTGGTGTCAACAGTCCTAGTAGTTTGTCTTTGATTTTTTAACGCAGGGACTCAAGAGAACTCACATACTGCTCCACATTAATGGTGTGTCCATGTTACAAGAATTTCTCAAGGAGGCCATGAGCAGCAATTATTTGTCCGGCGTCCGCTACGTTTCACTTCATTCTCGTCGATCGCTAAGCACATTAAACCAAAAGAAGGAGAAAATAAAGGAAATAATCAGGGGGAAGGTCAAATATCTTAGATTAAAGTGAAACGTGCATATATGTTTCGGCTATTATTCATTGTAGTATGCATTGCATGATGTTACTAGGATCTTTCAAAATGTTTTAAGCCTCACCGAAAAAGAAGAGCTAGAGCTGAATATTTTTCTTGTGGTAACACATTACCACTTCTTATAAAACAAGAAAAACTAACACAGATTTCTGTTTTCATTTGTGTACACGTGAGGCCCATACACAGGTGAAGGGTAGTGTGACAAGTCCAAACATGGACAAAACAGATTCCCAGCAGTCAGAAAGTATCTGCAAAAGAAAGGTTTGACACCCAAGAAAATCCACGAGGACATGGTACAGACACTTGCTGATGTCTGCCCTTCCTATTAATCTGTGAACAATTAGTGGGCTACTGAACTCAAGCGGGCAGGGTCAAAACAGAAGATGAACCTCTGTGAAACCTCAACCACTGATGATCAAGTTGATGTCCTTCACCGTGTGGTCTTAGATGACAGAAGAGCCAATAGACCGCCACTGAGGTTGGCTTGACACAAGTACAGGAGCACAATTATTGTCGCATCGATGGAAGCGCAGTACAAGATGTAAGTTTATTTGTTTTTTATATATATATGTATGTATATGATTGTCACGCCCGTTTTTGGTTTTTTTTTTCATTTGCTAATATTTTTCACTGTTGACATCTTTAAATGCTGCACCTTGAAACGAACTTTATTTCTTATTTTTGTTCCTAACTTTTACTTTTGTGACTAGAGCACTTTCTCATGTGACAATTGGTCACTGGGACAAACAAAGTTGATCATTGTCATTGAGCTCAACGAAGCCAGTGCTACTGGGTAAGCAAGTTGCAGTTTTCTTTCGCAAGACAGCAGACGTTGGTCAAAGATGCTGTCTGTCGCTTGGACTGTTTAACACCATTTTGAAGAACATGATATGATAGACTCTTCTCGAACATCACACTTCTATCTTCATAGGTGGCAGGAGGCTAACATACAGTTTATGCTTTGCAGACGATAATGATCTGATTTTAGACATCAACAACGAATAGCAAGAACTCACGAGTAGACTACAATTTCAATCACATATGGACTAGAGACCAGTCCTGACAAGATCAGAGTCACGGATCACACCAGCAACAACAATAGACATCAACATAGAAGACTTGCAGCTTGAGGAAGTAAACAGCTTTAAGATGACAGTTCCAGGACAACTATCTGCGTCAAGATGGCGACAGCAACGCTGGCCATAGTCTAGAGCAGTGGTTCTCAAAGTGTGGTCAGCGGGCATAAGTCAGGTGGTCCACGGCAGACAGTCGTCAAATGTCAGCAAAGTGATGTTTAAAGTGATGCATTCCTCGCATTAACATTTTAATTACAAAGAACGAGGTATACGTAGCTTTATGTCAACTTATTACTATATTACTTTTACAAAAGGACATTTAGTTTTGAATTAAAATGAAACAAATGCGGCAGTTTAAATTTGAAATTCATAGTACAGAGTGATTTTTAGGCCTTGGTGTTCCGCCATAGCTTTTACTTAAGTAAAGTGGTCCGCGGTCCAACAACTTTGAGAACCACTGGTCTAGAGAGAACCTGGCGCAGTCCTAGCATCAGGTTTTCTACAAAGTACAGTCTGTACAAGTCCCTTGTCGTGCCAGTTCGCTGTACTGATGATAAACGTGGACTTTGCATAATGGTACGGAGAAAAGAATACTTAAAGGTGTACTCAAGGCTTGTGATTAGGCTGTGGCAACGGTCAAACGTTTCAAAAGTATATTTAGTTACAATGACAGAGCACGAGAGCAACACAGGAGAAATAAATCAGTCGTTTCTCACTTAATTACCACTTATCAGCACTATTTCGGTTGCCGATGTTTATAAAAATCGAAAAACTCCAGTGATATCGACCCTTGTGTCGTTCCGCCGAGTAACCGCGATGCTTCCCGAGATGGTCAAACAGACGAACGTGCGTGTGACGTAGGACCAAGACAGACAGCAAGTGTCGGTGATCATTGCTCGGGTTTGAACTTGTGATCGGTGGTGTCTCATGAGTTAATTTAGGTTTTAAAGTCAACTCTTCAAAGCACAGTTTTAAAAATTATAGAAAACAGTCTGTCTCACTTGGTAAGCAGTCTGGATCATATGTCATAAGCTCACGTGACGGAGAACGAGAGATCGTCTAAGTAAACGAAAGAATCCTATGTAATTTCTGTCATTAAACACAGCATGCTACACAACCTTCAACTTTTCCCATATTAACAGACGCCAAAATAAAGAGATTGATGTGGATCCTACTCTTTACGCGATTCTAAACAGTATTTTGCCTTTACAATCCCTTTAAAAAACCTGTAAATGCTGGCAAGGAAGATAAAGCTAATTAACTATAATTAATTACCTTACACGGCTCACGGCTCACCCTTAGGACACCAGGAAGTCCTACTTACACAGTCACGAGGAGTAAGGTGACCTGATCTTATCGTGTGGCTCTTGTTGCACTCGACTCAGTAACGTAGTCTGTTAGGTGACGTTCCTATCTCCGTGTGTGTGTGTGCGTGTGCGCGCGCATGTACGTATGCTGTTGAAAATCATCTTCTAAATAACCATCTCAGAAATGAGATTTGAGCTGTTATGTTCACATCTCCCGATATGTATGTGTATATATTAGATATGTGTATGTGTATTATATATACGTATATTATATATGTATATAATGCATGCTTGTGTATCTGTAGGTGAACAGGTAGGCAGGTATGAGTATGCAGGTGTGTGCGTGTCCCTCGGTGTTGCGTTGCACTCGGTTTTTCAATAATCATTTTAGAAACGAGGTTCGTCATGTCACACTCCCGTTTAGAGGTTTGTCCTGGTGTGTTTTTGTGTGCGGTAAGCAGGTGGACAGGTATGAGTATGCTATACCTCCCCACAAAAAAGCATACATAACGTTGTCACATCTTTTGTGACATCACTGTCACGTTCTTTCTTCCATCTGCCTTACCCCCGACCCTCCGGTTCATACTGAACCGTTAACCGGATCTCACAGCTGACGCCAGACAAGGAGCAAATGATTGAAATGAAGAAAACGAAGCTGTCTTGTCTTGAACTTTGAACATCGATGATTGGTTTAGGGTTATGCTATTAATCTTAATGTCTAGTGCTTTACCGACTGTAATGAGTCGAATATTAACCTGGCACAGTATGCTGTGTTATATGAGTTTGTAATGTGGTGTTATTAACTTGTTGGCATGACAACAGTATCTGAGGAATTGGAGCTCCGCCTAGTGGCTACCTCACTGAACAGACCTCACTCTCGCAACAGGCTACAGATGCTTTACCTGAATACAAAATAGTGAAGAAACACAGAAAGTAGCAAAACACCTCATGGCGAAAAGCCTCCGTCCTCTTTGGGAAAGAAACATTTTAATTTGCGTTTTGCAAACTTTTCAAAAGAAATTCATCTAAAGAACTCACTGTAACGGACAACTCAGTTCGTCCCGAGTTCAGAATCAAAGGCACACTATTTTTAAATGAATATTACCTTCTCTTACACCCAACTTCTACCCCCACACAACGGATTTCCTGCCCACGTAAACGCATTTCTAAGAAATGACAGACGTCAGGTGCGACACCAGTGACCAGGAGGCGTGTCCAAGACTACCTATAAAATGAGAGTGATGACTGTGAGTGACCCATTGCATCTTGTTCGTAGGTGAATTGCCTCCTTGCTTCATCTGAACCTGCAGACCAGTCATCATGCGAGTCCTTCTCATCCTTTTGGTCGGCCTGCTCGTCGTGGGGGAGGGGACGTGCTGGTGGTTTTTGTCGAACGGTAAGTTGATAACACCCAGTGTAATGAGCGTACTTCTTCAACGAGAAAGTTTTAGAATGAGGAACCTTAAAAGCTACATGTCTTCTTTACTAGTAATCAAAGACAGAAAGAAATAGAAAGCAAATAAAAGCAAAGGCACATAGTAAACATTTTGCTAACCAGAAACACAATGTTTCTAATTATGTTTGCTTACTTTGGGTCTTTTTTTGTTGTGTTCATTACGGATTGGCAGGCAACAGGAGAGATGATCTAAATTTAAATAAATGCACAAACTACAATTTCAAAGCCACCTAAGAAGTGTTTACTTCAGCTTTACCCAATCATTCGCTGTAAAACTTAATTTGTAAATCAACTGAAGAAAGTGAAAAGTACTGACACAAGGCTGTCGCTGGTCTCGGAGTGTAACTGTATTCGCAGAAAAGAAAAGAATGTTAAAGAACTTAGTGCAACAGATAGTATAGCAATACCTTTTTAGCAATGTTTTTTTTCTGAAACATACCCAGAAAGTGAAAATCAAAGAAAACTATGTCGTTCTGTTCATTGCTAAATCAACTATAAAAATATTAGAATTATGTATGAAATTTGTATGATATCAGGAATGATTATTTTTTATCATGTTTATCGTTGAAGATGATAGATTTTGTTCACTAAGTGCCATCGAGACATTATACAGTGAAATGTATCATTTGTTCAGACATTCAGCAGACCTGCAGACAGATACTGTCTCTCATCACGCAATATGCAATTTTTGGTGGAGAGGACATGAGCGGTCCTGAGGCCAGTTGTTGTCTGTGGCGAGTGTAGTTGTCCGGTAAACTTTGTGTGGGAGGCTGTGTTCTCGAGTTAACATTTTATATATGATACACTATTTTTTCACTTTTTCTGCTTTTCCTTTCAGATAGGTCAATGCCGTCCGAGCGTTCTCTCTCAACAGGAGAGAGGAAAGCCCGTGCCATCGGTAAGCACATTTTTTTAAACTGCAATGATACAAATTGTTGGATGTCCTACCAATCGAGAGTTCAATACTAGGCAGTCATATGGATTAGTTATTACCATTAGTGGTGAAAACAAGTCAACAGAATTCGTCGTGACGAAGTTTTTCTACGATAAATTGTCGACAAAGCCAAATGCGTTTTCTAGAGACAAACAAAGTAAATTAAACAAGAAATACTACTTTTAATCTTGCAATTAATCTTAGTTTTAAAAGTTCTAATAAAATAAAAGCTTAATTACTGACTTCTAAAATTTGTTCGACATTTGGAAGATCCAAAATGTTGAAATCGGAAACGGAAGTGAAAGCAACGAATGAGAGACATTCAGTAAAATCATGAACGTAGATCCCCTGGACCGATGGCAGACGATTTTTTTCACTTAACTGCTAGAACGAGGCGATCTTGTGCTCAGAACTTCCGGTTAAGCTTACCATGGTTTAGCGAAGGACTTCAATGGTTATGTCAGCAAAATCTGCAAGAGTAACAACATTAAAGAAACGCACAAAAGGCGGCTGATACTGCTGCTGGTAGAATGTAACTGCAAGTATCAAATTGTGTAAGTTTTTTTCCGCTTCCGCGAGCAGGAATATCGACAGATGAAGACAAGTGGCGAGCGGCTCTCATTCATGCTACAGGCCGCTAGATCAGACCACGAACGTGTCTAGTAGTTTGTGATCAGACACAAGTTTCAATCTATTGACAGCCAAGATTTGTTCAAGGCACTTGGAAGAAGATTGCATTAAAAAAGGTACTGATCTTATTTACCTCTTACTCTTCTTTATCATGTTCATGTTTTAGTTCGCGACTATAAGGCGACAATTTTCACATAGCCAAAGATATGCCCATTGAAAAAAAACAAATTTAGTTATTAATAATCGCGTCATTCATTAAATTACTTGGGAAGTGTATTGATTAAATATTCTTCTTATTTTTTAAAAACAATCGCTGCATATGAATAGGCCTAGATCAACATCTGTGCTTTCAGTTCACACACCCCTTCGTCAACACAGAGATGATTGAAGATCATGCTGTAAACCAGTATTAGAGGTTTTAAATCAAAAAACAAAAATATCTAAATTATTGTATTGATGTTTCATTGTTTCTGTGATTTGTGTGTTTTAGTATATCAGCTCAGACAATTTTATGTTTCACGATTACCAGTGACATGCTTTCAGCTCACACCTCCCTCTGGCAACACAGCAGATTTAAGATGTTTCTTAGGCTGATTTGTTTTTTGTGGGATTTTTAAAGTATTTATCAGCTCATACATTTTTATATTTAAAACGACAAATTATTTACTTTACAAAGATGAGAATCCCAGGACATAAAACGATTTTATGCAGATGGGTTAAACTATGAAGAACTAGTGTTTGTAAAGTAAATCTAAATTTTTCTCTGGCACCTGAAGAATGGTACATAATCTGAAATATTGTCCTTGTGAATAATTGTCATAAGTGTTCAATTATGGCAAACAGGAAGGGCAAAACCAATGATTAAGAAAAGTGTAATAGCATTAAGATAAATCTAGATTTATTTTATATTTATTACATGTAATTTAAAACATGTGAGTGTGTTTATGGATTAGGTAAACAGTTGTCACATATTTCTCTTCAAAAGGTGCGCGAGCCCCCTGTCATGCCTACACCAACTGCATGGACATGAAGAAGGATTTGACTTGTCTGCCTCCTGAAATGGTTATATAGGTTGAAAATATTTCTGAAAGAATTGGGTGAAAAGACTCTCTGCACTGCTATCACTGAAACTGATCTGCAATCATTACCTGAAATTAAAATCACTGATAAGAAGTATTTCTGTCACATTACATATGTCTATGAGAATGTTACATTCTGTTCCTATTCTGGTGTAAGTGCAACTACCTGTTCACTGTTGGTGAGTACTGCACAAGCAACATGCAAAGATTGTTTATTGGTCAAGAAGACACTCTATGAAAAAATATCAGACTGGAAGAACGCTTTGGAAGGCATCGAAGCAGTGGGCATACAGATGATAATCTCACTCTACATCAGGTCAGGAGATTAACATTCGGCTCAAGAGGACTTTGGCATTGACAATTAAACCATGCTCCACTCAATAAAATGAAAATGTACGGCCATTAATTACAATAAGTCCTTTAAAAAAAACACAGAGAACAAATTGACCAGATGTCAATATAACTTTTATTATCTCACAAGTCACATGTCTTAACAGCTCTGTTAACAATTTTTAAAATTCAACTTTTTTTTTTGTTTATTACAGTATCTTTTGTAAACAACTTACGGAGTCCTTTATGCCATATTCTGCAAGAAACATGAAATCGTAAATTGCAAAATTCAAATTTTTCCAGCATTGAAGGTATTTAGCAAACTCCTCATAATTTCTGTAATCTTGATTGGCTTCTACATTTTTCCATATCATGATTAATAATATTGTTATATTTATTATGACTGCATTTGGAACATGCCATTAGTTGGCTGTTATGGCTAGGATATTGCACTCTATAAATACACTTCATTATTATTAAACTGTCAAATGAAAAATGACTAACATTATCTAGCATATTATCTATCAATCAAACACCTTTATTGAATGGAAAGCACGTTATTTCTAACGAGGTGACAACTAAAATATTATCATTTATACAATTTATTTCTTATGTTTGATATATCTATATCATTTTACCATTGAATTCATAATTTTATTTTCCCATGCTTTAAGTCATAAACTGACATTTTCAATTTGTGATCATTGATGTTAAAAATATACTTACATAAATTTGTTATCTAAAATTATTTGTTAAACATGACTGACTGCAGGACTGTCTATGTGCTTAAAAGTTAATCCTGGGCTAATGATCAAAATATTGCACGCAATAAAGTACGATATCACGAATATCCTATATACGTCCATGATGATATTTACCTTGACGGTCACTGCCGACTTGGTAACAGTACTACCACTATCTTGCATATGTAGCAAGCAATCATCATCCTGAAAACACAACGAAATACCGGATTTTATATAAAAGCGAGAGACCGAGGTGAAGCATATACGCGAACACTTCATGATTCTAGATCTAGAAGTGTAAATGCGATTCATATTATTTATTATTTCATATTACAAGATTTCCGACTAGTGAAGCAAATACTTTTGTGTTCTAAATAGATACAAGTTTGGTTAAAAGTGCAAACAAACAATACACTTACGGTAATTATATTGTTGATATCAAACGTCTCATTAAATTCCATTTTCGCGCTGCTCTTCCGGAAGTACGATTTTCATCTGGTTCGCCGAGACCGACCGCGGATCACTTCGCAAGAGGCCGACAGTGAGTCTCGGCGTACAGACATCAGTCCACCTTTCTACGTAGTAACATTCTTTTACACAGTCTCTACATCTTCATTAACCTTGCCTTTATTATTAGACATTTACATCCACTCTACACAACTACAATTTCAAACAGAAAAATGAATAAAGGAATATGAAAGTAATCATGTCATTAGAGAACGATCTGAAGACACAACCTTGCCGCCGATGTCTGACCGGTCGTCTCTCGTGTTTAGCTTCACACAGACATGGCCGCTCGTCTGCTTCCTCAGAATGCTGACCTCATATATGACGTCATTCGCACCATTACTTTGACGTCATTCAGTACCTTCTTCCAAATGACATTCAACGTCTTGTCAGTCTAACACTCAGACTATAGTTAATAAAAAATACTGTACTTCTAGTTCGTCTCGCTTACCTGCTTTATTCTTTGTTCATTCATTCATTCGTTCATTCGGTTATTTCAATTATTTGCTTGCTGAATTTATTTCATTGCTTATTGCTAATAATTTTATACACTTCAGTCTGTGGAAAATTTTGCTTTCTAACATTTTTTCTAAAATTTTGTTCTTTTTCAGGAAAGCCAGTTCCGCTTAGAGCATTCCGAAAGGATGGGGCACGTCGTTGGGGCCCGATGCCAGCGAACTGAGTCGTGGAGATCATCACAATATCAATCAGCTGGTTGATGTAATTTCCTTTCCTGCTCTTTCTTTTTAAGGTTTTTTTTTTTTTTTTTTTTTTTTTTTGAAACGCAAGAACGATGTTTAGGAAAAAAATCTCTTTTAACATTTGTTTCTACAAAGTGAACTGTCTTTTTCCACTATGATACTGCCAAGGATTATTTCAAAATCTCTTGATAATAAAAAAGTATAATGTTCTCTATCTCTGAGTTTCATTTCATGCGTGTGTGCATGCATGTGCATTATCTATGTCTTTTAAAAGAAAAGAAAATCACAGTGCCATTACTATAAAGTATTATGATGACCCTACAGGTGAACCCCATTTTCAGTTTTTGCAAATTAACAGTTTGTAGAACACTGCAGCAGACAATTTACAAGTCTTCCAGTATCACCTTTCAAAACAAATATTAGGAGACAAAAATATGTATCAATTTTCGATTTCTACTGTTTTCACCACACAGAAAAAATAACAAATGAAAGATAATTGTGATGAAAATTTCCTTAATAAGTTAACAACAAACGGCAGAGAGGCATTCATGATGCGATGTCTGAGGGTGCATACAGTTTGACATTATACAACACAAGCTGTAGAGGAAACAAGTCAAAATCAACAACACCACTCATTGTTAGGGAGGGAGTAGGTCCATGTGTATTGTGAGAGAACGACACCAGACAGGAAGTGTTTTCAATATTTGTGAAAAGTTTTAAGTAGATGTGTCTCGTATCACAAAGACAGAAAGACATCATCATGGTCACTTAATGTATTAAATGAAGACACAAACGTATTGTCGGCTACAGCGATGTCACGGTCATGTAACAGTAACTTAAGAAATATTTTACAGTAGAATTAAATCAACAAATAGTTTGATGGGGGGGTAAGATGTCTGGCAAATGGTTCTGGGAGATGCTCGTCATGCAGACTTCAACTGTGTTTGTTTGTTTTGTTTTTAGGAGAGCTTGTGTTTAGTGAATAATGATTAAGTGAAGTAGGCTGGTAATTTGCTAGTAATCCTCACGTAGGATTCAACTTGATCACTTGACACAGAGAATAAAATAGTTACAAAACATAACGCGATTAACTGCACACACACACACAGAACACATCACACACAACACAAAACACACACACACACAATAGGAATCATATCAAAAGCTATGTGCACGGAATCTATTATTAGGCTTTCGACGATACCCTACATAATTATCATTGTCATTCACTCCTGAATAGTCAATTATATTCAATTAAAGTTACATTAGTGGACGACAAGAAATTTTCTTAGTTTTCAATTGTTGATTAGAAAAGTCCGAAACTATTTTGTCCGTAACAATAATTAACAATAATCAGATAAGTATTATACCTGTGCACTCCTTGCCCCTTCCTCCTACATAACAACTCTGAGTGTAAGTCCGTGATTAGCAATTCAAATCTTGATGCTTTTTTTCCTGCCAGTCACGTGACACTCATATTCTACCACGTAAAACGCAAACCTTGACAGGCCACGCCTCATTTTGTGATTGGACTGTGTCAGGTGTCATTGCAGGAACCCATTACACGCATGATGGAGAGGCATCTAACGCCCTGTGTCTTCCTCTCAACCCTGTCTTCCAAAACTATTCTGAGGTCTCTGGGATCACGTGGATATCTGGGGCAGAATACAAGGTCAGCAGCCACCCGTCTAACAACCTTGACCCTACATGCGCCATGTGTCGTGCTGCACGTGCCGCTACCATCATGGTGCCTGCCACCAGCTCCTGCTACACCGGGTGGACGCTGGAATATACGGGTATCCTAATGGCTGGACTTTATGCACACAAAGTAGTGACCGAGTTCATGTGCGCGGACTCTGCTTTAGAGTGGTTAGCCGGTACAAGTCACAGCAAAGAGATAGGGAAGATGTTGTCTTATGTCCTGTCATTTTGTAGACCGGCTCTCTGTCCTCCCTACATTGAAAGCGAGGTGCTGAGCTGTGTGGTTTGCTCAAAATAATCGTACGATAAGGAAAGACAAAGTTTTCTGATAAAACGTTTAGTCGAACAGTCAGGCGCACTTCTGTGTCTCATAAGTTTGTATTTATCGCATCTTCGGCGATTTTACTGCATTAGAGACTCTGGTCGGCTGACCGTTTCTTCTAAATACACACATACATATCTATGTTTGCTGTAAGTGCATGAAATAGGAGACTGTACATCAAACGAAAGGTGGTAACACGTAGGTTAGCCACTAACCTCACAGGTCTTAGCCGGCTGTAAATCAAGGGACACTCTTCGCCTCCTCAGTTTTTTTTTTTAAATTCTCGGCCTTTGACCTCTCTTCCACACATTATTTAAAAGAAATTACGCTTCTGACAACAGTGTTATCAAGCATGTGTAAATCCATACTCTACTTTTTTCGAAAAATGATGACCAGTATAAAGTTTTGGAGTCGTGTACACATGGCATCTGGCGATTTTAAACACGTGAAGTGCGATTAAGGTACGAGCCAAATGGTAGAATACATTCAGAGTTCTTCCTTGAATCTCCCTTCATTTCTAGAACTATATTACACACATAATCGTCAGAAGAGGAAGCCGGGGGCAGAGGTGAAGATACTGCCCTCCACTGACAACAAAGGTAGTAAGAGAGGAATAAATAAGACAGAATACTGCAAACTATTTACTGATGATACATTGCCCATCACTCCTGTTAACATAAATGGTGTCTTGACATTAAAACACTTGAAATACCATATAGTCTTCTTGTAATATATCTGTGTGTGTGTGTGTGTGTGTGTAAAATTCCTTACTAGCTGTATGTCTGTGTGTACTTCCAGTACTGAGCAAGTGTGGCTTGCAATCAAAGTACACAGATGGAGACCTACCTTTGACCAGCACGAACCAGCGTTGTACCAATATGTTGCCGACCCTGTGTGGATGCAACCTTAGGTTAACGTTAGGTGTAAATAAATAAATGAACATTGCACTTTCAGTCTTGCTGGACATGTTTGTATGTATTTACTGGATCAGCCTTCGCCATTACTGCACTAAAATGCACTAACGCCAACGTCAGTGCATTGCAACTCGCACTTTGTAAATGTGTCAACTCAGTTACCTGCCCCTGTGAACACCTGTGAACACATGCTTTTTGTACGGGCATTGCATGACTCGTATCTTGAACGGTGGTGATGATTTCTGTAGGATCTTTTTCCGTAATTAAGGCGAACGCAAAGAGATTGACACAAAAAACACCTGTTTTATTTCATGGATCTTATCTAGCAGCATCTGAGTAACCAGCATGTCTATAATGGATGCTTGTCCAGTGGCCAGCTCGCAGGCCAAAGTCTTATGTCAGATTTAGTATTGCATCCAGATTTTGTTCAAGAATTTGCGGACTGAACTACTGGCGGCTATCATCATCATCATGTTGGGGTAGTCATCATCTGCTCGCAGCCGCTGGCCTCCTACGACTGTGGAGGTCAGTGAGACACACCTGTCCACTGTAACATGCAGGTAACATCATGTAACATGTAACATGCAGGTAACATCACCTGAAGATCCCTGCACAAGGCGCATACCAAAAGCTAAAGGTCGTCGCATGACCTTTGTCAGGTCGATAGAAAGCGAGGTGTTCGAGACTCACTTTTCTCGGGGCCAGCTTTAATTGTCCCTGAAAACAGCATTGTGGTGATAACCTGTGTGTATGTGTGTGTGAACTTGTTACTTGAACAGGTGTGCATAAGACAGCATTGGTATTTGTGTTAGACATAGGGCTAGGTATCAGGGTTGGATTTCGTTGAGGCAAAACAACCAGAGGATACGATCGGTTGGGTTGGGTTGTTCGCGCATGCGTAGTGTTAGAACTTGTCGGGAGAAGCACAGCAGTGTCCTTGGCACAAATAAACGGGTGCAGAGGGGTAGGGGTAGGTGGAGAAATCCCGCCATAAGATCTCTAAGGTGTTACCACGACAAAGCACCTGTATCTGTCACACCACGGGAAGGATAGAATGTCGTAGTTGTGCAATGTATGGTGAAAAATGTTGAAGATCGGGTGAGACGTTCTTAGTGACGCGTGTATCTGGGTGGGAGGACGAAAAGTTCATTTCGTAATCTGGTTACTGGACTGGTGGCTGGGTGGTGGGGATCAGAAGCTGTTTATAGGTTGTTTACAAGGGTGACACGACCTTCACTTTTAACTGGCTCCCAGAAATGAGAGCAAGTCTGTTCAAACTGTAATATAGGCTACAGTGACAAATAACACGAAATGGGGAAGAAACATTGCTGTTATGAAACCTGGAAGAGTGATTCCAGGTATAGAGATCGAACTCACCTGCAAAGGGTGGATTGTATACGGTTTCCTCAGCTGAAAGTTGGTTATTGAAGTGTAGAATATGGTTACAAGCTTGTGGCCGACTGAGTACCGAAGATGGTACATTTATTGTGGAAATGGTAAATATGACAAATCTTTATTTACGATAAAATCAGCAAGAAAATGCTTTTTTCCATTTAGCCTTCGCCCTTTAAAGGGAAAAATTAACTAAGTAAATAAAGTAATTAAGTATTGTAGAATAATTTGTAGTAAACATAAAGGAAGGTGGATATGTACAAAGGTGGTGATTAAGAAAGAAACAATATAATTTGCATATACAGTGATACCTCGGTTCTCGAACGCCTTGACTTTCGACCAAATCGGTATTCGACCAGGAAATTCGAGAAAATTTTGTCTTGGAATCCGAACAAATATTTGGAACTCGAACATCCGAACGTCCGAGATGAGCCGAGTTGAGCCGAATGGCGTTCATTCGGCCCAGCGCGCCTTGCTTGCGTCATCAGTGTGAGTGCAGAGAGAGAGAGAGTCACGTTTTTGTGGAGAGAGTCATGAAATGTGTGCAAAATGGGCAGAAATCGCAAATTTTGTTGAACAACATCACCCTGATAAAGTGGTAGCAAATAGAGCAGTTAACATTTTTAATGACAATGTTATGTCCACTTTCCGCAAAATTTTGCAAAGGAGAAAAAAACAGCAAACAATTGACAAATTCTTCCGTAAAGAAATCAGACAAGCAACTGCAGAGCAAGATTCTGATTCTCCTCAGCAAAAGATACAGAGAACAGAAACACCCGAAGAGCAGTTACCCTCTGTTTTTATTGAAGAGGACTCCCCTTCAAAACAATAACCATCCCCCTTTCCTCCTCCCTCCACATTCATTCCCTCCTGCCATAAAGTTTGGTACAGGTACAGTAAATGAAACACAATTTACTGTACTGTACAGTACATTTGTTTTTGTTTTAATAAATACACTTTTATTTCTTATTTCTTGTTGAGACTCATGTTTTTCTACATATTATATACAAATTAGGCCAGTAAATAGGCATTTTCTGGGGCTTGAAACGAATTAATCCAGTTTCCATTATTTCCTATGGGTTTCATTGCTTCGGTTCTCGAACAATTTGGTTCTCGACCGTCCTCCCGGAACGAATTATGTTCGAGAACCGAGGTATCACTGTATTTACAAGGTTTCCTGGAGTTCGGAGGAATCTGTAGAGGCCTCGTCTACTTGTCTTATAAGTATTTAGGTAGATGGCGTCGAAAGCAGTCCAGGGAGTTCGGTTGCTTGAGATGGAGAGGGAGGCTACACCACGCTCCCTGAGTATTTCAGACTTGACTTAAAAATGTCTTGTCTAGGGATGGCAATATTCAGCTTTAGAGAGGTTCTAGATTTATTGGAAGAAAATAATAGAGAAAGTCTTGGCGATAGTTTACCCGTCAGTATTTTATACATGAAAATACATTTATCAAATTTAAGTCTGTTTTTCAGATGTTACAAACGTAACAACTCCATTTTGTTTTCTGAGTATGAACATAGTATTTCTTCACGCAAAAATAGTTTTTAATTCGTCAGTAATACAAAAAATAAATCATTACCATGGAAGACAAACTGCTACAGATTAATGATTTCCACAAACAAATGGAATATGTAAGTAGTTATGTAAGTAGTTGATCACTTCAAGTAAATCTCAGGACGTAAAGAACAGAGCTTTTTCTTCTATAAGCAGGATCTCCTGACACTCCTGTGTATGAATTTGTTGCAGCTAATGAACCAGATCATGCGAGTAGTCGATGGCCTCAAGATTAAGATCGGTCTGTTATGAAAGAAGTGTAGTATGGCGGAACAGAGACACTATTTCACGGTCCATTTGGAGTAAGACATCGTCTGACAAAGAACTGCCGCCATCAGTGTCCAGCCACAGACACTTCGGTCATCGGTGCCACTGTTGGTTGATGACGAGAAATGATGTAATTCGTTTATTTAATTGCATTGAGAAAAGTTCTGGATGTATTGAGAAGTGTGCTAATACTCTTAAGCATTAATTTGATAAGTTGTTTGATTATGGATGAAGGAAAGCAGGACAGTTATGTGAAAAGCCCATAAAACCTTCAAGAACACAATTTACGATAAAGACGAGTATTGTGAAGAATGTACTGAAAAGAAAAAAAGAAGTTATTTAATGAGGCCATGATGCATACGTTGATGACTTCTATACAAGACTAGCAAACTACCTCTGGGAAGAGTTAAGTATTAATTATTTAAAGCTGACTGTGGCGATACGATAGTTGGTGATTTGGTAAATCATTCCTGCTCCAGTGTGTAGATATTTTAGTTTGGTGATGTTTAGGTATATCCGGGAGTATAAAATATAAACAAATACTTTGTTTATAAGAAAACAAAAAGAACAACAAATTGTGTCTATATGTCAGGAATGGG
>SRHC01002466.1:14398-41721 GCA_004794325.1 Pomacea maculata
TCCATTGCTATGCGTAAGCGACGAGCCATGATTGTTATCTCCCATCTCGCAGCCAGTTCGCATCACTTTTTCGGGTTTCTCTGAGTACAGTTACAATTTTTATACACTAATTTGTTATTGTACTGTATTAATACCATAATTACTATATTACTTTACACTCACATGATATTGTTTTACATGTATATATTATTATTGCATGTATGTCCCTATTTCGCGGAAATTCGTTTATCGCGGCTGATCATAGCACCTATCCCCCGCGATAAACGAGGGAACACTGTACACACATTCTAGCCAGAACTGATTTTTGTTGCTGTTTCCAGCTGTCCTGTCATTATAAACTCTCGATAAAGGCGTCTGTGTAGCAAAATGGTCACAATTTTTGTCTCCCTTCCAGAGCTAACAGGTTGACAGCTCATTTTTCACAATAGAAGACAAGAAATTTCAAACGAAGGGGTAAATAAAAATAAATTATTATGGTGTCGTCAATAACACAACTAAATCTGCTATTCGCTCGTTTTTCTTTCCATTTTTTCCCGCTCTCTTATTTCTAATACCTAAAAGTACGACCTGGCCCAAATCAGTAGTGTAGGTAGGTCACAATTTCTGTTGAGTATTGTTTTTTCCGTTAGAGAAACGATTTACTTAGAATGGAACAAAATAAATAAGAAAAATAATCGCTTGTGAGTAGCGTTCACCTATAAAATATAAATAACGACCGAGCCACAATATAAACAAATAGTCCTTCGAAATCTGGATTGTATCAGAGAGGGACAGATTGTGTTGTTGTGTCGATGTTTTCTGTGCATTGTTATGTGTGATTATATGTTGCTTCCTGAGTTAATTCTATATTATACTTGATGTATGATATTATACTGCATCTGCGGATAATCGGCGTTAGGTATGAAGTAAGTCTTATTGACAGGAAAATTAAAGTCAGTTTAACACGTTTTCTTATTTTAGATAGATAATAGAGGATAGATGACAGATGGTATATAGAACCTGGGTGTATTTTTTTTCAATTTGCAGAAATTAAAACCAAGAGCAGCATGAAACTAAGTGTGGACAAGCAAGAACTCTATGTTTTTCCCCCAATAAATGATTTACTGAAGACAGAAATATCGTTCAACAAGACGATAAGAGGGCGAACAGTGAGACTGTCTCAGAACACAATTGTCCAGCCAGACACATACCCGTTCATTATCCTGTGCGAGGTACAGGTGTGGGGTAAGTAATGTAATGCAGTTATATGAAAGTAAAAGATCACAAAAACCAGAAACATAATAAGACTGATGATGATATTACAGACAAGCTGACCAGAATGATCTGATGATTTAATTATATCCAACATAAAGTACAATAGTGTGGACTGTATTCCTTAATAATATCTTTCTCTGTACTTTGTATTTGTTTCCTGCATTTCATGTAAGGTTTATGAGGAAACATATTTCTTGTTAACACTAAAAATGTTGTGTAATAAACTGAAATGACAGCTTGCGTGGACAACTACTACGGACGAGACTGCAGCCTGAGGTGTGGGACGTGCCGGGTCGGGTCTCGCTGTGATCCCGTCACAGGAAACTGTTTAAGTGGATGCGAGGATGGATGGCAGGGCCCCAGATGTAATCACAGTGAGGATGTTGTTTCTCCACGTTACCAGAGAATATATGACAAAATTTATTGCTCCTAATAGGCATTTCTAACCTTAACGAGTGGGTGGGAACAAACAAAACGAAGCAAGTAATGGTCACAAAATGAAGCAAAGTTGTGGATCATATCAAAAAATATAAACTAGATAAAAAAAATCTCGATCGTTACATTAAAACCATGTTAAAAGACAGTACGAAACACCGACTATTCCCCCCCCCCCAACCCATCACAGAATTTTAATTACTGTTAAACAAATAAACCGATAAGGGTATGCCTTCTGTAATCAAAAAAATTTTCCTTTCCTTAAAAAATTTACTATATTTTTGTTGTCAGCTTGCCTAGCTGGTGCATACGGCAGTAACTGCACTCACAGGTGTGGCGAATGCAGTCAAGGTGTTCCTTGTAACCCCATCAACGGCATCTGTGACACAGGTTGTTCCGACGGTTTTCACGGGGACAAGTGTGATCAAGGTACGAGATCAGAAAAAAACCCTAAGTTTGTTGTTTTATTGTGATAACGATGATGATGATGTTGGCGATTTACCTGTAACTTACTGGTTCAGAGACCTTGTAACGAACGTTAGTTAAACTAAGGGTGCAAATCTTTGTTTGTTGTTTATTGTTCTCTGGCAACTAGTTTGTCCAGGGGGAACTTTCGGAAACAACTGCACTTTGAAGTGTGGAAAGTGCAGTCCCAACAATACCTGTAGTCCGATAGGCGGCAGGTGTGAGGCAGGTTGTGCCAACGGCTTTATAGGAAACAGGTGTGACCAAGGTAACAACAAATTCAGTTTTGCTAAGCCATCCTAAGATTTCTTCAATAAGTGGGCAAATTATATGGGGGAAACCTTGTATAGTCATTACAGAGCCAGGACTGGTAGGACCGCTCTCATACAGTCATGGCGGAACAGGACGCGAGTAAATATAAAGGATCCATTGACGCAGACACTTAAGTACACGCGAGCGAACGCTCACACACACACACACACTCTCACGGACAAAAATTTATTTTTGCACATGACTGCACACGTAGGCACACACAAGACCACAAGCAATGTTGCACCTTTAGAGGCAAAGGACTCACGCACGCACTGCCTACACGCGTGCACATGACACACTGTTGTTTTTAATTCAGAATATCTGTTTTCTTGGTTTTCGTTAAAAGAAATTATTTTGACTGTGCGAGAGTAAATTAGTAGTCTGTTCACTTTTGCCCAGCTTGCCCAGTCGGTGCATATGGACACAATTGCAGTCGACTGTGTGGACACTGTAGTCAAGGTGAGCCTTGTAGTCCTACTGACGGCAGGTGTCACACAGGTTGTGCTGACGGCTTTCTTGGAGAAAGATGTGATGAAGGTAAGAAATAAAGCCAGATATGTCATTATCTAGTTTAAATGTCTTCTTGCAAATAACAGAAAAAAATCCACATTTCTGTAGTATCATACTTTGTTTCGCAAACATGAACGCTGAATGCAGTATCTAAAATAATCACATTAATTGTTGATTGCCATCTCGTAATTAGCTTGTCAGCCAGGAACCTATGGCAAGAACTGCAGTGTACAGTGTGGAAACTGTAGTCAAGGTGCTCCTTGTGGTCCAACCAACGGCGTGTGTCAAGAGGGTTGTGCTGATGGCTTCCGTGGACAAAGGTGTGATGAAGGTAAAAAACAAAGTCAGGTTAATAATCATCTGCTTAATACACCTCACTGGTATTTGACAAAAAACAAAAATAGAAGTAGGAAATTCTATACAACAAGAGGGAAATACACTATTACTACTTCTAATAATAATAAGCGTAACGAGGATGGTAATGATATTAACAATATCATTACGATACATTACAGTATTAACCAATGAGCGACAACACTTTTCAAAGAAATTACAAATGATTGTTTTAATTTTTTATAATTAACTTTCTCAATTCCGGCTCTTTTGTAGATCACAACAGATTGTTAAATGGTTATTTGGGGGAAAAGAAAATTCAACACAATTTTTTTTTTTTTGAGGGGAAAGAATGTGACGTAGGTAAGCAAACCTTGTTTTGCATGTTGATATTTTTTTGGACACGCTACTAAGAAATTTACTATTTTGTAAAACTTTATAGCTGTACATAGCACACAATTCTATTAATTCTGGAATATCTACTGACTATTAGCTTGTCCTGGAGGAACATACGGCAGCAACTGCACCAGGAGCTGTGGCAGGTGTAGTGACGACACTGACTGTAGCCCGACAGACGGCAGGTGTGACACGGGATGTACCGACGGTTTTCTTGGAGACAGGTGTGATGAAGGTAAGCAACGGAGTGAATGGTGTTATTACCTAACACAACTTCTTCACATCATTTAAAATCTGTTTTCCAATAATATAATAAAAACTACAAAACATAGACAAGATGTTACTAGACAAGCGCAATATAAAACATACAGGTGTTTGTACCTGTTTCTTCATTTTACTACTGTGTCTTACATCCTATGAACTTTGCACTGTACTCAGTTTGCCCAGCGGGGACCTACGGCATGAACTGTGGTCTGAACTGTGGGAATTGTAGTCACAACACATCCTGTGATCCTACCGATGGAGGGTGTAGGGCAGGCTGTGCTGACGGTTTTGTAGGCGACAGGTGTGATCAAGGTAGGAACAGACGTCAGTTTTGTTATGAATTCGTAAGACTACTTTAGAAAGTGCACAAAGTATATGGTGGAAACCTAGTATAGTCATTACAGAGCTAGGACTGGTAGGACCGCTCTCATACAGTGATGGCGGAACAGGACGCGAGTAAATATAAAGGCATGCATTCACACAGACACTTCATTACACAAGAGCGCACACTGACACAAATCGTATCTCTTTCACAAACACACTAACGTACAAAAATGTATTTATGCACATAAATGCAGACGCACACACACAAACAGGACCACAAGCGATGTTGCACCTCAAGAGGCAAAGGACACACTCACACACGCACTGCCTACACGCGTGCGCATGACACACTCTTGTTTACAATTCAAAATATCTGTTTTCTTGGTTTTCCTTAATGGGTAAAGGGAATTTGTTTTACTGTAAGTGTGAGAGTGAAAAAGTCGTGTGCTCACTTTTGCCCAGCTTGCCCAGTCGGTGCATATGGACACAATTGCAGTCGACTGTGTGGACACTGTAGTCAAGGTGAGCCTTGTAGTCCTACTGACGGCAGGTGTCACACAGGTTGTGCTGATGGCTTTCTTGGAGAAACGTGTGATGAAGGTAAGAAATAAAGCCAGATATGTCATTATCTAGTTTAAATGTCTTCTTGCAAATAACAGAAAAAAATCCACATTTCTGTAGCATAATACTTTGATGTCTAATGGGTAGCATGGGAGATAATTTGACGAAACCTGCAATTAGAAAATGACCTGCCGGCAAAACTCCTTGAGTATGATGGGATACCTGTAAAAATGTTTCTTAATAACTTATTGTTTCGCAAACATGAAAGCTGAATGCAGTATCTGAAAAAATTCACATTAATTGTTGATTGCCATCTCGTAATTAGCTTGCCAGCCTGGAACATATGGCAAGAACTGCAGTGTAAAGTGTGGAAACTGTAGTCAAGGTGCTCCTTGTAGTCCAAGCAACGGCGTGTGTCAAGAGGGTTGTGCTGATGGCTTTCGTGGACAAAGGTGTGATGAAGGTAAGAAACAAAGTCAGGCTTGTAATCATCTGCTTAATACACCTCACTGGTATTTGACAAAAACCCAGGAAGTCTGCAGTATAGGGCATAACTGTTCATTTGGCATTGACATTGAGTGTGTTTGTTCATTCGTTTGAGTGGTAATAATAATACTAATAAACAAAGAACTGTTTACGCATACAATTTCCTATATCAAAGAAAATAGAAATATGAAATTCTATACAACAAGATTAAAATCTACTACTACTACTACTAATAATAATCGTAATGAGGATGGTAATGATATTAACATATCATTACGACATATTACAGTATTAACCAATGAGCGATAACACTTTTCAAAGAAATAACAAACGATTGTTTTCATTTTTTATAATTAACTTTCTCAATTCCGGCTTTTTGGTAGCTCACAACAAATTGTTAAATGGTTATTTAGAGGAGGAGAAAATTTTTTTGGAGAGGGAATAATGTGACGTAGGTAAACAAACCTTGTTTGGCATGTTGATTTTTTGTTGTTTTTTTTTTTTTTGGACACGCTACTGAACAACTTACTACTTTGTAAAACTTTATAGCTGTACATAGCACACAATTTTATTAATTCTGGGCTATCTACTGACTGTTAGCTTGTCCTGGAGGAACATACGGCAGGAACTGCACCCGGAGCTGTGGCAGGTGTAGTGACGACACTGACTGTAGCCCGACAGACGGCAGGTGTGAGACAGGATGTGCCGACGGTTTTCTTGGAGACAGGTGTGATGAAGGTAAGCAATGGAGTCAATGGTGTTAGTACCTAACACAACTTCTTCACATCATTTAAAATCCGTTTTCCAATAATATAATAAAAACTACAAAACATAGACATGATGTTACTAGACAAGCACAATATATAACATACAGGTATTTGTACCTTTTGCTTCATTTTACCACTGTGTCTTACATCCTATGAACTTTGCACTGTACTCAGTTTGCCCAGCGGGAACCTACGGCATGAACTGTGGTCTGAACTGTGGTAATTGTAGTCACAACACATCCTGTGATCCTACAGACGGAGGGTGTAGAGCAGGCTGTGCTGACGGTTTTGTAGGCGACAGGTGTGATCAAGGTGAGAATAATCTGTGACAAAACTCATGCACAGAAAAAAAAATCGTCTGAAGGTTATCTTCTTTGCAGAAATTTATCTAAAATTGTTGCAACACTACAGCTGTCACAATGAATGTCAAAACAGATGGCACTGTTCTACAAACAAAAATGAAGACAGATTATGATAAGCACACACACACAATACAATCTTTCGTCAACGTTTATAAGACTAAATGCAGTTATTATAAAGTTTGTTGTGAAAGTTTATTCTGATCGTTGAACTGACACAGATTCGTGTAACTTTTGTCTCTGTGGTCAGCCTGCCCACCGGGAGAGTACGGCAGTAACTGCAGTGTGAAGTGTGGGAACTGTAGTCACAACACTACCTGTAGACCGACAGACGGCAGGTGTGAGACAGGGTGTGATGATGGCTTTGTAGGAGACACGTGTCATCAAGGTAAAGCAACCAGAGGAGTAATTTAATCACTGTAATCAATGGTGTAATCGCTCCTCATCACAGGTACGCAAAACTGTTTAAGAGAAATTATAAACACAGAGACAAAACATATACTCCGTGCTAGTGATGTCCTGAAAGGTAAAAATAT
Source organism: Pomacea maculata (assembly GCA_004794325.1). Classification (NCBI taxonomy): domain Eukaryota; kingdom Metazoa; phylum Mollusca; class Gastropoda; order Architaenioglossa; family Ampullariidae; genus Pomacea; species Pomacea maculata. Next base: position 21,401 of record SRHC01002466.1, read on the forward strand.
GTCAGAACTGCTTGATTATATCTGTTTATTATGTTGATTTTTCTTTGACTTTCAATGTGCGTCAAAACGCTTTTCACGACAAATCGAGCAAACGAGACGGTTATGTGCAAATGAGAGATTTTCTCTGATAACTTATTTGTTTACTTTGTTACCATGACAATAAACTCTAAAATGTTTACGGACACCAGCATGTCCAGAGGGAACATACGGCAAGAGCTGCACCCTGAACTGTGGTCACTGCAGTCTGAGCACACCCTGTAGTCCGGTAGATGGTCGTTGTCATACAGGTTGTGCCGACGGCTTTATAGGAGACAGGTGTGAACAAGGTAGGAACGGACGTCACTGTTGCTATGCCAACGTCAGTCTCCTTTAGAAAGTGCACAATGTATATGGGGGAAACCTTGTATAGTCATTACAGAGCTAGGACAGGTAGGACCCCTCTCCTACAGTGATGGCGGAACACCAAGCGAGTAAATATAAAGGCATGCATTCACACAGACACTTCATTACACAAGAGCGCTCACTGATACAAATCGTATCTCTTTCACACAGACACTAACGGACAAAAATGTATTTATGCACATAAATGCAGACGTACAGACACACAGGACCACAAGCAATGTTGCACCTCAAGAGGCAAAGGACACACTCACACACGTACTGGCTACACACGAGCTCATGACACACTGTTGTTTTTAATTCAAAATATCTGTTTTCTTGGTTTTCGTTAAGGGGTAAAAGGAATTTGTTTTACTGTAAATGCGAGATTGAAACAGTCGTCTGTTCACTTTTGCCCAGCTTGCCCAGTCGGTGTATACGGACACAACTGCAGTCTACTGTGTGGACACTGTAGTCAAGGTGAGCCTTGTAGTCCTACTGACGGCAGGTGTCACACAGGTTGTGCTGACGGCTTTCTTGGAGAAAGGTGTGATGAAGGTAGGAAATAAAGCCAGCCATGTGATTATCTAGTTTAAATGTCTTCTTGCAAATAACAGAATAAAATCCACATTTCTGTAGCATAATACTTTGATGTCTAATGGGTAGCATGGGAGACAATTCGACGAAACCTCCAAATGAAAAATGACCTGAGCATGATGGGATACCTCTTAAAATTTGTCTTAATAACTTAATGTTTCGCAAACCGCTGCATAAACGTTTATTGTTGTATCTGAGAAACAAATCATATTAATTGTTGATTGCATCTCGTAATTAGCTTGCCAGCCAGGAGCATATGGCAAGAACTGCTCCGTGACTTGTGGTAGCTGTAGTGGAGGTGCTGCTTGTAGCCCCACAGACGGCAGGTGTGAGGCGGGTTGTGCTGATGGATACATGGACGACAGGTGTCATAAAGGTGAGGAGCTAACTCAATGTAATTAAGAATCATATCTTTGAAACTTGCACTGAAATGTAATGTTAAAAGGTAGATCTCACAACAGGGGATTTAATAAAATCAAATCAAGCAAAACAAACATTTAGTTTAAGCCTCCACCAACTCGATGACACTAAAACACATCTTGATAAATCAGACACATCTGTTTCTTGTTTCTTAGTAATGTTATTCTTACGGGTAATGTCTAATTTTCCTTTGATTTATTTCATGTACTTATCGTCCAGACCTGCAGAATACGGCAAAAAAAAAAAAAAAAAACCACACAAAAAACAACAACAACAACAACAACAACAAACAAACTGTTCACGCACGCACACACATTATATACATAGACATTTAAGAGATTCGAGCGATATTATCATGTAAAAGGTAATGGCCATATTTTTCGAAAGGTTTAAACTTTCTTTTCTTTTTTTGAATGTTTTTATTGTACGTGCGACAGTGTAAGTACAGTGTTCCCTCGCTACTTCGCGGTTCATATATCGCGGATTCACTACTTCGCGGTTTTTTTTGAGTGAAGTATCGATCGATATTTCCGCGCTGGGAATTATCATTTTATAAAATACCAGAGATATTTCAACAGGAAAAAGACGAAAAATGAAGCTGTATTAGTATTTCTATTCAAATACCATGGTTATTTTGTAGATAGAAAGAAAGAAATAATTGTGTATGAGAAATCCATTGCTATGCGTAAGCGACGAGCCACGATTGTTATCTCCCATCTCACAGCCAGTTCGCATCAGTTTTTTGGGTTTCTCTGAGTACAGTTATAATTTTTTTACACAATTTGTTATTGTACTGTATTACTACCATGATTAATATATTACTTTACACTCACATGATATTGTTTTACATCTATATATTATTATTGCATGTATGTCCCTACTTCGCGGAAATTCGTTTATCGCGGCTGATCATAGCACCGATCCCCCGCGATAAACGAGGGAACACTGTATTCGTGTGGTTTCGTGTGCAATAGGAAATGATTGTAAACGTTGATTGTAAGAACGATTTAATCAAGTAGAAATAGCGCCTAACACTGGATTGTCTGCGTGCAAACAGTTTGCCCCGGGGGTACCTTTGGCCAGAACTGCAGTGTAAAGTGCGGAAACTGTAGCCAAGGTGCTCCTTGTAGTCCAACGAACGGCGTGTGTCAAGAAGGTTGTGCTGATGGCTTTCGTGGACAAAGGTGTGATGAAGGTAAGAAACAAGGGTTTGTGTTTATCTACTTAATGCACCTTAAAGCTATTTGACAAAAACCCAGCAAGTCTGCAATATAGGGCATAACTGTTTGTTGGCATTGACATTGACTGTGCTTCTTCATCTATTTGAGTAATAATAATAATACACAAAGAACATTTTACCTAAACAATTTCCTATGCAACAGATCTTGAACGCTTTAGCAAGAAAAAAGAAATATGAAATGGCTATACAACAGGAGAAATATATACTACTGCTACTAACAGTAATAATAATTGTAAGGAGGATGGTAAGGATGTCAAAAATATCAGTATGACATATATACATCATCAACGAATGTGCGGTATTACTTATCGAAGTAATAACAAATGATTCGTTTAATTTTTCTAAAATAATCTTTCTTAGAACAGACTGTTAAATTTAAATCTATGGAAAAAAGATTCAATAAATCCTTTTTGAAAGAAAATGTTACCTAGGTGAATGAACCTTGTTTAGAATTTTGGCATTTTATATTAACGCTGCTAAACAATTTACTCTTTTGCGAAACTTTAAGTTTATTTTTACAGCCCTACATAGCACACAATTATATTAATTCTTGGCTATCTACTAACTATTGTTAGCTTGTCCTGGAGGAACATACGGCAGGAACTGCACCAGGAGCTGTGGCAGGTGTAGTGACGACACTGACTGTAGCCCGACAGACGGCAGGTGTGAGACAGGATGTGCCGACGGTTTTCGTGGAGACAGGTGTGATGAAGGTAAGCAATGGAGTCAATGACAATAACAAAACTTCTTCACATCATTCAAAATCCGTTTTCCAATAATATAATAAAAACTATAAAACAAAGACAAGATGTTACTAGACAAGCACAATATAAAACATACAGGTATTTGTACCTTTTACTTCATTTTTCTACTTTGTCTTACATCCTATGAACTTTGCACTGTACTCAGTTTGCCCAGAGGGAACCTACGGCATGAACTGTGGTCTGAACTGTGGGAATTGTAGTCACAACACATCCTGTGATCCTACAGATGGAGGGTGTAGGGCAGGCTGTGCTGACGGTTTTCTAGGAGACAGATGTGATCAAGGTGAGAATCCACCTCAGCAAAATAAGTTGCTTTTTCTTTGATTTTCTTGTGCTTCGAAACGTTTTTCACGACATATTAGGCACACTAGGCCCTTGTGTGCAAATGAGAGAATTTTTCTTGAAAACTTATTTGTTTACTTTGTTGCCATAATAACTAGTTTGGAATTTTTTTTACGGACACCCAGCATGCCCAGCGGGAACATACGGCAAGAGCTGCACTACGAACTGTGGTCACTGCAGTCTGAGCACACCCTGTAGTCCGATAGATGGTCGTTGTCATACAGGTTGTGCCGACGGCTTTATAGGAGACAGGTGTAATCAAGGTAAAGATAATGATGACTACACGCACGCACAAACATATATAAATGTATAGTAAAGCATATATAAACTGCAGCATCTTGGTTTTAAATGTTGACTGAACTCCCTTCTTCCTAAAGACTAACCCTGGTCTAAACAACCAATTAAGCCCCAAGTTGCCGATAGGTTAACATAACAGCACTGTGTGCCAACCACGTGCTGGTCAATCTTTTCAAAACCCAGGTTATAACTGATCTTTTGTGTCGGGAATCAATGTTTTGGTCTGCTTTTAGAAATAGGTATGTCATAAGAAATTAAACCAGCTCTTTTTAAAACCATTTTTACATGTGACTTCTACTTCACCTCTTATGACAGTTCTCTTGTCATTGTCGCCCTTCAATAGAAGTTATTTTTCTACAATACTAGAGTGTACGACTGTACGAAGAAGACGATTGGCTGTGTACACGCTGAAATCTTAATTTCTGCAAGACAACTTTGATGTTGCATAGAGGAAATAGGAATAGGAATAAAGATATAAAGTACTGAAGCAGAATGAAACCATTAATTGTCTGCCCTTGACCAGGTTGCGAAACTGGAACCTATGGCAAGAACTGCAATCTAAAGTGTGGGAACTGTAGTCAAGATGCTTATTGTGATCCGATAAACGGCAGGTGTGAAACAGGTTGTTCCGACGGCTTTCAAGGAGACAAGTGTGATGAGGGTAAGACAGGACGTGATTACTGTGATAATGTGAAATTACTTTCTTTTCTAGAAATCACACATACATCCGAAAAGTTGTGATAAACCACTGAACCATGTGATGAAGCTCTCTCGCTCTCTCTCTCTCTCACATGGGCATTCATAATCTGTGAAAATGATGCACCTAATGGGAGAGCTGGGACAGTGGACTAATTGGGTGTCTAATTAGTGGTGAAAAAATCATGGTGTAGCACCACGTTGCTGACCTTTTTCTGAGCATCTGAAAAACAAAAGACACGAGCCATCATCCTGTCACCGATATAAGCAGTCCGAGCTTCCGAAAGAGTTTCTCATACCTGTTCAGACAGAACGGGTTAACTGATGCTCTTCACCCTCCCCACTCACATGCGCATCTGCATACACATCATGCTGAACACATTCTAAGATGGTTAAATCATATGTGTAACAGAAACAATGAAAATCGTGTTTAAATTCACCATTCATTTATTTCTAGCGTGTCCAGCAGGAACCTACGGACAAAACTGCTCGTCACAGTGCGGCCATTGCAGTAACCGTACGTCTTGTGATCACGTGACAGGACAGTGCAGGCAGGGTTGCCTTGATGGCTATCACGGAGACCTGTGTCAGGATGGTCTGCTTACCTTTTTTTTTTTGTTTGTTTATATATTACAACGTTGAATCATACAATTGTTTTATTTCAATTTAAATGATGCTATTTTATTGTCCCTGTTCTTTGATTGTATTTGGTGTTGCTGGTATTCTTTAATTGTATTATTCATTTTCTAATGCACAGCATGTTCCTTTCTGTTTATTCCATAGCTTAGTTCGTAGCATTTTGTAACAGTTTTTTCTGTTTAAAGCCCAAACAGACCAGCAGAGCCATCTGCCGTATATTGTCGTCAGTGCAGTTGTGGTTGTTCTCGCTAGCGTGGTGGTCGTATGTCTGTAAGTTCCCATCTTGTGTATGCACATGATGACTGTTTCTTTTATTTATATTGCGCATGACTTGCTTTAATTCTTAAACCTTGGGGCCTGATGCAAGAAGCAGTCCTACAGCCGATGTCCTAGCTAAATACAAATATCTGGATTTGTGACAAAATCCAGTAATATATAAGAGTAAAAAATTTCTGTATAGAAACTTTTCATCATATTTCTCGACTTTAAAATCGTGACCTTTGATACTTTCGGTTACTTTTAATTGCTTTGGTTTATACATCAGACCACAAGTTGTAATGTGTTAGTATCTAAGGTAAACATTTGGCTGCCGTTTGATTCGTTTTACTGTGTATCTCTAACATTATTTGGGGGTGCACATAATAAAAAAACTTCCATTTTAAGTAGAAATAGGTGAATGATGTTATGGATTTCCAGATTTCTAATTCAGATTTCCAGATTTCTAATTCAGCAGTGTTGTAAAAGAAGGGAATCCAGAAAAGCATATTTTGATTGAATAAGAGATACCCGATTCTCGCCCTGGTCTAGCAGACAGTGTAAACGTATCGACGCAATGGCGCCATGGTTCACGAATGATATTGGAATCTCGACTTTGTCGATGTTTTTGATACAAATATCTTGGCCATGAGACCGTTTTATTTCTCTGACTTGACAAGGTAGCAGGCTATCTCAAATGTTATTTGCAGATTTTGGAATCGAGCGACAGTCCTCAGTCGAAGCAAGGCGTCATCATCAGAAGCACTTCCGATGGTGAGGGTCTTGCTTCTTGGTCGTCCTTACTTGAACGTTTCCACGATTTTGTTTAACATTACTGAACAGCAGCTGCAACTCAAAGTATGGTATATTATTTAGAGGAAACTTTAAAAATGTTCTGGTAAGTAGAGAACGATACATCCAAAAAACTTTATGAGTAATTGTGACACATAAATAAGCGCAGAAACGAAAAAAATTACTAATCTAAAACTATTAGATAAACCCTGCTAGCTTGCTTTAATAGCTCTTACAAAAACCATCCCTTTCCCATCTTACCACTCACTACCATCTACAAGTATAGCCATGTATTGATGTCCATGCTTCTTTTAATAATTTTTCTTGTCTTTTTTTATGAATCACTTAATCGCTTCAACAATCATTTTTTTGGTTGCTTACAGGTTGAAACGAAGGCTGAGATGTAGCAAGTGCATCAGTCCCGTCATGCAGCAGGCTGCCACTATAATATTAGGCTTCAGAAAAACTCTAAAACTCTCAAAATGGAGCTCAACAACACGACTCAATCCTGACTGAGATGGAACATTGTACAGAGCTCATGGAATATAGTTGTCTGGCATGAAAGACGATTACAAGCTGTGAAATATGTATTCAATGAACGATTGGCTTCTACATCTACTGCCACTGAATGTCTCCAACTTTCTTTCAAGATCATAATTAAATTTACCTGATGATTAGTTTAATGTGTCCATGTGATCGTATGTGTATATCTAAACACACACACAATCGCTAGGACACCAGTATCACTCGTTTCAATATTTTTCCTTTGGACTCTTTCACTTGTAACTGTACTGTCGGCTTTTGGTGAACAATTTTATTTGAGTCAATCTTGTTCCATCGAACAGTTTACATGCGTTTCGTGAGTTTGGTGAAATTATTAAAAGTAAAGTGTTCGTGTTTGCACTTACTATGCACTTGACGTCTTCTCGCTAACTTGCTGATGCTGAAATCTTATTCACTATACCGGAAGCACAACATTTTCTGTGAATGAGAGATAAACACAATGATAATAAGCCTCATTTAATGTTTTATATCCCGATGTGGTAGGTACTCAGCTCAAATGACACCTGGAAGAGGCAGGTACGGGTATGTCATTCCTCATTTAGCTGGATGGGGAATAACAGTTAAGTAAGTAATAGCAGCCACGTGACTGTCTCTAGCAGGGTGCCATACAAAATTGTATCTCTGTCATGCTTTTTAAGATAAAGACTTTATTTATCCCAGAAGGCAATTAGCTGCAGCTTTGAAATAAATCAGACCATAGTAAATATAGACTTTCCTCAGGCGTTCATAACCAGAACTATAACCAAACATAAGGTAAGGTAATTTAGTAAATAAAGTAAAAATATACACCCCAAACTGTGAAGATGGTGGTAACCCTACAAATGACAGACTTATAAAGAGGTAGGTGGGACTGGTGGTTCACGCCGAGCCAACAAGGTTACATCTGTCACACCTCTAGTCGGTGGTAGGACTAAGCGCACGTGCAAGGACGAAAGAGCGTGAATGACGTCAGTTTTGGGATTGCGTGTATCCATGATGTCAAAACGAGGTGTGACGACAGAGGGGAGAGCAGTTAGCTGGAGAGAGAATCGTTGGAGAGCAAAGGGCGAGAGGACGTGAAACTGGACGTTTAATGGTGAGTAGAAGATATTGTGTTACTTGAAGTGAGAAGCCATTGCCGAGACGGTGTATCTAAACCAGGGGTGGGCAATTAATTTTCCCAAGGGGCCGCATGAGAAATTCGGATGGTTTTAGAGGGCCGGAGTAATATAGTTAACTCAGTTTTACCCAATACTGTAGATATATATATATACAGGCGGGCGGACCAGCGGGCGGGCCGGTCAGGGACAGGAGGCGGGCCGGATCCGGCCCGCGGGCCGGCCTTTGCCCAGGTCTGATCTAAACGAATATTTTAGAGGACCTGAAAAACGCTTTACAATATACGTTTATGTTCTCTACTTATCGAGTACCTATCAACAGCCAGCCCTTCCGTTATCCATTGTGTTACTATCTTGAGGAAATAGTTCGTAGCTAGGATTAATTTATTTAAGTGATTTGGTTCGAAAGGAAGTGAGGGAGAGACACGTGGCGGTGTCAATATCACGGCCAGGCAGCCAGCCCTGTAAACAGACGCCACATTCAGAGAAAGAATATTGTGCGCGAGACAAGAGCTGAACCCAGGACAGCCAACCTGGTGACAGGCGCTAACTTTTGAGCTGCCGGGCCACCCGAAGATTTATAAAGACCAAAATATTGAAAGTAACAGCTATAATAAAATCTTAAGGTTTCTCAATAAAAACAGTAAAAAAATCTAGCACTTAAAATTAATAAAAGTCCCGAATCTAGGAATAGGACAACATAAAGGATCTTAACACCTGCAGAACACCATTTCTGTGACCTGGTAGGTGTCCTTGGCACTAAGAGGAAGACACAAAACTGGAAGAGGGAACCAGAAACAGTAAACAACACCATTGGCGTCACAGCGAATCTCCTTCCACACCTGCCCTAGCCCCTTCCATTCCTCGCCTCCTCGCCTCCTCCATTCTCCACTCCCCTATATTCCTCCAAATCCTATTGCACCACAGAGCAAAATCGCTTATAGGCGGAAGCACGTTTCTCTCCCAAACACGACACTGACAGCAAAATCCAGTAAAGTAGTAGGGTAAGATATACATAGTTTCACGTGGACTTAAACTGCGGAAGTTGACAGTGAATTAACCAGAGATGGAAACAGTCTTCCTGGTGAAGACGCCAACCGTCTTCATTGCGCTTCTAACAGCAAATCTGACAGGATGTGGCAGTCGATGGCTTGGCTGTGGCTTCTCGTGGCGGCTCGTCTTGAAGTTCAAGGTATATCAAGCTTATTAAACTATCCATCTTTTCAATTTCAGCAGCTTAGTCAATAACTACGACTACAAGATGGAACTGTAATCATTAAGAAACACTTCATAGTTATATGAGGGAAAAATAAGGAAACAATAGTGGTAAAGGGCAATATATACAATTAAGATGCTAATTTAGGAGAACAATTTGAGATCAACAAATAGAAAACATCTGTGTAAGATGCACATATGAGTGCCAGGAGTTGCTTAATTTTGTTAATACTGTGAGTCAGAAACATTCATTTATAATACTATTGCCATTTTAAATTCATTTATAAGAACTATTTTCCATGTTCAGACAGGAGAGTTCTAAATAAAAGTACTCTTTTCTTACAAACTAAATCTTTCCCTACTTTTAAATATCATGAACTACCTGATTTGTTGACTGACAATGTCGGGACTTAGCACAGAAAGTGGTTAAAGCAAGGGCTAATTACAGAAAAAATGTCTCATAAACTGTAAAATATACTATTATTAACACCTACTAAAGTGTCTTCCATTCGATTCGTTCGTACGCTTCTTCTAAAGTTGTTCAAGATAAAAATTACTAGGACTGATGATGATGATATATTTTACTTCAAAATGCGCACTTGAAGCTGTTTCAGATTACGATATAAATGAATATCACAATCCAAATGGACAAAGTGTCTGCTAAACTTTCTCTCTATGGCCATGAAGACTTATTCATAGAAATATACAAACCATTAACGATTATTTATTTACTGGAAGTCTTTTAAAAGTAAATGTTTATTCGCTGTTTTACTTCCTTGTTTCCTTCGTTTTTCCACTCCCTTTAGTCCTAAAGCATCTTATTCATTCCTCATGTCAAAGCTTACTTTCATTTCCTGATACATGAATGAAGCTTTGGATACATGAACACGCACAGGGGACCGTCTTCAAAACAAATATTGCGTTTGGATGAACTCTATATAATTCTCTCATTTTAAAGATGCTTCTTATATTCTTCCGTGTGTGTTAGCAGCGCTAAAAAATTTACACTTATTCTCTTACTCAGCATCTGAATGATCCGAAATCTGCAGTGGTTTCACGTGTGCTTATTTTTTTTTTTTAGTGATTCTATTGGGCTGACACCACTGTTTAACAAGACGTTTAGAAATAATACATAGACAAGTGAGGACACTGTTCGAAGATATAGATTGTTAAGCAACAAGGTGAAAGCGTATTCAGGTATTGAATGAAACTAAAAGGTCATGATGAAAGAATGAAAGGTGAGTTTGTGGGAAGACAGAGAGACAAAGGGATAGTGACCAGCTGAGAGTGAGTAGAGGTTAGCCCTCTCTTCAGGTATTAACTCTCTGAAAATAAACAGTTTAGTCCCTAGTGCGGCATTTATTGAAAGTTGAGATACAACAACACAACCACTACTTTAAAAATGTATGTTTATACTGTTACAGTTATTCATGTTCAGTTTTCAAGTCAATTAGTCCTTTCATATTACAGGCCATACATGCGCGTGTGAAGCGACCGGCGGATGCAACTTTACTGACGCCTGCGTTCCTGCTGACAACTGCAGAAAATGTAAACCTTAAATCTTCTCTAACATAAGTAGTGAATGAATGTTTCAATGTGTATTTAAAACAGGTTATGAGTATGGGAGGCTGCTGTGTTTTCACACGATTTTTTGAAGAAAAACAACCCAAGCTGACACTATGAGGTAGAGTTAGACGAGAAGGACATTCTCTGTCAAGCCAGTCATCTTCACTCTAATCATCCCTTCCTTTGTGAAATTGGGTTTGAAACTGTATGGAACGATTCCATGAAAAAAAGCCTTTTGACAATGGAGTGAAAGTGAACTTTCTTACTAGATGGGGTAGATGATATATATAAGACCGTTATATGATACCTTCTTTGTACCATCCCAGAACAATGTCTTACATGCAATACTGAGTAACTGATTATTTTGCAACCCAGTTCTTGTTCTTAAGCACTAAGAGCATGCTCCTTAGGAGTATGAGTATGCGCTTTACAAATTATTATTATTATTATTATTATTATTATTATTATTATAGAACTTGTTTCTCTCTGTGTTGACGATGCTCATTACTTTCATGAACGTCCAGTCTATTGCTTATGTTCTTGCATTTCTTCTTGATCTTAACAACATGCACATTGGTGTGATGTGTGCGTTTTTTTTTCTTAGTTATATTTATGATGCAGGCAATGTAGCTCTCGGCAAAGCAGCCAGACTGAGTTCTGTGTACAACACCAATGAAGTATCTGGACCGGCATGTCTGGCTGTGAATGGCAACAGTGATGAAACCTTCAGACCCATCAATCAGTTTCGAGACAGTCCCAACTGTGTTCACACAGGACATGGGGACCAGAGTCCATTCTGGGAAGTTGACTTGGGACAGGACTTCCTCATTACTAGCATTACGGTCATCGGACGAAATACACGTAAGTGGTAGTAAAGAGCCGACTGAAGGGAAAATCACGGGCACTTTCCTTAATTGCTTCTTTCGAGATATTTTAAAAGCTTATATGTAACTGTTAGGGCCCCTCTGACAGATGACACTAAACTTTATGCAAACTATATTGTTCCTATAATGTGAAAGAAGGGGTAAAAGCATACTACATGTATATCTATTAAATGCTTCGTTTTATATCAGTTGTAAAAATTATGGATATGAACATATGGCGTGCCCTATATTTAAGATGCACACATATACCCTTAGTAATGAACATTATTCTAGCTCAGTGGTTCTCAAAGTATTTCGGACCGCGGAACACTTTAGTTAAGTAAAAAATATGGCGGACCACCAAGGCCTAAGAGTCACTCTGTACTATGAATTTCAAATTTAATTTGCCGCATTTGTTTCATTACAATTCAAAACTAAATGTCCTTTTGTGACAGTAGTATAGTAATAAGTTGACATAAAACTATGTACCTCATTATTTGTAATTAAAATGTTAATGCGAGGAATGCATCACTTTAAACATCACTTTGCTGACATATGACGACTGTCAGCCGCGGACCACCTGACTTATGCCCACAGACCACTTTGAGAACCACTGTTCTAGCTTATCATTAAAAGCTCAGATCTTTGCAGAAATGATTAAGAAATGCCAGGGATAAATCAGGCATTATCTTTTACGCACAATTATCCAGTCATCAAACGTTTATTTTTTAAAGCCAATGGTGTTGTCCTTGTCTGATATTCTTTTCGTATACTGCAGCCATAAGGGAAATAACCAAGCTAACATGATTAATCTATTTGTCTTCTTTTCATTTGTCTGATTGTCAGACTTCCCACCAATCTGGGTTTTTTTTCTTTATATTGGTAAGTGTTAAATGCCATTGTAAATCAACTAAATAGTTTATTTCCTCAAAATTGAAGAAAACTTATGAAACGTGTTTCTCGATAACCAGAAATTGCACGAATGAGAAGCATGAAGCTGAATGTAGACAACCAGGAGATCTACGCATTCCCATCAGACAACACGCTACTAACGACGGAGATCTCACTTCCTGTTCCCGTCAAAGGACGTAGAGTGAGACTGTCTAAAAATTCGCAAGCTGGAAATGACATGTTCTTAAATTTATGCGAAGTGCAGGTGTGGGGTAAGTATAAGGGTACACTACCAACAACCAAATGCTAAAAACGTTCCCCAACAATATTATTAACAACAGTAAATAAGTGTTTAAAAATCTGGTCTCTTTTCTTTTGTGCTAATCGAATGGCATTGACTGGAGGTATAGGTACATCACGAACTTGTATTACTGGACTGCTGGCATACAATTTATCTACTGAAACGAGGCAGGTTTGTACAAAGCTTCCTGTTTAGTCACATTCATTGTTTAGGCTCGCCAAGACTACCAGCGTAGAACTTCCCAAGAGGCTAAGCGTTGGTCTCGGCAGACAGACAGCAGTCCACCTATACACGTTTGTGGGTACATGTAAGGAAAGAATGTCTTTTTACCACCATAGAGGACTTTATGTAAATAGTTATATCTTTGTGTTCAATGAAAGTAGAATATTCCACACAGAAAATTCCATTTTCTTGTAAATTGAGTTGGAGTGCTACAGAACCGGTGCAAATGGAGTCTATCTGTAATCATTGTTTGGGGCAGCTTGCGTTGAGGGATACTTCGGACCAGACTGTAATCAGAGCATGTGTGGAGCATGCAAATACAACTCAACCTGTGACACTGTCACGAAAATCTGTCCTGCTGGCTGTGAGAGCGGATGGCAGGGACCCAGGTGTGATCAAAGTAGGTCAAAATTCTCTCATTTACTCTAAAAAATAAGAATAACCGCGTACGTCTTGCCTTCTTCGTCCTACCCCTATAAACAACATGCATGAATAGAGACAGAGACAGGTTATACAGAGTGTCAAATTTAATAATTTTAATATCTAATTGACAGAATGTGCAGCAGGTACGTACGGAAGACACTGTAAGTTGCAGTGCGGCCATTGCAGAAGTGTTCACTGTGATCACGTGAACGGCACGTGCAAGTCGGGATGTGTTGACGGATTTCAAGGAAAGCTGTGTAGGCAAGGTCAGACCACCTGTCGTTCTGTGACAATCTAATTCAATGTCCATTAGAATTTAAATATTACTTATTGTTTTCTTCTCATTTTCTATTGTTTGAGTACAAATCCACGTTAAATCGAGTAACCCCCAACGAATGTCAATATGGCGCTCAAGTAAACAAACTATACAGTCGTTTCAAACACGAGGAAACACCTGATTGGTTGACCTTTTCAGCGTTTAAAGGGAACTAATCGTTGGAGGAACAAGTCCTAAAGGTTCCGGTGTTGTCTCCCTTATGTATTAGTTCATTTACCGCCTTCCTGTACTGTCTTCTCTCCAACACTTTTTACTCCTTCCTCCATTGCGTTGAATACTTCCAGGTAGGGTTAAGCACTTTTAAGCTAAATAATCAAGCTGCTTATTTACTTGCTAAATTTTGGAATTTTGTTAATCACGATGACGTTAGTAATGTGTCTCTAATGTCACACAGTTTGTGACGAGGGCTACTTTGGGCCAAACTGCAGCAGGAAGTGCGGAGGATGCAAGAACAATGCACCCTGCGATACCGAAACAGGAAACTGTCCTGATGACTGCGACACTGGATGGCAAGGCTCCAGATGTGACCAAAGCAAGTCACTTTTTAAAATCTGTCTTTACAGGGGTAGCTGTAGATAGTTGTTTTAATGTATCGCAAGACGTGTTAGCACTATCAGTAAATTTTAATAACTAAAATACTCGAGGTCAGATATTGTGCTCAATAAATGATTGTGAGATAGCGCACTCTTGAGGATATCCAGGAGCGAGCCAGTAATTTCGTACCTCCCCTCCCAAAGATGTAGAGAAAAAAAGATTCCTAGGAGCAGGCTAGTTTCCCGAATATTTATGGTTCGTACGTGTGAATCTTCAACATGCTTCGTCATTTATCTCACAGGTCAGACATGCGCGTGTGAGGTGACTGGAGGATGCAATTTTACAGACAGTTGCATACCTGCTATCAACTGCAGAAAACGTAAATATCCAGCCTTCAGAACACGTGGACACAACTCTCACAGCACCAAACAGACATATTTACAAGGCTTTGTACATAGCAAATTCTTTGAAATAGACATAATAGATACAAATGAAACTGAGCCGATTTTTACCCAGCATTTTTCAAATCAAATAACAAAAGCAATCTTTAAAAAAATGACCGTGCTGGAAGACAATGATACGAAGAGAACTGGATTACAGCAAACTACAATGAAAATTGAACTGGGGTCAGTTCTTTCATCTTTGCGCGTAGCTTGTTTACATTTTATTTACAGGTTTTGTATAAACACAATAGCCTTAACGTCGATATGAATTGCTTGTCATCTATCATTAGTCCTTGTGTTGCAGGCAATGTAGCTCTAGGAAGAACAGCTACGATGGGTTCTGTACCTGACGATTCTAACCTCAGTGGAACATCAGGTCCAGCATGTCTGGCTGTGAATGGTAACAGTGACGTCACCTATAGTCCAAACTGTGTCCACATAGCCAGAGGCAATTTTTCGAGTCCATTTTGGGAGGTGGATTTGGGTCAAGAGTTCCCTATCGCTTCTGTCACACTCACGGTACCACCTTTAGGTTGGTAACAGTAAATATCTATAGTTTATTTCTTGCAAGAAAAGAACATTAAAGAATCCAATTTAACAAATGTCTTGATGATGTCTCAATGAATACAAGTACAGTTGAAATGGTGGATGGGTCTACTTATTGGTTACTCTACGTTTTGATATCACATAAGTAAAAAGAAGTTCAATATATTTTTAGAATCTTAATCTTATTAATTTTGTAATATTTTACTTTGACATATAGTAAAGCTAGTGTGTTCTTTTTCTCCTCACTAAACCTTACAACAGCAATGAAATTTTCAAATAATCTGTTTACTCATTTTCAGACAGATTTTTCAGAGTATATAGTATTCTCTTGGGTAGTCATATTAAGGAGATTTACATAAGAATTGCAGCTGCCAGACAAGACGCCAGACTAAGCAAGGTGATAATAAGTCACAAAGTGAGACTTTCACTGGTCGAAGGATACGGTTATTTCGATGACGAGGATCTAAGTCTATGCGAAGTGCAGGTTTGGGGTAAGAACTACCATCATCAACAGTAGCATTATAAAATAGGGAGAAAGTAATTTTTAAGTCTGTTTGCTATGCCAAAATTAACCATATTAGTATTTCTTTTTTTCCATTAAACTCACCAAAATAAACCACTTGTCCTCTATGTTTATTAAAAATACCCAACCGAAAACAACTTACACGTATGCTTAAAATGCTTAGTTCCTTAAAAACATTCATTTCCATTCACTCACTTATTTCAAAGATTGAAAACGCCAGCAATCTTAAAAATATTTCGTATATCAAATGTCATGTTCACGAACAAATTTATGTAACAAATATTAAGGTTTCCAAGTCTCCAGTCTCAAAAATAAAGAGACAGACAATATATATATATGTGTGTGTGTGTTGGGGGAGGTGGGAGGGGGTAGGGCACATTAACATCACTTGTCGGAACCTGAACGAATGTGGTGGCTGTTCTATGGACAACAGTATACTTATACTGTATACTTGCTAAATGCATTCATTTGTATACTATGTTAAAATATTGTTCATGTAGGAGACTTTATTCTCGAATGAAAATCATATGATGCAGTGTGTGTCGATGGCTACTTTGGAATTAATTGTAACAAGAAATGTGGAGCCTGCAGGAATAACTTGACATGCGATGCCGTGACAGGATACTGTCCTGCTGATTGTGAACCTGGATGGCAGGGCTTTAGATGTGATCAAAGCAAGTCGATATTGTTTTTATTTATGTAACATTATTACACAATTACTTAACACATTTAGAGTATATATTATTCCACTTGCATCAAGTGTGTTTCTAACATTTAGAAGTGTCTTTTTAACAAGGCAAGCAAGTGTGCACAAATATATTGTGAGTTGGGTGACATCTTAAGACATTTATCTGGCCTGTTCCAAACCAGTGACAGTTGTTGCAGTTTCTAAATAACTGCAAACAGCAAAAGAAGAAAGTTTTATCTTACGCAAAGACCCCATGTTTACCATAAGACAGTATGTCATGAGCGAATGAGTTTATAAATAATTCGGAAAAGGGAGATGAGAACACAGCCCTGCTTCAGTCGGAGAGCAGGGATCTTGCAGATCCATATACCCAAATAGAGAGAGACAGAGAGAAATTGTTAATGTACATTTAGAATGTTCATATATTATACTATATTTCATGAATCTATAGCTTTATCTATTATTATTGTTGTTGTTGTCGTTGTTGCTATTGTTGTTATTACACTTTTGTGCTTAATATTTAGTTGACTTAAAAGATCCCTTCATGGCTTAACTCTGGTGCATTTCGCAGCCTGTGCCGAGGGCTACTTTGGACCAGACTGTGCCAAGACGTGTGGAAGCTGCAAGAACAACTCTGTCTGCGATTCCATTTCAGGAAACTGCACTGCTGGATGTGACAGTGGATGGCGGGGTCCTACGTGTAATCAAAGCACGTAGAGTTTTTTTTTTAATCTTACTCTACCGTAACAAAAGCAGCATTACTGCACATCATTTGCATGGCACATTCCGCATGAACACTAAATATCTATATAAATTATACTGTGTCATGCATGCTACATACCACATTACTATATATATATAGCAAGAGAGAGATAAATTACACTGCCTCGTGAATGCCACATATGAAACAGCCTTCAAATTCCTGCAATAACATTGATGTTCAAAATACGAGAGGAAACACTTTCTTAGTTTGAGACACGTCTAACACCTTTCAAAAGATAAAAGTAGTCCGGTGACCTTACAGTATTTAATATACCCTAGTTTGGGAAGGAGATGTAGAGTTCTCATTTTTCTCAGGAAAAGCATCTTTTGAGGGCGATGTCCATTGAATCCCCCTCTCCCTTTTTGGTTGATTTTCCCCCATCTTAGAAAATAAGAGGGGGAAAGAGATATGATTTAATTATAAAAGATAAATGAAGATTATTTAGATATTTAAGTTGATTGATTACAAAAATCATAATTATTTATTGACAATGTCTATGCCGACCAGTGTGTTCTTCAGCTTTAAATAAAACCTTCAAACCATTTCTCTCTGGAAACACACACAAAAATCATAATTATTTATTGACAATGTCTATGCCGACCAGTGTGTTCTTCAGCTTTAAATAAAACCTTCAAACCATTTCTCTCTGGAAACAGCCGAGGAGAACGAGAACGAGAACCTGACGGCTCTTGTCGCAGGCTTGGCTGTTGGTGGCATCGTCATGTTCATTGTTGTCGCTGTTGGCATATTTTGGTGAGTTAGACCGAGGTGGCGGGCTTGATATGTGATTTCAAGTGTTTACTTAATAATTGTAAGAAATTTCTTTCTGATTCGTTTACCTTTCTTTGAATACACAGTCTCTCTCTCTCTCACTCTCTCACACTCTCACTCTCACACACTTTTTTTTCATTTGATAACGATTTCATCAGAAAATGTTTAAAATGTAAACTAAAAGAAGTGCAGTCTAGTTTTAAGAAAGGAACTATTTCTAACAGTGCCTCATTGTTGTGAGAATTTTTTCCCAAACTGGAATATGAACTAATTGATATCACGAATGCAGTTATCCGTTGTTTTCATTTCTATGGATATGCTAGCAGAAACATGTTTCTGTTGCGAAATGGTTTCTTAAGGTTTTCAAGAGACATAATTTCTAATCCTTGATTTACAGGCGGTGTAAGTCGTCTTCAGGGTCTGACGATGTAGTCGCAGGCTACACATCAAGGCAAATACAATCACCTGTATACGGTATGCTCGCTCGATAGTCTTTTTTCTTTTATGATATTGTTCTTTTAGCATTTGAAAGTTTATTAAAATATGCTTGTAACTTCGTTACAGATAGAAATAACATTCTTCACATTCCTACAAGTTTATTAAGCAGGATTTTGATGATCATTGTTTGTTCACGGCAGTTCTCGATAATGAATATTGTTGCCCTGTCTTTTTTAGTGTATCAGTGAGGATGTTAAATAAGGATGGAATAATTTAAAATCATTTTTGATGCAAGTGACAATCTACATGTAATAAGTAGTTATTTCCTGATTAATATCACATTTCAACGCTTTCAAGAATTATTAATAAAATAATAATAATATAACAGGAAACATAGTTGCAAATCTCTGAAAGTGCAGTTACATAGACATCTTTAGTTTCGGAACTATTGTAGACAATTTTTCGTACTTGCAGTTAAAAAAGAATCCCAGTCATCATCGCTGACATTGTAAGGTCCATCATAATCATCATTACAACATCGAGGTCATCGACATCAGCTATGTAGAAAAGTTTGTCATAGTAACTATTTCATCAGTCATCGAACATTAGTTAATGTCAGCGACTAAAATGTCTTACTGTACTTACATCCTCAGATAACCAGGGGGATGAACAAAGAGCTTATGAGGTAATGAGTAACACACCAGAGGGCGTCTACGAGGACATTGCTCAGCGGGAGGTCATTGACAAGCATGTGAGACGACCGGCGGAAGTCATGGATACGAACGATGTTTATGTCAACATTGTCTAAAAGTAGACTACTGTTTGTGGTCATTCTTGCTTGGTTAGTTAATACGTTAGAAAGAAAGTTTTAGATGATTGCATTAGTGCAAAGAGTTTAGCTTAAGCACTCGAGTTACTCACCAAGACATTTAGAAAGGACGCTGGTTCAGTAAGACAATTTTAGGAGGGGAAGAGAATTTGTTGGTTTATTTAGTAGGAAGGTGCTTCCAACCAGGTGATTTCGCATTATGAGGGTGGAGAGGTGGGGAGTAACCGGAGAAAACCCCCAGCGGTAGCTCATGGACAGGTGTCACATACAAAGAGTGTCCCGAGACGAGATCTGAACCCTGAGTTTCTCCCTGTAGTAGTGACAAGCGAGTGTTTTAACCACTGCACTACCAGGGCGCCCCAGGAGGGGGAAGAGAGAGGGGAAAGTCCCCAGGTTGTAGTATTTATGTTTACTTCAACGTTCAGTGAATGACTTTCAGAGTAAATTACATTATTTTATCTACATTATTGCTTTTTTGCTAAGACATCTTTTAAAACTTTACCTGTACTTAATAATTTTGAAATAAATATGTACATAGCTTATAATATTTTCCTTGTACATAAATAAATATAGTGCTTTGCAAGCGAGGCGATTAAACTGAATACTTTGTCATTACGTTTGTCTTACTGTACCCCAAATAAAATGTTTTTTTTCAGTTAAAAAATGTTTTAAGAATATACATTTACCAGAGCAAGACAGAATGTAGATCTTGCCAGTGTGCACTAGCAAACTAACAGACATAACCAATAACTAATTGTCTCTCTCGCAACAAGACATAACATTCTGGTATAATGTTCTTTGTATATATACTTGTTTGTTGATATATTTTGGTTTATGTTTATACCTTCGTTTGAGTCTGTATTTTTATAGCTTGGTTTGTACCTTCT